>OX596285.1:16752454-17272454 GCA_951394225.1 Harpalus rufipes
TGGTGAAATGATACTCCCTTTTATTTTGTTTCTACGCCGAGGCGAGCGCTACTGTTCACTGAAATGAATAATTATGGCAGAATCGATAAAGTAGAAATATTTGTTCATTTAACAGTCTCCATCTATTTGGTAATAGTCATACTTTGCTCCCAGTTATAAACCTAGAAGTAAAATATGTCGTCTGGTATTAACTCGTTGCCTATAGCAAATGAAAATAGAACATTTTATTGAACGTATAATAATAATAATTTTGAAAGTATTAACGAACGTAAAGATATTTTTTTTTGTATGAAATATTAATAATGTATTGCAAGAGGGAAGAGTGATGAAATGAATGAATAATAAGTAACAAAATTTTAAAATCGTACGTAACATATAACATATTATTCCTTAATTACATAATATTTTGTATTTACCGTAGGAAACTTTTATTATGAACATTTTATAGACTGTAACAGTAAATGTTACATTTTCACAATTATTAAAAAAAAAATAATAGGTAGGTAGGTGCATCACAATATAAATAATTTTCGTATGATATTAAATGTATTGTCTTCGTATAATATTTGGTTTGCAATGAATGTCTTGTTTTTAATGTAATATTTAATAAAATATTATGCGACGGGGTTCAGCAATTCAGCGCCATCCACATCCACTCATCCAGCGTTATCACCCATGACGCTTTATTTTAGGATTGTAATAATTGCTCCTAAATATGCTAAATCAAAAAATTGAATATATTTGGTTGCATTTTTTATAAATATGTTACAATCTATATACCATTATGTATGATGTAATATAAGCCAAACAGATAATAAACCTGTTTCACATTTTTCGAAAAGTATTTGAAATAAAAGTTTATGCAATATTTTTTTAGTAATATATTTTTTTAATAATTTCTTATTTTCGTAAATAATTAAATATAAATCTGATATGGCCAACTCAATATCTCTCGTTTAATTCAATTTTTATTCATGTAAATACTTAAAATTATTATTTAAATATCGGGTTCGATCCAGACCGACACCAAATATTTCGAATTTTAAATGGCACAAAAATTACCCCTGTGGTGCACTCTCCAGGCCAGCAATAAGTGCTCGTGAGGTGACACCTGGTAAACGTCCGCACGGTGCAAATATATCATCATCGTTACCGAAATCTGTGTACAAAGCTGACTGGCAGACCCAGCAATGAGTAATATGCCGTGATGTTATATTTTATTTATTTATATAGTTACCTATATTCATTACTGGCGTGGAGAGTGCACCACAGGGGTCAATTTTGTGCCATTTAAAATTCTAAAATATTTGGCGTCGGTCGGAATCGAACCCGGTTTCCCAGATTCGCGCGAAGTGACACTCGGTAAACGCCCGCACGGTACAAATATGTCATGCATTATTACTGACATCTGTGTACAAAGCATATTGGCTAATCCAGCAATGGGTAATATGCCGTGATGATATATTATATATTTTATCTTACCTACATATTTACTTATGCTGGAAACAGTATTAAGTTCCTTTCCATATAATTATTGTTCCATTTACTAATTTCTTTTTAAAACGTTACTATTATTATTTGAAATGATTAATTTGTTACCAGTGACATATCAGTCAGTTACATACATTTGAGATCTGAACTGTATAACTATGGAGTTGTGTTTAAAGCGTAGGCTCCGGGATTAAAATTATAGAAATTTACCCATAAAATATATACAAAAAGTGTTAACGCAAGCATGTAAAAAAATTAAAAACTTTAATTCTTTTAATAACAAATCTCGAAAAAATAACATTTAAAGGTATTTTTCGAAGAAAAACTATTTTGAGCTTCCAGTAAAATGCCATTTCCAGTTATCTGATTTACTCCAAAATCTAATGACATCTTTCCATATAAGAGTTAAGTAGAAATACAAGGTTTCAAAATTTTCTGAACGATAGTATTTGAGTTAGAGCGTAAAGAGGATCCACACACACATACATCATCGTGAAAATGTTAAAATATGATTGTGGCACCTTAAAACGTGGTCATTTACCAAAATCTCGATATGCGATTTTTAGCACGATCCCTATACCTTCCTTACCAAGGGTAGCGGGAGGTAAAAAAATTGGCGCCAAATAGTCATGAAAAACAACCCCCTCTTCTGGACATCCTAGTACATACATTACGTCATTCGCAGGAAGGGTAACGGCGTCAGTCTTTTGGGACGCCAAAGGCATTCTGCTAATTGATTTTCTTGATAAAGGAAAAACTGTAACTGGTCAATACTACGCCACACTTTTAGACAAGCTGAAAGCAGCAATTCAAGAAAAACGCCTGGGAATGGCAAAGAAAAAGAGTTTGTTTCACCACGACAATGCTTTTGCAAAAGCAAGTCTCTTTATTCTGTTTTGTTTAGAAATGTAGGGCTTTCTTCTAGCTATACGACCATTATAACCGACATTTCTTAAGGTCCTACGAATTGTTTCCGTTGAAATAGGCCGTTCAATTATTTCTGATATTTCAGTTCTTAAATTTTTGAGAAGTTTTTTCGGATTTAATTTTATTTGTCGTTCAATATAACGTTCATTGTGCTGATTTAAAATTTTTTTACGGCCCCGTCCCGCAATATTTTCCAACTGTCCCTCATTTTTATATTTATTTATTATATACTGAACAGTAGAGTGCGATCTTCCCACTATTTCAGCAACCTCCCTTAAAGATTTGCCCTGGCAAAATAATTTCAAACAGATTCGCCTTTCAGCTAGCGTAGTTTCTTGTCCCTTGCGACGATGTAGGATATACTCATTCAAATGATTCTTACAGAATAATAAATGTTTCTAACATTTAAATATTTTATTAACTTATTTTACGTAAGTTTTTAATAAGTGTACGAATAATTTTGTGTATTTAATTTTTTAATTCATTTTGTTTTTATTAATTTTGCATAAGACAATTATTATTTTTACATATTTGATAATTATATTTTATTTCTGATATTTTTAAGAATATGACAGTGTTACTAATATTTCAGTATAGTTATTTAAAGTACTTATTTCTTAATTTTCATATTGAAATCATATGTGTACGAATAATTTTGTGATACACTGTACATATATTCAGTGTTGTGAATCTCTGGACATTGAAGTTATCGTAATGAACACTCAAAATTACGTGTGTTATCTCAAATCTCATCGGAATAATGTCATTCATTCTTCTTCCACATATTTCTTGTCATTTTACGTATAACTATGTACAATAATTTTCATAAGGTTGCATTTAAATGAAATCATCGTATAATGCAGCGATTCTCAACCTAGCGTTTTCCAAACCACGCCCACGTATTCGGTCATTGAATGATTCGGGCGAAACGCTTTCTGGTGATGCGCAATTCTGTTTTTGAATATTCTGAAGTTGAAGACTTTCTCCTTAATTTTTCAGTTTTAGTGTATTGTAGGATAAGAATAAATTTATCCAAATATTTTCAAAATAATTAAATCCTTCTTTATATTAATATAATAACATATTTATGTAAATAGGGGTTAATTTCATTTAAAAAAAAAATTCTCTATTTTTGCATTCTTCTCTGAAATTAGTAATACCCGAAAAAATTTATTAAGTTGATGAAATTTGCTTGAGACGCCACATCGCTGTGACTGCTATAAGATAGAAGTCGAATGATAAAGAGAGTAGAGGGAATACATCGACAATTACAAGCGCGTGAACAGTTGCGTAGGAATCGAATATATATATAAATATTCAAAAATCGTTGCATTTAAAAAAATTCTTAAATTTCCAAGTGCACTTGACACCACTCGGAATTTGTAACTTCTTTTAATTCCTTTTTAGGTCACATATATTTTCTCGTGTATAAATCCACATGACTAGTTTTCTTTTGGTAATTTTAAAAATTCTTGACCATACAACCATCGTTCATTGTTTCTTAATAATGACAATTTAGACCATTTTGTGACTTCACCTGCCATATTTTCTTCCAATGCTAACCTGTCGCTATTTGCCGGATTTTATTGTCTCTTGTATTTCGTCAATTCGATGACCAACAAATTATTTAAATATGTTATCCGTAGCAGTGGCGACTCGCTATGGTAGGCAAAAAGGCAACGCCTACCTTATACATTGTAGTAATACCAAAATGAAAAAAATGTTTTGTCTACTTTTTAATAAATATTAAGTTTATTTGCAATTATTATAATAATATGTCGATTCCTAACCTTTTAGAGGTTGGGAATACGCCATTCCTAACTGTAATGATAATCTTTTGGGTGCGAAAAAGTAGATTTCACTTCCACCCCACGGGTTGAAAATGTTTATGTAGGGGTTGCCTAGTACTATTGTCATAGATCCTTCTAAGGTAGGCCAAACAAATTTTAATATAGCTGTCAAAAAATAACTCAATGATTTATTCTGAAAATTATTGATTTAAAAAGAGGATGATTGTGAATAAAATACCTCGATGGGAGTTTCATTACAGCCTCGCGCTGTATCTCACCTCAAGGATTCGCCTCTCGGTAATACACATAAGCCCTCGGCTATAAGCTATAATGAAACATCCCACCTCAGTTATAATACACTATTAAAAACATGGCATATAAAATATTTTCTCCAACATTATTTTAGGAACTACACATTCCACCACTACAAATTATGTTGGAATTAATATCATTCGAACAAACAGTGTGGCATAACTCCGTTTGGAATAATTACGCACGGCTTCCGACAAATCATTATGTGTTCAGCGGTAGGTATATTAGCGCGGTAGGTACAGGTCTCCGAAATAGGAACTCATCTAGGTTGCTTACAAGATAACATGCGATAGCCTGATGAAAAGAGAGAAATAATACTATAATTCTAGCTAAATAATCATTTGTACAGTCGTGCAACTACTTCAATAACCGCTTGGCAAGCTACGCTCCTCTTCGTTCGGATTCGTGCTTACGGAAGATATTGGTACATACTACATACTACGCTTTATGCTGGAGACTGTACAATATAATTTCCCTTTCATTTTGTTACTGCGCATGCGTTGCTATATTGTGTATATCAAATATTATGGTTGGGATGCTATAGTAACGTCTGCTTGTTTTATTTATTTCTGAATTCGCGTTTGACGTCAGAGTAATAAGTTTAGCTAAATAATAATATATTACTTAGAAAATTAACTAAATATTTTGTCGAGAAAAATATCAAGTGGTAGGTAATAAAGACAAATATGAAATAACGGAGAGCTAGTTATTACCAAATAAATCTAAACAAAGATATGAATTGTGGGGTAGGGTCAGAGTGTACGAAAATTCAAATATCACTTTATTCACATATCAATTTATAAAACATCGTATTGGATAAAAATCAAAAAAATTAACATCGCCTTATTCAAATAACGACTTATGCGTATTTCGAATATTCAAATCTCGGAAAAAATTATACTGTCATACAATTCTCGACTTGTGCAAATCTCTACCACTATGAAGTCGGTTGAGCATTGATTTATTCATTTCTCGTTTGTTCACTACCGCTTCATTCCGGTACTGTTTAGTAATATTTGATTTTATAATTATATTTGAATTACAAACAAATGAAAATGTTAATATATTTGGGGTTACAATATTTAAAAATGATCAAATACATATTTTATATATGCCAAATAAATTTATCTATTCACAAATTATGTGTGCATATTTTTGATATAAATTAGCACATATTTCTTCGTTAATAATATTAATCTAATATTAAAACTATTTAATTGAAGGTATATAAAAACAATAAACATTTTATAATATAATTATAGAAAGACCATGGAAGGGCTAAATGTGAAACATTTATGAAGATAAAATGAAATGTATGGGAAAAATAAAATCACCTTTAAAATAAAATAAATATATTAATTATTTGATAATTATAGCTGGTTTATGAAACATGTACCTACCATAAGCAGTAATACAGACACATTATACGATTGTCCAATCTTTACATCTCCCTGTATAATAATAAATGATTTACTTTTTTATGAAAATAAATAAACAAATTACTTATACTAGTATATTAAAAGAACAACAATGTACCGAATATTGTATGTTACCTTATCATGTACTAAATTATGTGTACGTGGATTACAAATCAAAATAGTTCATATTGTAATAAAACTGAGTTGTTTAAAATTTATTTGTGTTATTAATATTATGCATATATACGATATTAATGTAAAATAAAATGGAATTGACGAAATGTATTATTATACTGGCAAGAACAGACTGAAAATCCTATCCATTTTTTCCACAGCTGCTCTTCTTTTCCTAAAATGCAATATGGCACAAACAATCTCTGGTTAAAATTTTTACTGCCAGTTAAAAAAACAGTTGAAACGAAATGAAACCCGTCAAATGACAAATTAATAATTGCTGTCAATAATCCGATTCAATATTGTTTATTTAACTTACAGTTAAAATTCTAAGTTGACACAAATGTTAATGAAATAATCATATAGTAACTCTTTTGTTTAAAACATGTATTTAGTGAAACTCAGGTCCGGTTTTATAAAAATTCACTATAGTTTCATATTAATGATTTTTATTTAACACTAACGATATTTCTGACTACATAAAATAATATATAGGTTAGTTAAATAAATTATTGTAAATTTTCCTTATTATAAGTCAATAAATAAAATAAATATCAAAGTATATTATTGTACAAACCAAATTAAAGTAAAATAAGTTCTGCTGTGATGAGCTAAAAGAAAACTCAAACCTTGTTTATAAAAAAGAGGTAAATGAATAAAAAAATATTAATTTTTGTTTATAATATCTATTTACATGATTTTGTTGGTTTTGGGTTTTTAACATATTTATTTTGAGGTTAATAGAGGATATACGAAATGAAGAGAATAACGAGTCACATGATCATATGGTTTTGACAGAAAGTAATGTCACAGTTAAAATAAACATAGGTTTGGATCATATCGATCTTATTTAATAATTAAATTTAAATTACTAAATTAACAACGAGAACAGTTAAGTATGGAGAATTTTATTATATTAAAATACTATAATACATCATGGATATGGGGAAGTTCTATTTTGCGGACCACAAAAAAAGCGGACTGGTCATAATTATTGGTTCTATAGTATTAAATCACAACATACTAGTTACTTTTGAATAACTGTGGTATACAAAACAGGAAGATGATCGAGATCACCTCCGCAGAGATTACTTTACTCCTGGTGTGTTTTGCGGACTAGCCATTTCTAATAAAACAAGAGCGATCAAACTTGGAATTTGCATGGCTTTTGTGATCCCTTGTAATATACAATTTAATTCAAACTCAAAATCATCTTCAGAAGGTTACTTTTTTACTCTTGGTGAATTTTGCGGAAGCCTATTTCCTTTGCATGTCTTTTGAATTCTTAGTATGTTTGTTGAGCCTCGCGGCTCATGATGTTGATGTCATCTGCATATGCGACTAGTTGTATTGCTTTAACCGTTAGCAGGTTTAATCTGCCAATGTTCATTTGTCTTATTACATATTCGAGCATTAGATTGAAGAGTGCTGGGGCCAGCCCATCTCCTTGCTTCAGTCCACGCAAAATTTTAAATTCCTCTGTAAGTGTGTTTTGTACGCTCACCACCGCTACCGTGTCCTCCATGGTTACCTTAATCATTCGTATTAGTTTAGGGGGAATCTTCAGTATGTGTAGTATTTCATATATTTTATTCTATCTATTGAATCATAGGCTTATTTAAAATCTACAAATATATTGTATATGTCTCGATTATGTTCCCATGCTTTTCCTAATATTTGTTTTACAGTAAATAGCTGGTCAATCGTGGATCGTCCACGTCTAAATCCGACCGATAAGTTTTTCTGAGTAGGGCTGGATGCGTTTCTTTATTATGCATGTTAATATTTTATATGCAGTACATAAGAGGGATATTCCACGATAATTTTCACATGCCAGTTTATCCCCTTTTTTATGTATTGGACAGATTAAGCTTTTCTTCCAGTCGTTGGGGATTTTTTCTTCCTTCCATATCTTTATTATTAGTGTACGAATATATTTTTTTAGGTGTTCGCCACCTAGTTTGTATACTTCGGAAGGGATCTCGTCTATTCCAGGGGCTTTGTTGTTTTTCAGCGCTTTTATTGCCTCTTTTATTTCATCATATTCTTATAACTTAAAAAAAAAGGAAAAATTCTTATAAAGTAAAAAAGAAAGTAAAAAATTCTAATAAACTAAAAAATAAAATTAAAAAAATAAACAACAATTCTAGTAAACTAAAAAAGAAAATTAAAAACTAAAAAATATAATAAACTACAAGAACGGAAATAAAAAAAATTAAAAACCTCCATATAAAACAAAACTTCAGCTCTGCAGGTTCGGCATGTTATTGTTTGACGTGCCATAAATTCGTTGCTGCAGGCCCGACATAAACATTTGTATCCGCACGGTGCACACGCGTGTGTGCAACCTGGCATACGATACAAACTCCCTGTAAACATTAATTATTTGTATATATTTGCAGTGATCACTATTTAAGAGCTTGAGAACTATAAGAATTACAAGACTAATTGTTAATGCATCTTCGAAATACGCAGTAATAATTTGTTGAAAACTTTATCGAGTTACAATTTCTTTATTGAAGATCATATTCAAAATATTATATTATATTTTGCAGGTCAATTTAATGATTTTAAAAATCACAAATATTTCAGCTTTTTTTTATAATCCTTTTGAGATACTAGTAATTATGTACCTTATGTTCCTTCCAACATCCTCACACACACGCACATCATCGTAAAAATGTTAAAATCAGATTGTAGGGACCTTAAAACGTGCTTATTCAATAAAATTTGGATATGCGATTTTTAGCATGAATGCAATACCTCTCTTAGCGAGAGGTAAAGATTATATATAAATTTACTTTTTTTTTGATTATTTACATATTTTCAGACCTGTAATGCACAGTTTTCGGTCATAATACGGCTATAAATGTGCGTTATTTCAAGAACTGAGCGTAGCTTAATTACCAAATATCTGTTTTTAACTTATTATTTGATTTGACCTTTTACTTAACGTTTTTTTTTTTTTTAAATAATCGCATACTAAATCCATTTTTACTACATCTTTAAATTAAAATAAAAGCTTAATGCCTATAATTTTTTTGCGAAACCAAAATTACTTTGGAAACACAATTTTGCTTATATTTTGCTAGCATACGAATGATTTTGCAAGTATGCAAGTCTGTCTGAATGAGACCTGCTGCTGAAAAGAGCCACTGGAATTCCATAGAACTCATCTGAAAACTGTAGTACTTTAGCGCCGCTTTTTTAAAATTTTGGTAAAGGACTGCATCGCGCCAGAAAACCAACGGATCCGCTTCTCTTCTAATATTAGGGGCTTTCATATATCTCTCGACTTATTTGTGGAAATCAGGGGTCAGGTACTGAATGGTTGGTTGGTCAAACGCGCATATTCGAAATGTATTGGTGGATCGACAAACAAATATCGTCAATTCCGATTTATCGACTAGAAAACAATATCGCCAATATATCGTTTACATTTCTAATTTTGGGGTCACAATGGCCAATAAAAATGTAGGATAGTTAGGGTTCCGCTAAATGCAGACGGTTTCTTAAGAGTTCCATAATCGTAAAAAATTGTGAACCGCTGTTTTAGAGAATAATATTTCAAATAACAGTTACAGAAAAAAATAATTGTACGCATCTTTTACTTGAAGTATTTTTCTCCAAAATGATCCATGAACGATTGACAGAGATAAAACACTGCGAGTCAACTGCTCGCTAATCACCCCATTAGTTTTTCATGCTACCAGCCAATGTGTTGAAAAGAATTTTTGTCATTTTCCGTGCTGTGATAAACTGTATTAAAGACTATGTCTGCCGGCCGATGTAATGATTTTAAAAATAATTCAGAAATATTTCAGTTTTTTTCAAAATTTGTTCGAAGTTGTCATCAACGATACTGAAGAGAATTTACAATTAGAATCCCTTAATCTTCAAGCTAATGTGTTGAAGTTACTCGTAGTCGTACTATTTAAAAACGAAAATTTGATTCAAATTTATGCATTATTGAATAATTTCACTCAGATTACAATATTAATTTTTGGTACCTATTATACTTCATTTCACGGAAGAAAATGGTATACTCGTATGTCGCTGGAGAACCGACCGTTTTTACTGTCATTAATAAAAAAAAATATCTGTAAAAATGTACAAGACCTGAATATTAAAAATTATAACAAAACATGGTTAAACATCACTTAATTCTGTAGATTTTATTTGATAATTGACAATTAACAAGTGATTTTTTTTCATTTTTGTTTGCATTCTAACTAATCAAATGGCAGAATTTATATCCCTATCTAAACTAACGCTATTTTTTACGTGAAATGAAGTATACGTACACATACAAAGATACGAGCTTAAAGATGAAACATCGAAGATATCGAACGTGAATTACTGATCTTCCATCTCGAAAACTTTTTACAAAGTGGAACATCGTATTTAAAATCTTTAAACTATTATTTTAAATTTGTAGGTACTACTACATATACATACATATTATGCGAAAGAAATGTAAGTATAATTTGAGTTTCTTTAAATTTATTATCCAATAATAGGGTTTCCAATAAGAATTAATATTTGGCCCGCCATATATGTATTTTAAAATTTCGTATGCTATCCGTTTCGCAAAAAGGATGGTGACCCCTGCTCAGTGTTTTTTTTTGGTCTGTGCCCCTGCTCTAAATATCTATGTATAAACTAATCCATAAAGTTTTACGGGACAGATATTTGAAAAAAAATGTCTTCACGCTTATGTCACGGTTTCGCATGTTCACCCGATGTATATTGTTATATTGATAACTGTCATTTTCCCTCTTTATATTACTTGCATCAGTAATAACTACATTATAGCACTTATATATAAAACAAGGTTAGCGAACCTAGGCATTTGCACATTTACTATACCTTGTTCCATCTTACGCATTCAGCATTGCAGAGAATAAGGCATAGTTTTGACTTCTCTGATTGGATGAGAGACAAGTTTACCAATGTAATTTCAGCTACTTAAAACTGGCGCTGATGCGAACGCCATCTGTTGAATGCGTTAAATGGAACAGAGCATAACTTGTCAAAATAGCAAACAATGTTCAGAGAAAACTGAAATAACATGTACTCCATTCTGTCAGGGAAATTCAAATAAATAATTTTTTGCATGAATTTATTAAATCACATTAATATTTACATTAACATTGATATTAATAGACATTGGGGTGTATTCTGTATCCTACTATACCCCATTCGCCGAGACGAGAGAATGTAGAACTAATTCTTAAACAGAAACAAGTCATTTTATTGGTTCGGCTCCAAAATTATCCTTTTTTGATCAATAGAATTTGTCTCTGTTCAAGAATTGGTTCCACATTCTCTCGTCTCAGCGAATGGACTATATGCTAATATTAATTTTAACAGCCTATTAAAATTTATAAGCAAAAGAACGTAATTTATTACTTATCATTTTAATTTTATATTCTGTGTCTTCTAGTGTTATTGGTAAAAAAAAAAACCAGGATGTTAAAATTAACATGATATGATACAGAATACACCCCATAATCTTACTCACTTCATCAAATTCAACTTTGCCAATTTTAATTACACTTATGTTGCAACATTCTTCGGTTTATCGAGATTCACGCAAAAAATACTTTGAGATGGATTATCAACAAAAGCAAAAGTGGATTTCTTCTTTATTCTAAAAACTCTCCCTTGGATACTCTTTGCAACATTCATTTTATTTAATACGGATTCTATCAATATAGCCTTCCGTGACAGTGGACGATTTCCATCCCATCCACCGTAGCGTCTGATGGTCTTAATATTATCACCCGCATTTTCCAATAAAATTGCCAAAGAACGTTTTATACTGTGACCAGTGTAGGACTCTACATCCGGTAATTAAAAAAAGAAGCAATCTTCGTCGGTATTCTCAATAATGTGAATTACAATCTCCCGTGATGAATATTACGGATAGAGCATAAAAACATGTACTTCCTGCAGATATTAACAACTTTACAGAGAATCCTTCTTCTATAATAATAATCAAACTGCGAGAAACATTTATCTCCGCATCTGGTATAGAAACATACAGATATGATCTATATAAAATCCTCAGTGATCAATGTTTAGCTTCGTCAACTCGTTACATCGGCCAGCCACTTCCATTATTAGTGTAACCAATAAAGATTCTAAATAAGTACTAAATCACATAATAATAGAGAACTATTACTTTCATCAACTATTCTTCATTGAGTGCCTCCTTCATAAAATGCTCTATATGTTCTTTTTTAAGGACTTTTGCCTTTTTTCAGTTTGTGGGTTCTGGATTCACTCTAAAGATAAACAATTAGCTTACCATATTTTGAAATATCTATGTTTTTGCTGCTACTCCCCCTTTTTACATTTACATTATATTATATAACAAATATAGAAATAACACTTCATTTATAGTCGTATTATTGTTTTTTCAGACGACCACCTACGAAAGTAGCTATAACAACACGCTAAATAACAACAGAAAGTGCAACATAACACGCTAGTGATGTTATGAATCTAACACACTAGTGCTGTTATGAGTTTTTAGTTCCATTAATCGACATCAGATGGCATTTCGACAAAAAAGTTCAATAAAATATATGATAATTTACAATAACCGTCAAGTTGAACATTAATAATTATTATATTTGCTAATATTTTTGTATCATTTAGTATTATTTATATAATGTAGTTTTAGATTACGCGCTTGTAACGGATTGAGTTGCGCCGAGCGCCGGTAGTTGAACCTAACCTCAAACGTCAGCTGGCAGCGGTTTTGCTAAATGAAAATTTATCAACACAAAACTTTCCAAGATAAAAGCCCGGTTAACTTTTATAATTGTAGTAACAACACTATTAACAAATTAACATTACATTTGTAAATAATAAAAATTTACTTACAACAGTAAGAACTGTATTAGTGTAAACAATTTTTTAAGAAAATTTTTTATGGTCGTCTGAAAAATAGTGTACATAATTCGCTCGAAAGTGTCTAGCATGCTCGTGTATTAAATCACTCGGCGCTACGCGCCTTGTTCTTCAATCTCTACACTCGCACGCTATTTACCACTTTCTACGCTCGTTATGTAATATACTATAAATACATAGTTGTGTTGAGTTAATATATGCATAAGTTTTAGCTGTTCAATCCAGTATTCATCTTCTGTATAGACTTTCGGATTATCACTAATGGTATAAAACTAACATTTGGTATGATAAAAAAGAAGAGAAGATAAAGAATTGCCATAGTAGCTTTTCAACACACGTTCTTCTGTACTTTAGAAATAGATGAAGATATCCAATAAGATTCCACTGTACATATCCATATCCCAATGTTTCGTGCAATTTCCAACATATTTTTTTTCGTGTTTAATGGCATTTAAACAATTATATCCAACAAAGATGACCGACCTGAAACATTTAATCATTTTCGTAATATTTATCTTTTAATCAAACCAGATTATTTTGTTTTTAAGGTTATAAACGTAATTTATCTTAATAATTGCTTTTAGTGTGTACATATAGCACTGTAAAATCATATTAAATGTTATAAATTTAACATTTGTTTTCAACAATACCACCCATTCTACTGTATTAGTTAATTTTACTTTTCCTATGTTATGAGTTTATTCCTGTTTATAAATTCTAAAATGAAACATTTATAACTACTTATTTACCTTAACATTGATGTAATATAAATGAATTGTTATATTGATCCTAAAATAAAATATAACAAATATTCTGTACCAAAGCATTTTCATTCAAAATACATGTTCCAGCTTAAAAAGGGAACACACGCTCCGTCATAATGTACACAAATCGCCCTGTACATTTCCTGCCAAGCACTGTGTCATAACGTACAAATCTAGCCCATGAAGTTGGCGCGCGTCAAAGTGTACATTTCTTGCCTTATGCATCGTCATAATGTACATAGATCGCCCTATACATTTCCTGCCCAGCACTGTGTCATAACGTACAAATCTAGCCCATGAAGTTGGCGCGTATCAACTTCGCGCGCTTACATATTTAAAAAGTACACTCCGTCCTACAAATTGTAACAAAATAAAATTATTAAATTGGAATAGGTTAATAGTTATAGTGAGCACTGATAGATGTCGCAACGAAATAAATTGTGAAAGTTAACAAACATTTATTAGTTTTCTTGTATTACAGCATCAAAAAATAAATCAAGTATTTGAATCACTTATAATCTTTTATTTGCACATGTATAACAATCTGTAAATAGCAATTATTTATATTATAAATACATGGGAATGGTGTAGCAGTAAATAATATAAACCTACTAATCTGTATATACAATAAAGTTTATAAACACATATATTTGTTGCAAGAAGCTGATATCAATGGGAATAGTGTTTGAGAAGGATGTATTGTTTTTAATTTTTATTGTATTTAAGGCAGGAGGCAAATAAAACACATTCATCTTTGCATAACTTATAATTAATCTTATTTTACATTATACAATGACAATATTTATACATTGACATAACGGTTTAAGTGTAAAATGCTACTGATAGAAACAGTCAGCTGGGCTGTGAAACAAAATCTCGCTTTGTAACGACTTTCGACAAGTTTTTTAAAGTTGTCTGAGACTTTCCTCATAGTTTAAATCTATTAAAAAAAACACACACGCGCCATGAATCTTATCACAAGTGCATAACCATGACTCCCGTCAGTTGTTGGCTTACTACGCGCAGATCTCTTTAAATTGAAAAGGTCTATTTCAAATATCTAAACACGATTATTAAGGAAATCCATGTGCAATAGAAATTAAATCAAGACATTCATTTACAATACACGAATTCTCCATGCCACAACGTCATAAAGAATAATAAAAAATAATCGTACACATAAAACCAAGTCTACCAAAAACATGGTTTAAATCTAACAATCTGACTTAACAAAACTATCTTATGACGTAGAAAGAAGCTAAAACATATGTAAAGGAAAAGCCTAGATATCAATTAATTTCCAAATTCTTCTAATTTTTGAAGCCGAATTGAGGAAAAAAAGGATTATTATATGAAGATCACGCTGCAAAAAAGAGGAATGTCATTGTTATGTAGTTTTCGGGAAATAAAAAAAACAAATTTATATTATATTTGTGTTGTATGGCTATATATTTCACAGGTTAACTTTGAGACTATGATTCTTATTGCATTGGAAGTTTATACATAAAATTCTACCGTATTTGATGTACATGATGTATATTTAATTAAAAAATGTGACCCTTTTTGCAATGTAGTTTTCATATATAATTTTTATTTTAATAATTTTTACCTCTCGCTAAGAGAGCTATTGGATTCATGCTAAAAATCGCATATCCAGATTTTATTGAATAAGCACGTTTTAAGGTCCTTATAATCCGATTTTAACATTTTACGATGATATCTGTGTGTGTGTATGTGGGATGTTGTAAGGACGATTACTCAAAAACTATAAGACTTTATATTTGTTTACGTATTTCTCAATCGGACATTCATGGGAAGATCTGAAAAGGTTTTGGTAACAATTGGACAACAGGAAGTAGAAGATTCTTGAAAAAAAAAATCTTCTAAATATTGATGTTGAGATAGATATTGGGGAAGAGACGGAAAGATAGGATAATGAATGAAAGAATAAGGGAAATGGCTCGAGTAATAGAAGTTTGTAGAAAGATACAAGAGAAACGATTACATTAGTATGAACATGTCATGAGAATAGATGAAGAATATATTGGAAGAATGAATAGCTTAATTGTAGAAGGTGGAAGAAACAGAGGAAGACCAAAGATAAGATGGAAGAACTGTATTGCGGAACACTTGAGAAAAAAGGAACGGAATGAGGACGACACACAAAACAGAAATGAGTGAAAAAAGAAAATAAAACATAGCGACATAGGAAAAGCTAAAGAAGAAGATGTCAGTGTCAAGGGCAATTTGCTTAGTTTGTTTATGAAGTAATTTAACTGGAAATATAGAATATTTTGCAAGAAAAATTATATATGGAATTTGTACATAATACACGGAATTGATGGAAGGTAATGTGCTGGCAACATCAGCTTTTTTTAAGAAAAACAATTAAGAGCTTCAAATTAAGGTACTTCAGGTAGATCAATTGTAACCAAATCTAATCAATTGGATGTAAGAATAGGAATAAAAAAAATGTAATTTTTGAAATTGTAGTATTGGAGTTATCGCGGACGAAACGATCATCACACACACATACAGACATCATCGTAAAAATAGTAAAGAATAACACGTGAAATATCTCCAAATAAATCTGCTTTATTAAATAAAATAAAGGCACTAGATCAACGTTACAAAATGAAAATAAAACTGCTCCAGCAGAGGAATCGAAGAAATATTAAAAAAATTGCTACTATGTCGTCAGGACTTTGTGCTTTAAAGAATCAAAACTTTTTACAAGAAGATCAGCTGATTGTTTTGAAAAATATATCGACCCCTAATAAGGAAATATTTAATCCAATGGAAAACAATATTATTTATTTGATTAAAGCTATTTTAGAAAAATATATTTCCATACGACTATACTACATTGCAAAAAATATAAAAGATTCATCACAAAGTCGATGACAACAATATAACAAATTAATTCTGTTCGAAGGTTACTAGTTTCAGATATTTATATTTATTGGATTTCTTTAAATTTTAAAAATAATTATGTATTTTATTTTAGTTACTGAATTATCTTGTATAAATAAAAACATTTTATTACGGTTGATATTATTTATTTCCTACGTTGGATTTATTCTAGTAAATTACACTATTACTATTGTTTTATTACTCCAATATAACTTTATTTTACGTAAAATAGACAGATTTGAATAACGCGCTAAAATGGGGCTGCACAATATGGCTGACGCTTCATTCCCCTTCCGTCACTAGGCATCAAGGTCATTGCCTACAATCGTACTTTACGCTCCCTCTATGTATTATATTTTTAACTCTATGGTCAAATTTAAATACATAACAGTGTACATAACCCATGAATTGAAATAGAGCGCGGGCACTCAGCTGTTGCGGTAACCTTCGAAACAGCTGATCTTAGTGCCCCCGCCTTGTTACTCATTTCTTTAGCAAATAAATGAGGTCGAGCGACAAATACGCCATCTATTCAAAGCGAGTTATATTATATATGGAATTTGTACATAATACACGGAATTGATGGAAGGTAATGTGCTGGCAACATCAGCTTTTTTTAAGAAAAACAATTAAGAGCTTCAAATTAAGGTACTTCAGGTAGATCAATTGTAACCAAAATCGAATCAATTGGATGTAAGAATAGGAATAAAAAAATTGTAATTTTTGAAATTGTAGTATTGGAGTTATCGCGGACGAAATGATCATCACACACACACATACAGACATCATCGTAAAAATAGTAAATTCGTATTCTAGAGACCCCAAAACGTGCTTATTTATATAACTCACCATTGATTTTTTTGACCTAAGACAATACCTTTCGTACCTAAAAGTGACGGAAGGTAAAAAACCTGACTTACCAATGCTAGGTATCTTATGCTGTAGAAAGAAACCGAAACATATAAAATGCGGACAACCTACAAAGAAATACTAACGGAAAATAATTAAAACAGGGTAGATATCAGTCATATAATACAATTATTGAATGATGAAATATTTGTACCGTGCGGGCGTTTACTAGGCGTCATCTCACAGGCACTCAATGCTGGCGTGGGGACTGAAATACGAGAGAAATTTGTTTTGTAAGACAACAAACTTATTTCAGATTTTGAATTAGCGCTAAGAAAAACTCGCTTTGAATAGATGGCGTATTTGTCGCTCGACCTCATTTATTTGCTAAAGAAATGAGTAACAAGGCGGGGGCACTAAGATCAGCTGTTTCGAAGGTTACCGCAACAGCTGAGTGCCCGCGCTCTATTTCAATTCATGGGTTATGTACACTGTTATGTATTTAAATTTGACCATAGAGTTAAAAATATAATACATAGAGGGAGCGTAAAGTACGATTGTAGGCAATGACCTTGATGCCTAGTGACGGAAGGGGAATGAAGCGTCAGCCATATTGTGCAGCCCCATTTTAGCGCGTTATTCAAATCTGTCTATTTTACGTAAAATAAAGTTATATTGGAGTAATAAAACAATAGTAATAGTGTAATTTACTAGAATAAATCCAACGTAGGAAATAAATAATATCAACCGTAATAAAATGTTTTTATTTATACAAGATAATTCAGTAACTAAAATAAAATACATAATTATTTTTAAAATTTAAAGAAATCCAATAAATATAAATATCTGAAACTAGTAACCTTCGAACAGAATTAATTTGTTATATTGTTGTCATCGACTTTGTGATGAATCTTTTATATTTTTTGCAATGTAGTATAGTCGTATGGAAATATATTTTTCTAAAATAGCTTTAATCAAATAAATAATATTGTTTTCCATTGGATTAAATATTTCCTTATTAGGGGTCGATATATTTTTCAAAACAATCAGCTGATCTTCTTGTAAAAAGTTTTGATTCTTTAAAGCACAAAGTCCTGACGACATAGTAGCAATTTTTTTAATATTTCTTCGATTCCTCTGCTGGAGCAGTTTTATTTTCATTTTGTAACGTTGATCTAGTGCCTTTATTTTATTTAATAAAGCAGATTTATTTGGAGATATTTCACGTGTTATTCTTTACTATTTTTACGATGATGTCTGTATGTGTGTGTGATGATCGTTTCGTCCGCGATAACTCCAATACTACAATTTCAAAAATTACATTTTTTTTATTCCTATTCTTACATCCAATTGATTAGATTTGGTTACAATTGATCTACCTGAAGTACCTTAATTTGAAGCTCTTAATTGTTTTTCTTAAAAAAAGCTGATGTTGCCAGCACATTACCTTCCATCAATTCCGTGTATTATGTACAAATTCCATATATAATTTTTCTTTCAAAATATTCTATATTTCCAGTTAAATTACTTCATAAACAAACTAAGCAAATTGCCCTTGACACTGACATCTTCTTCTTTAGCTTTTCCTATGTCGCTATGTTTTATTTTCTTTTTTCACTCATTTCTGTTTTGTGTGTCGTCCTCATTCCGTTCCTTTTTTCTCAAGTGTTCCGCAATACAGTTCTTCCATCTTATCTTTGGTCTTCCTCTGTTTCTTCCACCTTCTACAATTAAGCTATTCATTCTTCCAATATATTCTTCATCTATTCTCATGACATGTTCATACTAATGTAATCGTTTCTCTTGTATCTTTCTACAAACTTCTATTACTCGAGCCATTTCCCTTATTCTTTCATTCATTATCCTATCTTTCCGTCTCTTCCCCAATATCTATCTCAACATCAATATTTAGAAGATTTTTTTTTTCAAGAATCTTCTACTTCCTGTTGTCCAATTGTTACCAAAACCTTTTCAGATCTTCCCATGAATGTCCGATTGGGAAATACGTAAACAAATATAAAGTCTTATAGTTTTTGAGTAATCGTCCTTACAACATCCCACATACACACACACAGATATCATCGTAAAATGTTAAAATCGGATTATAAGGACCTTAAAACGTGCTTATTCAATAAAATCTGGATATGCGATTTTTAGCATGAATCCAATAGCTCTCTTAGCGAGAGGTAAAAATTATTAAAATAAAAATTATATATGAAAACTACATTGCAAAAAGGGTCACATTTTTTAATGAAATATACATCATGTACATCAAATACGGTAGAATTTTATGTATAAACTTCCAATGCAATAAGAATCATAGTCTCAAAGTTAACCTGTGAAATATATAGCCATACAACACAAATATAATATAAATTTGTTTTTTTTATTTCCCGAAAACTACATAACAATGACATTCCTCTTTTTTGCAGCGTGATCTTCATATAATAATCCTTTTTTTCCTCAATTCGGCTTCAAAAATTAGAAGAATTTGGAAATTAATTGATATCTAGGCTATTCCTTTACATATGTTTTAGCTTCTTTCTACGTCATAAGATAGTTTTGTTAAGTCAGATTGTTAGATTTAAACCATGTTTTTGGTAGACTTGGTTTTATGTGTACGATTATTTTTTATTATTCTTTATGACGTTGTGGCATGGAGAATTCGTGTATTGTAAATGAATGTCTTGATTTAATTTCTATTGCACATGGATTTCCTTAATAATCGTGTTTAGATATTTGAAATAGACCTTTTCAATTTAAAGAGATCTGCGCGTAGTAAGCCAACAACTGACGGGAGTCATGGTTATGCACTTGTGATAAGATTCATGGCGCGTGTGTTTTTACCTTCCGTCACCTATAGGTAAGGAAGGTATTGTCTTTGGTCAAAAAAATCGGTGGTGAGTTTCCATTGAATAAGCACGTTTTAGGGTCTTTACAATACGATTTTACTATTTTTACGATGATGTCTGTATGTGTGTGTGTGTGTTCGTATGTGCGTGTGTGTGTGTGTGTATGTGTGTATGTGTGTGTGTGTATGTGACCGTTTTTTCCTGCACGATATCTCCAATACTAGAATTCCAAAAATTACAATTCTTGCGTATTCCTCTTCCTTACAACCATATGCAGACTTGATTAGATTTTGGTTATAATTGGTCAACCGGAAGTACCCTCATTTGAAGATTTTAACAGTTTTTCTTGAAAAACTCAGTTAAATGTTATTATAACTTAAAGAATATATTATTGTCTATACGATTTGATTGCATTTTATATTTCATATTTAACAGATATAGGATTAAAGAATAATAAAGATAAAAAAATTCATATAAATTTCATAATTCAGTCAGCTATGCTAACTTAACCATGGAAACTGCTAATTCAAATTGACAGATGTCAGTATCAATAAAATGTAAATCAATGACAGAATAAGGGAAGTAACTCTAGTGTTAGAAGTTTCTGGATATAAGAAAGACGATTACATTGGTTTGAACATGTCATGAGAAGCGATGAATATATTAATAGAAGGTGGAAGAAACATAGGAAGACCAAATATAAGATGAAAAGATTGTATTGCAGAAGACTTGAGAGAAAAGGAACTGAATGAGGAAGACACGCAAAACAAAAATGAGTGGAAGAAGAAAATAAAAAATAGCGACCCCCTAACGAATGGGAAAAACTAAAGAAGAAGAAGTATATGTCAGTGTCAAGTGCAATTTGCATAGTTTGTTTATGAAATAACTTTACTGGAAATATAGCATCTTTTGCAAAAAAAAATATGTATAGGGCGCGTGCCTTTGGCAAGCAGATATGGGAACCCGTATCAAAATGACAGCAATTAATTATGTCCATGACTGACAAGTGTCATAATTTTTCATTCAAAATTTCATGATTTTCTTATTTCATGTGGTTTGTTTGTTATCAGGAGAATGGAATTCAGTTGCCGAGAAAGGGAATCATAAAATACCAAAAAATTAGAATCTTTTAGAAGAAAATTTATGTATGGAATTTGTACATAATACACAGGATTGACGGAAGGTATTGTGCTGGCCACAACAGATTTTTTTTAATAGATTTAAACTATGAGGAAAGTCTCAGACAACTTTAAGAAACTTGTCGAAAGTCGTTACAAAGCGAGATTTTGTTTCACAGCCCAGCTGACTGTTTCTATCAGTAGCATTTTACACTTAAACCGTTATGTCTATGTATAAATATTGTCATTGTATAATGTAAAATAAGATTAATTATAAGTTATGCAAAGATGAATGTGTTTTATTTGCCTCCTGCCTTAAATACAATAAAAATTAAAAACAATACATCCTTCTCAAACACTATTCCCATTGATATCAGCTTCTTGCAACAAATATATGTGTTTATAAACTTTATTGTATATACAGATTAGTAGGTTTATATTATTTACTGCTACACCATTCCCATGTATTTATAATATAAATAATTGCTATTTACAGATTGTTATACATGTGCAAATAAAAGATTATAAGTGATTCAAATACTTGATTTATTTTTTGATGCTGTAATACAAGAAAACTAATAAATGTTTGTTAACTTTCACAATTTATTTCGTTGCGACATCTATCAGTGCTCACTATAACTATTAACCTATTCCAATTTAATAATTTTATTTTGTTACAATTTGTAGGACGGAGTGTACTTTTTAAATATGTAAGCGCGCGAAGTTGATACGCGCCAACTTCATGGGCTAGATTTGTACGTTATGACACAGTGCTGGGCAGGAAATGTACAGGGCGATCTATGTACATTATGACGATGCATAAGGCAAGAAATGTACACTTTCACGCGCGCCAACTTCATGGGCTAGATTTGTACGTTATGACACAGTGCTTGGCAGGAAATGTACAGGGCGATTTTTGTACATTATGACGTTGTATACCTAGCCGCTTAAAATATGTATAACATTTTATATAATGAAGAAAATATTATTTTTAACATTAATGTATTTAAATTTATTAGTTTTATTTGTGTTATGATTTTTCAAGATTGTTTGAAATGTTATAAATAATTTAAATACCACTTAAAACAAAAGTTACTAACAACATTGGAATTGAGCAATGGTGAACGGACATTGTTCTTTAAAGCGCACCAACTTCAGCGTGGTAGAGATTTGCACTGGTTGAGACTTGCATTACACAGGATAAAAAATTTCGAGATTTGAATAAGAAGAGGTAATATTTTTCGAGCTTTGCAGTGTTGAAAATTGCATAAGTTGTGACATGAATAAGTCAATGTAAAATAATTCGAATTTTGACTATTCGTAAGATGTATAAAACGTGATTTGACCAAGTCAATATAAATGTATTCGAATGTTGTCTGTGCTCCCGCCGACTATTGGCGTGTATTGTAGGGTACCTTTATACAGAGTGTTTATTAAACATAGGGCAAAAATTGAAGGGATTATTCCCTGGACCATTCTAAGATGATTTTGTCCTTTGATGATTTTTGAAAAGCCGCTTTGTTTCGACCCAGACTTGCTCTCGTCAAAGCAGCTGCAGATAAGTTCGGTGTCAAAAATGTTTAATTGTGAATAATTTTGTTTAAAATTGTAAGTCTTTGTTTCAACGGCTGTTTAAAACTTCTAGGGCATTGACATCTTGTCTAGTATGTTTACATTTGGTCAGTTGAATGTAAGATCTCTTAATTCATGTTTCTCTGACTTCAAAGAATTTTTATATAATCATGATTTTGACTTATTAGCAGTTTCAGAAACATGGATATCTGATATTTATCCCTCTGATCATTTTAACATCAATGGTTATAATTTAATCAGTATTTCTAGAGCACATAAACGTGGTGGAGGAGTAGCATTTTATATACGCCAAAACCTTAGTTACAGTATTATTGAAACATCTTTTGTTGCTAGAAATAATTTTGAACATTTGTGGATTCGAATTATGATTGATAATAAAAGTTATATATTCGGTGTTGTTTATAATCCACATTTATACAGGGTGAGTCACCGAAATCGCCGTCTTCGATATCTCCCTTGTCGTTAGAAATACAGCATAAGTTTATTAACAGAATTTATTCGACTACTCAAGGAGCATAACGTAAAATTATTTTCACATATACAGGGTGTTGCATTACGGCTCGGCGAGAATAGTTTCTTTTTTTTTAAATGGAACATCCTATATATTTTTATATATTTTGAATTGTATTTTATTCACCTATACGAACATATGAATTTTGTTTTAGTTTTCCGCGGCGTTGCCAAGTTATTCCGTTTTTTCTCTAAAAAAGACCGAATACACGCATTGCTTTATAAAGGCTTACTGAAGTTATTTTAATAGTAAGAATTAAGAATTTTCTTTTCTGTATAACTGTAATTATACTCTATGTTCTGACATATTTTTTTTTAAATGTAATTATACAGGCTGCTCAATAAAGCGAATCAAATGTGCTCAATTTCAAATGACTATAACTCGTCATTTTCAAATGGAATAGCCTATATTTTATTATTCAGTTGTGTGTATTTTTGTATTATCTTCATATGTTATTAAGGATATCCCATGCCTAAAACCAATAATTTCGGAGATTTTCACCATTTTTCTCTAAATTTATATATTTAACTAAAAATTAAATCTAGTATACCATGGATACTGCTTTTTGAATAATAAACAATTGCAGTAATGATAGTATTTTCATTAGCCAGGTTGTTATTAATAACAGAGGGATGAAGTAAATTAATTTATTAATATGAGTCTCTCACAAGAAGAACTTACGAATATGGTGTACGCACTTAGAGAAGCGGAAAGAAACCTTCTCTTGTACTGAACATGACCAGTTCTGTTAAACCTTTCCCTTAGTTTTTTAAAAGAACGCGGATTTGGATGTCGTCTGCCCGGAAACCGTTGTGCATAAATTCTTGATGCCAAAAGAGGGTTTGTTTCCGCTGCTTCAAGTGTGTACACCATATTCCTAAGTTCTTCTTGCCCACTCTCCACGCCAGCATTGAGTGCCCGTGAGGTGACACCTGGCCTGACCAGCATACATCATATTCGTAAGTTCTTCTTGCGAGAGACTCATATTACTAAACTAATTTACTTAATCCCTCTGTTATTAATAATAACCTGGCTAATGAAAATACTATCATTACTGCAATTGTTTATTATTCAAAAAGCAGTATCCATGGTATACTAGATTTAATTTTTAGTTAAATATATAAATTTAGAGAAAAATGGTGAAAATCTCCGAAATTATTGGTTTTAGGCATGGGATATCCTTAATAACATATGAAGATAATACAAAAATACACACAACTGAATAATAAAATATAGGCTGTTCCATTTGAAAATGACGAGTTATAGTCATTTGAAATTGAGCACATTTGATTCGCTTTATTGAGCAGCCTGTATAATTACATTTAAAAAAAATATGTCAGAACATAGAGTATAATTACAGTTATACAGAAAAGAAAATTCTTAATTCTTACTATTAAAATAACTTCAGTAAGCCTTTATAAAGCAATGCGTGTATTCGGTCTTTTTTAAAGAAAAAACGGAATAACTTGGCAACGCCGCGGAAAACTAAAACAAAATTTATATGTTCGTATAGGTGAATAAAATACAATTCAAAATATATAAAAATATATAGGATGTTCCATTTAAAAAAAGAGAAACTATTCTCGCCGAGCCGTAATGCAACACCCTGTATATGTGAAAATAATTTTACGTTATGCTCCTTGAGTAGTCCAATAAATTCTGTTAATAAACTTATGCTGTATTTCTAACGACAAGGGAGATATCGAAGACGGCGATTTCGGTGACTCACCCTGTACTATATGTACAAAGACCTATGTGTTTTGAATACTATTTTAGAAAAATATTTGATTTAGGCGGATTATTTAATTTTGTGTGGGGATATTAATATAAACTTACTGTGTGATGATATATACACTACCTTTTTCAAAGATATTTTGTCTACATATGGGTTGCAGCAATTAATTACAGGTTACACACGGCCTGCCTTTAAAACTTTAGTTGACATTATTGCAATCTCAGATCCAGCCCTGTGTACTCTTGCTGATGTAATTGAATGCCCCCATTTGTCTGACCATAGCTGCACACTTTGTATTATTAATTTACCTACATCTATTCAATCTAGTACGCGTATCACTTACAGAGATTTCAAAAACTTCGGTTCTGAATTGTTTTTTGCTGATTGTAATAACGTAAACTGGAATAATATTCTACTATTAGATATAGTTAATGATAAAGTTAATTTTTTGAATTATAACATCTTGGCGCTTTTTAATAAACACGCACCTTTGAAATCCTTTAAATGCAAGAAAAAGTACAGTCCATGGTTTACACCTGTAATTAAAATTATGCAAAGCAAGAGAGATAAAGCACTCTTAAATTATAAAAAAAAAAACAAAACTGTAGCTAAATTCAATTATTACAAACAACTGCGTAATCTCACAACCTCAGCGATTCGTAGAGAAAAACAGGCATATTTTGAATATGAAGTTAATAATAATATTAAAGACTCGGATAAATTATGGAACAGCTTAAAGCGCCTGGGCGTGAATAATGATCCAGCAAAGAATATTCCAGACTAATTTTTATCTTAATAATAAATATCTAGATGGTATCTGTGAGTCTTTTGAGTTTAAATGTACAGATAGCGTGACGGTCGAATTTTTTTTAAGAAATCTGAGATCTAACGCTGTAGGCCTTGATGAAATTAATTTGAAAATGGTCTTGATAATTTTACCTATAATTATTGATTACATCACTCATATTATCAACTCATGCTTACTACAAAGAATTGTACCTGATGTATGGAAATTTGCAATTTTGAAACCGATAGCAAAGCAAAAGGACTGCTCTTCATTTGATGACCTGCGACCAATAAGTATTCTACCAGTGCTGTCCAAAATACTTGAGAGAGTATGCTGCGATCAAATCATGGATTACGTAAACATAAATAAAATATTACCAGTCAATCAGTCTGGTTTCAGATCTGGTCATAGTACCAATACGTGTTTATTAAGTATTATTGATTCATTAATAGATAACTTTGATAAATCTAAGATATCCCTTTTAATTCAGATTGACCTTTCGAAAGCGTTTGACATGATTGATCATAGCTTACTACTTGCTAAACTCCATTACTATAACTTTTCTTTTAGTGCCATTCAATGGTGTAAAAAATATTTGGAAGGTAGATACTTCATGGTTAACATGTCAACTGATGTTGAAACTATAACTTCATCTCCTTTCCCTTTGCGTCGTGGAGTTCTGCAGGGTTCAATATTAGGGCCACTCTTATTTTTAATCTATGTTGCTGATTTGCCGTCAATTTTTAATTTCTGCTCAGTTTATTCGTACGCGGATGACACACAAATTATTGCATCAATTGACTCCGATTCTATCATTGAACAATGTGAAATCGTCAATAAGGAACTTGATTTGCTACAAAAATGGGTTCATAATAATGGTTTGAAAATCCTCTTTACTTTTAATAGGCAACTGCATAATACCTGATATTATTTTGGATGGGGTGGTATTACAACGGTGCACATTCGTAAAAATTTTAGGCCTCCTTATTGACGAAAACTTAAAATTTAGGGAACATTTAAATAGAAAATTGATTGCAGTAAGACTAAAACTTAAGCATCTATATCAATTTCGACATGACATGAGCTCGACTGTCAAATTACGCATAGTTCATTCTCTAATTTTGTCTTTATTAGATTACTGTGCATGTTCATATGTTCCGAACCTTACTCAAACTGATAAAAGCAGAATCACACTTATTGAGAATTCTTGCCTAAGATTTGTTTATGGAGTGCGTAAGTTTGATCATATATCTGAATACAGAGCTCTTGCAAATATGAAAGATGTTGACAGCAGAACAAAAATATTTTATCTGAATCTTGTCCATAAAGTTATACAATCAGGGACTTCCTTATATTTACTAGATAAACTAATATTAAAACATTATAATTACTCTTTACGTATCAGAGATTTGTACATTGTTCCGTCCTACAACAAAACAAAATTCAAAGGATCCTTCTCTTACCTGGCTCCCACTCTTCATAACGACTTACCGCTATGGATGAAGTCTCTGTCTGTGAATAACTTTAAGAAATCTGTTAAACTCTTATATTAGTCTTAAGGTATTTATACCGTATGTTAACATGTTACCTTCATTATTAGTTTTACTTTCATATATTTTTGTATTTGTATGTTCCATTTAACACAGTTGGCACGCTACTAATCTATTTTTTTGTATTTGTATTTTTTTTTGTATTTGTATATACTTATAGTATGTTCGAAAATTGAACCACGACGTTACCGGTAAAATTTTTCAGGTTACCGGCACTATTTTCGAACGCGGTAACTGAAATGTATGGTAAATTTTTGTTACCGCCGCAACCGTGCTCAGAGCACGGTTTTTGTGGTAATTTATAGTCTAACCTAACTTTTGAAGTATACACACGTTGTTCTTTGACATCATTTAAAGGTAAATTGTGTTTAAAAACAACTGAGTACTGTACATGGTACAAAAATCAAATAGTATCCAACAAAAATATCCTGCGATGCAAACTAAAATGATTTTGACAGTTATTAATAACCATGAATATACCAATGCGTTCGACTGCTTACCGCGAGAACCGTAACCTTTCAGTTACCGTGTAAAATAACCACGATAACCGCGGTTGAATTTTCGAATACACTATTAATGTATGGTGAGGTGGAAGAACAGCCTTTGGCTGAACGGTGTTTATATACAGGGTATGGCCATGAGGCAAGATCGCCGCCATAAGCGAGCCAATGTCAAACATATTGATAATTCATTTCCCTATTTATTTGTAAGAAATGTGATATTATATTATATAGGAATATTAAATAATCACACTATGAATCTAAAAAGGTAATAAAAATTCATTTATTTATGAGATACACAATTTTTATTATGACATAGATTTAGAGGTTATGTAGCGCATAGGATATAGGTTGTTATTATCACATCAAATTTAATAACTGTGGTAATTATTTACATAATAAGTATATATTTTAAACTTACCTTTTAAAAATTTAAAGGTTTGTGCTTAATATTGGTAAATTTTATGTGTTTTCAATATTGCCAGTCATCGTAGTCAGTATCTCAAGAAAATGCACATATAAATAAAGTAACAGTATTACTTACACTTTAAATAAATATTAGAAGTATATTTAAATGTGTTTTGCATTAAAATAAAACAAGTAGCCACGAAAATACATAATAATTTGCGCAACAACGAATATGACAGTGGCCCTTTAATGGCGGACGAAACGCGAGCCACGTCATGGCCATACCCTGAGTATATAGATACCCTAGGGTTGCCGGAAATAACCCATAGTGTCCCGTCTGGAGAGGGGTGGTCCGTGGGCTGAACCTCACCCTTTAACTTTTCCTGTCAATAATGGTTATATTATTATTATTATTATTATTACTATAGCAACTCTTTTCAAGGTTGCATTCGCAGTGACAAAATAAAAGGGAAATTATATTTGGCTTATATTACATCATACATAAATGGTATATGAATAGTAACATATTTATAAAAAATCCAACTAAATATTTTCAATATTTTTTTAGCAGGTGTAGATGACGCATAATATTTTATTAAATATTACGTTAAAAACAAGACATTCATTGCAGACCAAATATTACACGAAAACAATACATTTAATATTGTTCACGCCAAAAGCATGTGTTTCCCTTTTTCCTCTATCCCAAAACATACCTTGGTTGTTAGATAGCATGCAAGATGTCGCTACGACACCAAGAAGCAAAATTTTACCGCGTACCTGTACCTGAATCTTTGCGACTATGAACAAGTCTCTCGCAAGAGCTCGTAGTATTAATTTTTTTGTAAAAAGGTTGAGTTCGACTATCGCATCGCATCATATATATTTTTATTATTCCGCATCGCAACAATAGAATTCCGCATCTCCCGTTTTGTAATTCACGCTTTAATAGACATTTTTTCGCATGGTTTTGTACTAGTGCAAAAGGGGCTTTATATAGTAAAATACAATGCATGTGTCACGCTTCAGCTAAATCAGGCCAAGGAAGTAAGCTGGAACATCTACCGGAGCTGGACAACAATCACCAAGACAACAGTCGACTTCCTAAGGTATGTTCCTTTTCATTCTTTCCGATAAGGCATATGGTTTGGCAGAACATCTCCCGCAAAAATACAGTCCACTAAAATAAGGTTAACTAGAGTAGCTACCCAGCTATTTCGCCGCACCAAATATCATACGAAAATTATTTATATTGTGATGTGCCTACCTACCTACCTATTATTATTTTTTAAATAATGGGGTATTCCAGTGTAGTAAAATTTAAAAGAAAAAATATTATAATGTTATTAACTAGGTTGAAAAACGACCGAATTCTGAAAAATAAACTCCATGGCCCGTACTACGATCACGGTTTTAACTAACACGTTGTTTTAAAAAATGTCAAATCCAAATTTCAACATTTAATTTTGCATGTATGTTTGAAGATTGATTTTTTAAAAAATATTTGTTTGAATACAAACTATGTTCTGCTTTTAAATCTTATTTTGATAAATTCGATATTATTTATTATTGTTATTAAATAATGATATCTGACACTTCTTAAAACAGCGTTTTAGTTAAAACCGTGATCGTAGTACGGGCCCATGTGTTTTATTTTAGCGCGGAAAAGATTACACGTGGTGTATGACGTCCATTCGTTCTATGACGTATGTAATGACGTACTTGTCTGCTTGTGGAAACAGAAGAAGCAGTGCGTTCACCATTGATGCTTTCTCGTTTCTCAGCTGTTCTTTGTTTATGTTTCTTGCTAGTTTTGATATTTTGCTGTAAGAATGACAGCAACCAAATTCTTAACTAATAATACTTTAATATAGTTACAACTAAAATCCACGGATAACAAAAATAAAACAAATGAAAGTCATCCAAAACAAAATAGCATCTGACACTGTGAACAAACCAAATCCCCTTCCCCTTAGTCGCTCTAAGCCAAGCGACTAACAGCTGTAGTCTACGACATGAAGCGAATTGACGTCATACCATATAATTCAAATTTTTAAGCATAATTCAATAATTCATATCTCGCGGAAATGACACAATAAAAAACTCAAATTTTCACATTTGTATTTCAAATTTATTGAAGTTTCAGAAAATAAAAATAAAAAAGATTATTAGAATACCCCATTGTGAAATTGTAACATTAACAGTCTATAAATATGCTTATAATAAAAGTTTCCTACGGTAAATGCAAAATATTATGTAATTAAGGAATAATATGTAACATGTAATGTACGATTTTTTAAAAAAATGTTACTTATTATTTATACATTTTTTTTTGTTTTGCTTATTTAAGCTTGATTGGCTTTGCGTCCTCAGAGGACACTCTCGCCATAGTTTCTATATTTTGGTTTTGTTTATAATTCTATTTGACATTTAGAAATATAAGTAAATAATGATCGGCATAATCGATTCTTGGGATTAGAAGTTACATATGCTATGTTGACTGGTAGGGTTTGATGAGTTTTTATTATTTCCTTATATAGTATTTGTTGAGCTCTTATGAATCGGTCGCAGTTGAATATCAGGTGGTTAATATCTCCTGTTTGTCCACAGTCGCATTTATCCGATTGTTGTACACCTATCTTATGTAAGTAGACTGGATTTTTATTGTGGCCACATCTTAGCCTAACAATGGTTGTAATGTAACTTCTGCTCATATCTTTGTTAAACCAGGTAGTCTTTGGGATACTTTTATTATATTCGAAAAATAGTTTTCCTGTATTTACAGATTTATGGTTATACCAAGATTGCCATTCGTCAAACATTCTTCTTTTGAGTAAATTGGTCGCATCGGGATAAGTTAATTTTATATTAATAGTCTGCCCAGTTCTATGTCCACTATTGGCTGCTTTGTCTGCGGTATCATTTCCTGGTATACCCGAATGGCCAGGGACCCACAGAAATTGTAAACGGTTGTTGTTCGTTATAATAAGCCTAGTTAAATTTTTAATTTCGTATATGACTAACGGGTTACTCTTAGCCGGTTTGTTGTTTAGGCTTTCTAAAACAGATTTGGAGTCAGATATTATGAGAATTTTTTCGTTTCTACTAGTAGTTAAATCATTTAATGCGTAGTAAATAGCAAGTGCTTCAGTATGGTAGGAACTAGTCGTATGGTTGAATTTATATGTACTAATGATATTATTAGTCGCTTCAAATATGGCAAAACTACTGGAATTTTCTTCTCTATTGACCGAACCGTCTGTATAAATTATTTTATCCCAATCGCTGCTTCTAGTTAATTCGTTTAATTTTATATTTAAAACAGATTCTGGTTCTGATTTTTTAAAATGATTACAATTGACCGTCAATTCTATCCAATTATTTTTAATGTCGAATTGAAAAATCGGTAAAACTCTATATTTTTCAATATTAGTGTTACTCCATCTATAATGACTTTTCACTAAAGCTGGCTTAGTTTTGTTGTGCCAATAGCCACTATTAAATATGTCGTTATTATCCTGGATTTTATCGATCAGTATAGAATCGTTTGATTGAAGGTTTTTTACATAAAATTTATCTGTAATAAATTTTCTTCTGATGCACAGTGGCGTTTCTACTATTTCATAGTTAAGGATTTGTATTGGAGTACTTTTCATAGCACCTAAACAGATTCTTAGTGCTGAGTATTGGATTTTATCTAGTTTTTTCAGGCTGGAATTTGATGCTGTCCCTATTAGTGGCGATGGATAGTCTAGATGGGGTCTTATTAATGCCCTATACAGCATAATTAGTGAAGAGGGGTGAGCTCCCCATTTGTATCCAGCTACACATCGTACCAAATTTAGACCTCTATAGCATTTGTAACTTATTTCTGTTATTTCTTTAATCCATAGGGATTTTGTATCAAACCAAACTCCTAAGAATTTTGCTGTACTTACAACTCTGAGCGTTCTACCATTTATCGTGATACGTGGGCTGACAATGAGTCGATGTCTTGTAAAAATAATTATTTTGCTTTTTTCTATTGAGATAGAGAGGTGTAGGTCCGAAAGTAAACTTATTAATTTGTCTAGTTGGCGTTGTAGTCTTTTTTGAGCTTCTCTTAGAGTTCTACCCTTGCTACAGATCGCAATGTCGTCAGCGAATTGTAAAATTTCAGTATTATTGTTCAGTATTACTCTTCCCTCTTGTAATACATTATTAATATTTCGTTTCATACAATTAAAATATCTTTACGTTCGTTAATAATTTTGAAATTATTATTACACGTTCAATAAAACGTTCTACTCTCATTTGCTACAGGCTTTGAATATATAATACCAATAAGAATGGCAACGCAATGTATTAACTTCAAAATCTGAGATTGACGCGCGCCATCCTTTCTCAAATTGTGAACTAATTTTGAGAATGTTGTATTATTAGACCGCTAGATGGACATTAGGCGACGTTGCATTTTAATTACGAGAGGAGGGGAGAATAATAATTTTAATTATGTAGCGCGCAACCAGCGCATGCAATATTATGAACGATATACAAGTAGGTACTACAGTTTTCTCCAGTATCACCCTAAGTAATCTAGATCAAGGGCTAGAAACGTAGAAAAATTAATATTAAAAAATAGAAAAAAGAGAATGATTTAAATGCTACGGAAAGAAAAATACAGGCTATTATAAGAAATAGAGCAAGAACAGAAAAAGAAAAAGGAAATGTGGTGAAAATAGGATACGGTAAACTATATATAAATGAAAAATGCTTAGTTTGGGATGCCGCGAAGGACGGATTAGAGTATCAGAATGAAATTGAGGCGGACAATAATAAAATTCCAAAAAACTATTAAATAAATCAAAAATGAAATCAGGCGAACAGGAAACGAACACTTATGAAAAAGGTAAACGAGATAAAAATTTCTAAAGAAATATTAGGTACATGGAATGTTAGGGGACCTAATGGGAAGGAAGAAGAGTCAGTTGAGGAAATGGAAAGGTATAAGTTACATTTTTTGGGAATCAGTGAGACAAAGAAGAAAGGAAATGGTATTTTTAAAATACATAAGGGCTACACACTATTCTACTCAGGAGTAAATGAAAATGAGGGAGCAAAGGCAGGAGTGGCATTTGTCGTCCATCCAGATAGAGAAAAAGATATTGTATACTCAGAATTTATAAACGAAAGAATTATGAAAATAAAATTAAAAAATAACACGAACTACTGGCTTATTGTAACTTACGGCACAAATGAGGGTGCAACAGTAGCAGAAATGAATAAATACTATGAAGCGCTACAAACAGAAATAGAAATAGATAATATAAACACAAGTTTACGAGATACGACCCAAGCAAAAATGAAAAGTCCATAATAGATTATTTTCTTGTCAGTAGAAATATATGGAAGCAAATTACGGACACTAGGGTCGAAAGAGGGGCAGAAATAGGGAGTGACCACTACTTATTATTACTGTGGATGAGAGATCAGATTACCACGGAAAATATACAAGAAAAAAATAAAGTCTTTGTAAAGATAAAATATAACAGGCTCAGAGAAAGGAAAGTACAACAAGAATATCAAGAAATGGTAAAATATGAATTAGAAGGCAAGGAAATTACAGAAAATTTGGAAGAGAACTGGATAAATTTTAAAGAATCTTTAATAAACGCAACGAAGAAAACATGCGGAACGTCAACAGTAAGAACAAAAATAATGCAAAAATCTTTTTGGTGGAACCAAGAGGTGAAAAACAAAATAAAGGATAAAAAAGAGCGTGGAGGATATACTTGGCATCTAAATCACACGACGACTATAATATTTACAAAAGGCTAAGAACCGAAGCTAAACATATGGTGAAGCTAGCTAAAGAAAAAGCATGGCCAGAATTTGGAAATAAAATGGAAAATAATTTTCAAAGCAACAGAAAACTTTTCTACAGAATGTTAAGAAATATGAGAGAGAGAAAACAGTATGTACAAAATCTATAAAGAACAAAGAAGGAAATATCTTAACGGGAGAAAAAGAGATAATGAAAAGATGGAAAGAGTATTTTAAAGAACTTTTACAAGAACAAGACGCAAGCAATAAAATTGACCAAAGTAACATAAAAACACTCCCTGAACCGCCATCAAATGACCATATAACCTATGAAGAAATCAGCAATGCAACAAAAAAGCTAAAGATGGGAAAAGCCGCAGGCATCGATGAGATCACCATAGAAATGTTAATATATATGGGTGAAGCAGGAATACAGAAACTATTATATATATATATATATATATATATATATATATATATATATATATATATATATATATATATATATTTAACCAGGCATGGAAGGAGCAAACTGTTCCAAGACATTGGAAATGCTCAATTATCGTGCCCATTTTTAAAAAAGGGGACAATAAAAAGTGCGAAAATTATAGAGACATCTCCCTAAGGCTAGAGTCGCAATTGGAAAACACGCTGGAAGAAAGTCAGTACGGATTCAGGGCAGGAAGAAGTACCAACGATCTAATTTTTACACTTATGGGCAAATTTCCGAAAAATGTCATCGATACAAGAAAGAGGCGCATATATGTTTTATAGACTTGGAAAAAACATTTGACTCAGTAAATAGAAACAAATTGTGGACAATACTGGAAAAAGAGAAATGTCAGCACCGCGCTAATCAATGCAACGAAAGGCCTCTACTAAGAAACTATAAACATAGTGCGCACAGGTAATTGTAGCTCGGACCACTTTGAAACTACAAGAGGAGTAAGGCAAGGATGTATCCTTAGCCCCGGATTATTTAATTGCTACATTGACGAAGCTATAAAGAAAAGCAAGAAATTAATGAAACCGCTATATCTAGGAATGTGGAAGCTCAGGAACAAAATGGTCAATAATGATGTACGCGGACGATATGGTAATTATGGCAAATAGCAAAAAAGATCTGCAGTATAACATCGAAGTGCTGAATAATGAATTAAAAATCTGAACATCAAAATAAACATAGACAAAGCTAAAACTATGATACTCAGCAGAGAAAAGAGAAAGCATAACATCTTGCTAGACGGTATGAAACTAGAACAAGTTAGTACCTTCAAATATTTAGGAAGTCATTTCTCTGAAGATGACTCTATAGATGTAGAGGTAAACAACAAAATAGGAAATGCGAATAGATTGCTAGGATCAATTAATAAAAACTTTCTACGAAAGAAAGAAATTTCCGAATCCACCAAAATGACGGTATACAAAACTGTGTACATCCCCGCCCTTATATACTCCTGCGAGTCATGGAACCTAAATAAGAACCGCAAAAGCAAACTGCAGGCTACAGAAATGAGGTACCTCAGATCAGTAAAAGGAAAAACAAAAATGGACAGAATTAGGGGAGTTTAGAAGAGAACTTAAAGTCAATGCCCTAGAGAACGTAATAGGAGAAAAGCAACTGAAATGGTACGGCTACGTTAGCAGAACGGACGACAACAAAATCGCGAAGCAAGCACACTCAGCCCAGAATATGGCTAAAACACCAAGAGGGAGGCCAAAGAAAGCTTGGATCGACTAAGTAAAGGTTGCAGCCGCGAGCAGAGGATACGAATGGGCGGAAATAAGAACCCGGACATCGGATAGAACCAGGTGGAGAAGGATATGCGAAACACCAGTGGACCAGGCATCTTAATGCCATCAACCTCGACACCGAAATGTAGAAGAGAAGCGATTATGTTATGTATGTAAAAAGAGAATGCACACAAAAACCAATTAATTTTTCAGCGTTTCTTTTTACAAATTTTCGTTAGTAGAACACAATCTAGCTGTTCAAATTAAAACGTTACGGTTAAACAATCGTAGAACGCGTGTTCACACCTTGCTTTTTTCTATCGTACGATAAAATACTGCTCGACTATTTACGACATAAAAGTCGCAGTACGCGGCTAGCGGCCTAACCCAACGCCAAAGGGTTCGTGTACGTATGCTGTCATTTACTAGTATATTTGGCAACAGTGTTGTAATATTTCATCGTAGTTCCACTGTCTACCAGCAGGAGGCAGGCGCTACTAACATCAAAATAACGATATAAAGAGATAGAGATAGGGATACGGTTTATTCATTTACGTTGCCATTCTTGTAGTAGGTATTATATATTCAAAGCTACAGGCAACCTACAAGAGTTCATTACATATTTTACTTTTAGGTTTGTCACTTGGAACAAAGTATGACTATTATCGAATAGATGGAAGCTGTTAATTGTACAAATATTTCTACTTTATCGATTCAGGCATAGTTATTCATCTCAGTGCTCACTAGCGCTCCCCTCGGCGTAGAAACAAACTATTTAAAGATTTATCATTTAAAGCCTGTTGGAGCAACAAAGAATAATGTATTATACATCAAAATTCATGATTTTTTTTTTACTATTATTGAAAACTGTTTTAAAAAAGTTTCAAAATTTATTACAAAATTTAAAAAATGTAATTTTCTAAACAGCCTTGTTTTTATGACAAATAGTTTTAGGTGATAACTACTATTATAGACTAAATAAATTATTTTTTTGCAAGTGTTGCCCCCAATTTTTCTAAAATGGTTTATTTTGTTCAAAATGAGGCATGGTAAGATTTTGTACATATTTACAATTTAGTCACTGCACGTAATGCAAGCTTTCTATGCAATATAGCATTACACTCGAGTGGTCGATAATATAGAATATGAAAAAAGCGCGCATTTATTCGCATAAAGAATAAGGCGATTTGGTAGGTAAATAAAAAAAAAATCATAAAATAATTATAAAGGGTCTTTCAATATGAGTGATAGTTTTTCAAATAGAGATTTCTCGGTTTCTAATACATATTTTTTTTAAATTCTAGGTGTTACTATATTTAGTATAGTGTGCAGTTTTATGATGCAGCGTTTGACTCCTCTCGATCGGTTGGAAGTAATAAAAAAATATTACCAAAGTGGTAGCTCAGTTGTGGGTACTCAACGTTTATTCACTCGAGAATTGGGTCGCCGTCATCGGTACTCTGTGCAGGTTATACGCCGCACTGTGGAAAAGTTTGAACGTGAGTTAACTTTACAAGACAATAAGCCACCAAAAAGACAACGAAACGTGCGAAGTGATGAGAACATTGCAGCTGCAGCGGCCAGTGTTGTCGATGAGCCAAATTTGTCGATTTCACGACGATCTCAACAACTGGGACTATCTCAGACGTCAACTTGGAGAATATTGCGTAAGGATCTGGGGTTGCATCCTTATAAAGTCGTATTGACTCAAGAACTAAAGGTAAATGATCACAGATTGCGTCGAGAATTTGCTGACTGGGCCCTTGAGCACTTGGAACACGATCCTGATTTTGCCAAAAAAATCATGTGATTTGACACCCCTGGATTATTTTCTTTGGGGCTATGTGAAAGCACAAGTCTATGCCAACAAGCCACAGTCTTTGGATCGCTTAGAAGAGAATATTCGTCAAGTTATTGGCGAAATACAGCCGGTATTATTGCACAGAGTAATCCGAAATTGGAGCGATCGCGTGAATCAGTGTCAACGAGCCCGTGGTGGACATTTGAGCAATATTTTATTCCAAACATAACTGCATTGTCCAAGCTTCAAAATAAAGCAAGAATTAAGTTGATATATCAAACCTTTGTTGTTTTATTCAAAATTAAAATCCTATCATTCTTAATGAAAGACCCTTACATAGTTGACATTTCGAATTTCATATTATTTTCACGATGTAGCAATACCAAAAATCTGATGTAGCCAGCACAATACCTCTCGCCATTTTCATTTTATGTTGCTTTGTTGGCCTTGGCAAGCAGATATGGGGGCCCGTGTCAGAATTACAGCTAATAATGTACATAGGTGTCAAGTATCATAAGATTTCATTCAAAACATTATGATTTTCCAAATCCCAGTGGATTATTTTCCTCGACAAGTATATTCCATACTATGGATAACAAATAAAGATCAGAATATTTTGAAATTTTGAATGAAAACTTATGAAATATGACAATTGTGAAATCTATGTAAATAACTACTAGCCGTAATTCTGACACAGATCCTCATATCTGCTTGCCAAGGCGAAGAAAGTCACATGACTGCACAAATAATTGAAATTGTATCTCTTCTTTCGTTGTATGAGAAATTTTGTCGTTCTATTCTAATATGTTCAAAATTCTTCAAATTCATTGACGGTATTAGCGGTATTTCTTAAGGATACATGTAATATTAACATACCTATAATTTAAATACATATTTAATTAAATAATACAATAATATATATTAAATATACTCGTACCTCCCAGAAAAATCTTCCAGTAATGTTATTAAGACTGCTTTTTTTGACACTGACATTTTGCATTTATCCACAGCATTTATCTGTCAATTAAAAACATTTACATATCTCAAATGTTTTTTCGGCAACGAGATTTATTACAACAGATTATTCTATGTTATTACATCCTATATCTCCAAACCTATACGAAATACATATAATAAAAAAATTAAATGTGTCAGATTGAAAATTTAATTATCTTTATTATTTGTAGTAACTAATTTTCAAAAAATAATATTTGGAATTTTTTTTTTATAAACTACCACTTCCGGTTGTCCAATTGTTACCAGAACCTATTCAACTCTTCCCATTACTGTTAGATTGAAGAATCCGTAGTTACACAGGTCTTTAGTCTTATAGAATTTGAGAAATCGTGTCTCCAACAACCTCACACACACACACACACACACACACATCATCGTAAAAATGTTAAAATCGGATTGTATGGACCTTAAAACGTGCTTATTCAGTAAAATATGGATATGAGATTTTTAGCATGAATCCAATACCTCTCTTAGCGAGAGGTAAAAATAATATATTTTATTTTTATTTATTATGTGAAATGGATTATAATATCAATCATTATGGTACATGTTTTGTTATCAAACTTGAAAATCGTATGATATTTTCATAATGATAGATATACACCAAATGTAGCGAATACTTGTTTATAACGAGCAAAAATAATATCCCAGAACAGAAATATTACCTATTTTGTGCTTGCTTATAACGAATCTGTTTATAGCGAGCACTCCCGTATAACAACCAAATTCTTAGCGAAGATTTGTTATAATTCTCGTTTATAACGAACAATGTGAAACAACAGAATTTTTTTTGTGTGTGCATATACATGTAAGAGTACATGTGATGAGTATCGAAGAACGATATCTATTGGTTATTGGAATTATCTTATTTTAAATTTTAAATACATTTTGGTTTATGATGGTATTTGTGTGTACATATTTTCAGATGTAATTTATATTCCGATCATTACGGTTCCCTTGGTTACAGTATCATATTTAAACGCATGAAACAAATCTGAATTCAAATATATAATAAATTAACAAAAATAGTGCAGTTGCATAAAAATTATTGTGTACACTAGTCCATGAAATGTGTTTGCCGTTCTCAGAATAATAACATCTGCCTGGCTATCACATCGGCTGCCGAATTCATATTTCATACGTCAAACACTCATTTCCGAGCCTGTATACAGTAATAATTGTTATAACAATTGCGGGAAATTAGTGATTCTGAAACGAATGCAATAGATGCACAATCACGTTTTCGTATGTGTTGCAAACATTTTTTTCTGTAATCGTTTACAAAAATAAGAAAAATAAAATTAATTATAAAATTCTGACATATCCTACTTGGGCGACTATGCCTTGTATTTTCAAGTGGTCATGATAATCATTTCCATGAAAACAATTAATTCTCCCACTAGTGTGGGTATCCGCTATTTCCCGTACTCATTCTAGTTTTACATTGGTCATGAATGTTTTTTAGTTTCTAAGCAGGTAATTTCTATTTTAGTAGAATAAAATGTGTCATTTTTTGTATTTCAATTCATTCAAGTTTGAGAATATAATCAATTCCATAAGTGATTGATATTTACTGTAGAGTACTATTTGCTATACCTGCAAACTCATTACATATGTTCGGCAATCTTCAATGTATACTGCCGTATCATACATAATGACAATTATAAACCTCATTTTGAATATACTATAATGGATTAATTATTATTTAGAAATAAATCAAAAACAGTATACCCACCTAATTAGCAGGTTGTAAATGATACAATAATTCAAAAAATGACTTTTTTTATAAATAATCGTTACAAATGAAAAAAAATATATTAAAAATAAGAGGATCAGCATAGAAAATAAACTGAACTATTTAATTTAACATAAATCAATATCTAGAAACAAAATAAAAATACACAATATAAAATTTAAAATACATATTGTAACGTTTATTTTATGGGTGAAGTGTAAAAATCAGAGATATATTATTAATTAAAATAATTAGTTTATTAAACGATATATAATTAGGATAAATATTAAAAAGATAATAAAAATAACTAACACTATGATTATTAAATACTTAAACACTAAGATTATTTATTTAAACACTATTTATATCACTATATTTATTTATATAACTACATTTATTTATGTTCACCACTCGTAGACTGTTTATTTATACCGCCCACTTCATTGCTCGTTGCTTCTATATGTATATAAGACTATATCTCCGCTGTCGTTCAGACGGTATTTATATAGCCCAGTGTCCTTCTGGAACTTTCTGTCGCCACAATGTTATTGAATACAATAGATTTTAGGTAATCGGAGTAATTAACACGTCTCAACGCCTATGGGTTATTCCGTTGCCGGGATTACGTCATCGCTCGGGAATATTCTACTAGTAGCGGCGCCCGAATACTCTAGTCATTTGCGCACGTTACAGTGCCCCCTCCTTAAGACTGTTTCGTCCCGGAATAGTTCTTGTTGATGAAATCTGCATCTATTACCCTTGGTACAGTTGAAGAAGTAACAGTCGATAGTCCGCTGGAGTTCTTCTTTCTGTCCGTTAAGGTTAAAGCTGCAGACAGAATTACAATACCGGTATAGCGGAAGAGGATCTCTAACATGTTCCTAACAACCCTCTTATCCAAACCATCTAGTCCACAGCCTAACTTCGGTACTACTAACTTCAAAATGTCATTCTCTAGCAGATGATCCTTCAAGTCACATAGCGAGTTCCATAGATTGCGATATGACGGCTTCTAGTACGAACGTGGTTTTGTATCCAGGTAGTAGGTATACCACTGATGTTCTGTATTGTTATCCCTCACTCGCAGCGTTTTCCCGACGGATGGACCTTGGTTGGCTAGTTCTTGTAGTCGTCCAAATTTCGTCTTAAAGACTGACGCTATGCCGCGTGACATCTTTAAGTCTTCTGATACGCAGTGGCCGAGGGAATAATCTGAAGACACGGTAAACAGATCTCGGTGTTCTTCTGTCGTCACGCCATATCGCGCCTTGTGACCAAAGGAATACTATTCCATGAAGTCTTCAAAAGTCGGTTCCTGAGCTATGACCCGACGAACCGTTGCTCCATACTGGTCTTCATGGTTGTCACCAGCGAAAGGGGCTAGCCGATTAAAGTGTATTACTCTCGGCTTCCCGGTAGGTGCTTTCCTGATTTTGTATATCACGTCGTTTATCCTTTTAATGACCTCATAAGGACCTTCCCAATTTCTTTGCAGCTTTGGTGATAAACCGCGACGCCTTTGTGGATTGTAAAGCCACACTAAATCCCCATGTTGATATCCACCTTTTTCTCCCTTCATGTCATACTAGTCCTTCATACGGTCGCTGGAAGTTTGTATGTTTGCGCGGACTTGTTCATGAATGTCGTCCTTTCTTCTTCGTGAGTCCGTAATCTTCCCCGGTCAGATCTTCCCCAGGTTTACTGCCGAACACCAAGTCACATGGCAGGCGCAACTCACGCCCGAATAAAATGTTCGCAGGAGTTTGCTATGTTGTTTCATGGACGGATGAACGATAAGCCATCAGGAAAAGATGAAGATATCGGTTCCAGTCTCTTTGGTGGTTGGAGACTACCTTCGACAAGTATTGGTTGGTCGTTCTGTTCATTCGTTCAACTATGCCATCAAACTGCGGATGTAATGCAGTTGTCCTCGTTTTATTAATTCCTAATATCTTACAGATATTTTGGAAAACGGCACTCGAAATTTCTTCCCTGGTCGGAGTGAAGTTCACGTGGTGCACCAAACCGGCATATACACTCTTTAACTAATGTTTCGGCGACCGTGGTGGCTTCCTGGTTGGGTAATGGATAGGCTTCAACCCATTTGGTGAAGTAGTCTATGACAATCAGGAAGCCACATTTCCTTCTTCGCTTTCTGGAAATGGTCCGGCCACGTCAATCGCAATGCGCTCAAATGGACTGCCAACGTTGTATTGACGCATTGGAGCTTTTCGTCGTCTATGAGGACCGTTGCTTCCAGCGTAAACCGCACATTTCTTGCACCAGTCTTTAACGTCTTCCTTGCAGTTAACCCAGTATACTCGCTGGCGCAATCTTTCTAATGTTTTTTTGACTCCAAAATGATCTCCTCCAGATCCGTCATGGATCTCTTTCAACACGTCTGGTATTCTATTCTTTGGAATAATCAACTGAGTTCTCTTCTCAGTTCCATCGGTATTTTACATCAAATGCTGTAACAGGCCATTCTTAATCATCATTTAGTCCCATTACGCCCAGTACGATTTTACACTCAGTGAAACTTCTTCCCATCTTGGTTTGCTCTCTTCTGCTTACCATTCCAGTAAAATTTTCAACGTCGGGTCATTTTCTTGGTCCTTGCTCCTATCGTCGACTACTGTTATCCTGGAAATGGTGGAATGTTTTCCTTCCAGTCGACTACAATGTTTGCCTCCATCTTGGCATGGCCTTCTGGACAATGCGTCGTCGTTACTTCCCTTTCTTTCAATTTCCATTTACTGTCTCTGCATGTTTTCCATCTGCTCCTCACTGCCCATTCTTCATATTTATCCTTGACATCAACGGTTTCTTCCTTTACCTCTACAATTTCTTCTTAGATTTTTTTAAATTTCTTGCTGAGCACGTTCTCTTTCTCTCTCGCGATCTCTTTCTTTTTCGCTTCCGTCTTCTTTTGTAACAGCGGAGTTTCTTTCTCCTAACAAATACTTCGTTTATAATTCGTCGCACTTTTTCATCTATGGCTTCGGTGTTTTCATTTCCCTCAGCATAATTATTTCGCACTCGCGATTGGTTAAGTGATACTTGTTTGGCAGTTTCATGATCTGATACATATGAGAGTACGTAAACCATAGCTTTTGGGTGGCCTAATTGCAGTGCTTGCAGAGCATTGCTGTCTCGAACTCCGGAGATGAGTGCCTGAGTGCCAGGTACTCCCAAGGTTTTCTTCAGTTTTTATAGAAGTCTTCTCCAATCCTTGTCCTAATGTTTGTTCCAGAAATCCAGAATTCTCCAATTTCCGCTCCAACATCTGCTCCATGATTCCAGAATTCTCCTCAACTCTTCCAGAATTCACCTTCAATTCCTGCTCAAGAAGTCCAGAATGTTCTTCTGTTTTTCTAGAACTTTCATTCAATTCACGTTCCAATGTTCTAGAATGTTCCATAAATTCTTCGTCCAGTGCTCCGGAATTTTCCTCAGCTTTCATGCAATTCCCTTTCCAATGTTCTAGAATGTTCCTTTAATGCTTCTTCCAGTGCTCCGGAACTTTCCTCCGGTTTTGTATAACTTCCCGCCAATCTCCGCTCCGAACTTCTACAACGTTCTTGTAATCTTTGTGCGAATAATTTATAAAGACAGACAAGTAACACGGAACTTTGAATAAGTAATCGTCAGGATTTTCACCAGCTTCGATTAAAGCATGCTGCAGACGATATTTTAGAACACTTTTCAATCCTCTCGTATTTAAATCTCGTTCTTCCAGTTCTGTCTTGAGATCACTTACTTTCAATTCACTTAATTTTACTTGTTTAGTCACATTTTATTTATTTTTATTTACACTTCACAGTTATTAACAGCCCCACTCCTGACACCAATTGTACCGTTTATTTATATGGGTGAAGTGTAAAAGTCAGAGATATATTATTAATTAAAATAATACGTTTATTAAATGATAAATAATTAGGATAAATATTAAAAAGATGATAGAAATAACTAACAATATGATTATATAATTATAAAAACTAAGAATATTATTAAATACTTAAACATTAAGATTATTTATTTAAACTATATTTATATCACTATATTTATTTATATAACTACATTTATTTATGTTCACCACTCGTAGACTGTTTATTTATACCGCCCACTTCATTGCTCGTTGCTTCTATATGTATATAAGACTATATCTCCGCTGTCGTTCAGACGGTATTTATATAGTCCAGTGTCCTTCTGGAACTTTCTGACGCCACAATGATACTCAATACAATAGATTTAGGTCACCGGTGTAATTAACACGTCTCAACGCGTATGGGTTATTCCGTCGTAAATTTAATGTGGCAGAGATGAGGATGTTGAAATAGATGTTGGGGAAGACACGGAAAGGTACGGTAAGGAAATAACTTTAGTATCACAAGTTTCTTGAAAGATAATTACATTGGTTTGAAAATGTCATTAGGAGAGATAAAGAATATATTGGAAGAAGAATGAATAGCTTAGTAATAGAAGGTTAAAGAAATAGAGGAAGATCAAATATAAGATGGAAGACTGTATTGCGGAAGATTTGAGAGAAAAGGAATTGAATGGGGACGACACGCAAAACAAAAATGAGTGGAAGTAGAAAATAAAAAATAGCGACCCCTAACGAATAGGGAAAGCTAGAGAAGAAGATGTCAGTGTCAAGTGCAATTTGCATAGTTTGTTTATGAAATAGTTTTACTGGAAATATAGGATATTTTGCAAGAAAATTTATGTATAGGGCGCGTGCAGTGACGTGACTTGGCAAGCAGATATAGGGGCCCGTGTCAAAATGACAGCTATTAATTACGTCCATAACAAACAAATGTCATAATGAGTGTGCAATTCTGTTGCCGAGAAAAGGAAACATAAAATATCAAACAATGAAATTTTGAATGAAAAATTATGACATTTGTCAGTTATGGACATAATTAATAGCTGTCATACTGATACGGGTCCCCATATCTGATTACCAAACCAAACCATTATATATATGCAGGCTTTTATTGGAAAATATGCAGTTAGGTGTCCAATATATGCAAAATATGCAGCACATGAATACAAAAAAATATAGCAAAAAAAATACTCACCCATCTACATATCAGTTGTAATATCTACGTAAAGTTTACAGTATAGAATTATTTTTATTATGTAAAATATAAACAAAATAATGTTTTTAACAAATTTATTTGCTTATAAATACAGTTATGTTGACATGCTTAATAATAATTATTTACAGAAATTTACAATCTATTACTACGAACTACGGAATATAAATTCATTTGAATTAACAATTAAATGTTTTTCCAAGTTACCCATTTTAAATCATTGCCTGCTGTCACTTAGCATGTGTTTATACATAGAAAAGCTGCGTTCTACGTCGACAGATGTAATAGGGGCATATTTTAATGTTGACAATATTTGATGGTCAATTCTCAGCTCGTCTGAAAATTCCCCATCCAAAACTTTCGATACAAGAGTTACAGTGGTGAAACCTTCGTTTTTTTTGAGAACATCCTCTAAAATTTTTGATACTGATTGAGCACTAAGCCCCTGAACTTCATTAACAGTTAACTTTAATTGTGCTACTAATTTAACTGATTCATTTAAAGGTACTCCCTGTCTTTCTAATTTTGTCATTTTCTCAATAATTAATTTATAATTGTTATTAATAAAACTCAAGTTTTGGCCTATTTGTGAATCATTTAATATTTTTTTTGCACCCTTTATTGCCGCAGAGGAATCATCATTAAATTTTGACATTATTTCTTTAATCTGTTGTAAATATTTGAAATAAAACAAAGCCCCGTCAAGCCATGTGCCTCATCGTGTAACTACAGGTTTAGGGGGAAGTGGAACATCTGTTAGAATTTCTCTATATATTTGAACTCTTATAGGAGCTTTAATAAAAACTTTTTTCATATTATTAATTAAATCGTTTACCAACGGAAATTGATTTCGTATTTCTTCGGCGACTCTATTTATTCCGTGAGCGACGCAGGTACAATGTATTAAATTAGGATAAAATACCAAATATTCCAGCCTTGACCATGTATGTAGCAGCATCAGTTAGCAACAATACAATTTTATCGAATGGTACAGCATTTGGCAAAAATATATTAGTCAAATTTTCTTGTATAAATCTACTGATAGTTACGTTATTCGTTTGTTCCAATTCTTTAACTAAATTTTCAGATAAAATGCCAATTAATAAATTTGCTATATATCGACCGCATACATCTGTAGTTTCATTAACAATAATATTTATAATAGAAATTATTTTCTGCGAGTAAATGTGTCTTAATTTTGGACAAAGTTTCAGCGTAACATGTATCTAAAGTTTTTTTTCTTAACGTACTTTCATCCGGAATGCTCTTTTTACAATACTTTTCAAGAAAGATCCTAAAACTAGGGTTACTTAACTTATGTAATGGAATGTTCGATGCAAGCATGACCTGACATAAATCGAACTTAAATGTATTCCCGTATGGATGTCTGCGATACATTCGATGTATTTCTCTTTTGATAATTTCTTTTGTGAAGAGGAGTCCTGCAGTGCTGGTCAATCAGGTACATTCTTGAGTTGGATATCTATTAAATAACAAATAAAATCAATTAAATTTGTTATTAAAAACAAATGTATGTTAAACAACTTACCGACTTGCCACAAGGTTTACAGAAAACTTTGTCGTCGTCTATAGACAGTTCCGGATAGGGACGAAACCACGCAAATAATTTTGAAGCCATTATTTTAAAAACGTTACTGTTCCTTAGGTAAAATGGATGAATGGTTTCAAAATGTAATTGAAAGTGATGTACATTTTCCACCCCCTCTCTATACTAAGATAATGAAACCGACAGAAATATTAAAGCTAGAATGACCGTTACTTTCTCTGTAAGAGATTAGGATTAGGAAATTACAGACATAAATGAAATTCTGGGTAATTTTTGGCGGCGTATCACTGGTTCGGTGACTTCAATGTTCTTCAATAGGTATGAGAATTTTATTGAAATTAACAAAGTAACGTACAAAAAAAATGCAAGAATTATTATTAGAATTTTATTAAAATTGATAAAAATAACTTAACATTTAGAAAATATGCACATCACAATGAAATATGCAAAAAATGCAAAAATTAGGTGAAATATGCAAAAAATGCAAAAATATGGATTTTGCATATAATCCGAGCTTTACTGATTACCAAGGTCAGAAAAGTCACGTGACTGCTCGCGCCCTATGCAATTTGTACATAATACAAAGGATTGACGGACGGTAATGTGCTGGCCACATCAGAATTTTTATTTTCTAATTTCATTTTACAAATGAGTTTTTCATAATTTGACAAAAAAATAACAAATAAACCCATATTTTGATTGTTTCAACACGAAAAAACTTTTTTTAAGTGTCCGATTTGTATTGGCCACGAGTGTATTAAGTTCAGAAATTGAGGAAAGGCCGGGCATAATTTTATTATATATAAATAATTAGCTAAAATGTTTTGGAAGGTAAGATAATGGTACATAGATTGAGCAACGAGTGCCCGTGAGGTGAGAATTGGTAAACGCTCGCATAGTACGAGTCATTATCAATACATCGATATACCCAGCAATGGATAATATGCCATAATGATATAGAGGCTGATTCAGGACTAGTGTAATGAACTTCAACACCTTATTCCTGAGGTCAATTTGAGCAAAAAATGTTATATGAAGGGTGTCCGGAAATTTTTCGTTACAAAGTCACAGCCCTTTAACAGTGCACATCATCAGGCACATTTTTACCTGTCGCTAAGAGATGTATTAGATACATGCTAAAAATCACATAACGAGATTTTAGTGAATAAGCACGTTTTAAGGTCCCTAGTATCCGATTTTAACATTTTGCCGTTGCTGTCTGTCTGTCTCTCTCTCTCTCTCTCTCTCTCTCTCTCTCTCTCTCTGTGTGTGTGTGTGTGTGTGTGTGTGTGTGTGTGTGTGTGTGTATGTGCGTGCGAGTGAGTGTACGCGCGCGCGTTTTTTGTGTTTTGGAAAGATGATTCCTCAAAAACTATAAGACTTAAGACCTGTTCAACTACGTATTCCTCAATCTGACATTAATATGGGAATAGCTGAAAAAGTTTTGGTGACAGTTGGACAACCGGAAGTAGTAGTTTTTTTTTAAAAAATCTTCTAAATATTAATTTTTGAAAATTTATATTACTGCAAAAAATAAAGTACATTAAATTTGAAATCTGATAAATTTAATTTTTTTATTATATCTTTTATAGATTTAGAGATAAAGAATATAATTTATAGAATAATCTGAGGCAATAAATCACACAAACCAAACCACAGATCACTACACCAAGGTAACCAGTTGACAAATTCAAATGTTCGCAATTGACAAATAAATGCCAATGTCAAAAATCAACAGTTTAACGACATTACTGAAAGCTTTTTCTGGGAAGTACATTTAATATTTCTTGTTGTTTTAACTAAATATTTAAAATTATAGGTAAATTAAATATACCCATAAGAAATACCGTCGATCTCGTCAATGAATTGGAAGAATCTCTAACATTTAGAAACTTCCTTATAGAATGAAAGAATAGGGCGCGAGGGCATTGACAAGCAGATATGGGGACCCTTGTCAGAATGACAGCAATGGAAATGGCGAGAGGTATTGTGCTGGCTACCACAGATTTTTACCTTTCACTAAGAGAGGTATTGGCTTCATGCTAAAAATCGCATATTTAGATTTTAATAAATAAGCACGTTTTAAGGTCCTTACAATCCAATTTTAATATTTTTACGATGATATGTAAGTTTGTGTATGTGTGTGTGTGTGTATGTATGTGTGTGTGTGTATGTGTGTTTGCATGTGTTTGGGGTGTGTGTGCGTGTGTGTGTGTGTGTATGTGTGGATGTTGGAAGGACGATTTCTCAAAAACTATAATACTTAATATCTGTATAACTACGTATTTCTTAATCGGACATTAATAGGAAGAGTTGAAAAGGTTTTGGTAACAAATGGACAACCGGAAGTAACAGATTCTTGAAAAAAATAGTCTAAATATTATTTTTTGAAAATTTTTATTCTTTCTAATATTAAAGAAAATTAAATTCTCTAATGATACATTTAAATATTTTTCCGTCATCATTTATTAATAGGCTATCTTAATGTATAGAAAATCATTCATTAATGACCCCTATTAATGCATGATTTTTTACTAATAAACGATTTATTGGGTGCGTTCAACACATGGAACACAGCATGTATTGCTAACGCTAAGTTGTAGCAAAAAGGTAGACAGAATTAAAAGTCATGCTTTTGACACTTACTAACTAGGTATATTCACATAGCATACCTTTAAAATGAATTTGAAGGAATAAAATTCCTCAAATAACATAAAAAACCGCTTGTGTTGTCTAGCATTAAGTAAACTGAACGTACCCACTGAAAACAATTGATGACAAAACTATTGATTTTCTGACGTAAAATTTGACGTTCGGTTAGCCATTACTAACCTAAAAAAATTTGTCATGGAATAAAATTAGATTTTCCATTTAAGTAAGATATGGTCAACGAAAAAATATTGTAACTATAGGTCTTGCCAAATAGAAATGACCTGCGCGTAAAACGCATTTACGCATTCTCCGCCCTTCTTACTTAAAGGGCCAATCACATGCATTGTACTTAAGCTGGTTTGTCACAGTGGCGTCCGAATAATATATATGAAGCATGAAGCTATATCATACAAAACCATTCCCTTGCAGGACTTGAACCCAGGATACCAACATGCCCATGACCAAAGATTTTTCTAATTAAGGTAAAAAAAAAACCTAACTCGAAGTAGACTATGAACAAAGAAACGTATGTCAATTTAATAGTTATTTAACTATCAAGTGTGTTAATGAGGGCGATTAATGATCGAGACATTTTAATTGTTGAGATCATTAATCGCCAATTAACACACGTGTTAGTTACAATATTTTTTCGTTGACCGTATCTTACTTAAATGGAAAATCTAATTTTATTCCATGACAATTTTTTTTAAGTTAGTAATGGTTGACCGAACGTCAAATTTACGTCAGAAAATCAATAAGTTTTGTCATCAATTGTTTTCAGTGGGTGCGTTCAGTGTACTTAATGCTAGACAACGCAAACGGTTTTTTATGTTATTTGAGGAATTTTATTCTCTCAAATTCATTTTAAAGGTATGCTACGTGAATATACCTATCTAGTAAGTGTCAAAAGCATGACTTTTAATTCTGTCTACCTTTTTGCACAACATAGCGTTAGCAATACATGCTGTGTTCCATGTGGTGAACGTACCCAATAAATCGTTTATTAATAAAAATCATGCATTAATAGGGGTCATTAATGAATGATTTTCTATACATTAAGATAGCCTATTAATAAACGGTCGACGGAAAAAATATTTAATTAAATATCAATTTGACACAAGATATTGTCAAAAATGTTGTCTAAAGAAATCAAATCTTCTCTTGAATCTTATTTTAGAAATGGCAACAAATTAGAAAACGACGAAGGGCAATATACTGTATCATTTTTTATTATACTTTCTCCTTAAAATTACATTTCAAGATCAATTTTGATAACGACTTTTGAATTGAATAATGATCAGACATACGTTTCTCTGTTCATAGCCTACCCAGAGTTAGGTTTTTTATTGAACACACTGTAAAATAATCTTTATATTATCGGTATTTTGAAAATATTTTAAGCTTAATTTAAATATTCTAAATACTGTTTCGTAATTATTTCTACGCCACTGGCACAACACAATATTTACATCCATTGTCAGTTGAACGCTTATGTCTTCATCGGTTTTGTATTTATGTCATTACAGTACTTAGACGAGTGACTACTGGGCAGTCCCTAGAATTCTTTTTGGGTAAGCGGCGCACGGAAAAAGTATATGTATTATTATGAAATGGGTAGTGAGAGACTTCTCCGCTCTAAAAATAGTGATACGCAGTATATGCGCAAGAAATGATTGACAGGTCATTTCTATTTGGCACGACCTATAACACGTGTGTTAATTGGTGATTAATGATATCAAAATATCTCGATCATTAATCGCCCTCATTAACACACTTGATAGTTAAATAACTATTACTATATCTTCTATAGATTTAACGATAATAGAAATATAATATATAAAATAATTTGTTGTAATAAATCTTATAGCAATAATACCATGGAAACCAATTGAAAAATTTAAATGTTAGTAACTGACAGATCAATGTCAGTGTCAGAAATCCGGAGACATTACTGAAGACTTTTTTCTGGGAAGTACATACATATATTATTTCTTATTGTATTAATAGTTAAATATTTAAAATTATAGGTATATTACACACAACTTTCAGAAATACTGTTAATCCCGACAATGAATTGGAAATATCTCGAAAAATTAGGAAAGTAGGACAAAATTTCTTCATGGAATGAATTTAAATTTAAAAAATCTACATATAAGGAATAGATATAAGTAGAATTTTTGGTGTAGAGTGTAGGTGTAGGTATACAAGAAATGTTGAATATAATAGGGCGCGAGCAGTCATATGACTTTGTTAGCCTTGACAAGCAGAAAGGGGGGCCGTGTCAGAATAATAGCTAGTAATTACGTACATAGATGTCAGATATCATAATTTTTCATTCTAAATTTGGTAATTTTCCAATTCCATGTAGTTTATTTTCCTAGACAAGTAAAATCTGACGTGGGCCGCCATATCTGCTTGTTAAGGCCAATAAAGTCACATGACTGCTCGCGCCCTATACTTATTTAACCAAAAACGGAAGTGGCAAGAGTTATTCTGCTGGCCACAACAGATTTTTTTATTATAGGTAATAACTCTAACACAATTTTTTTTTATAGTTTCTATTGAGATAATACTTCTTTAGATGCATATTTGTGATAATTATACATACTTTTGTTTCTGTATGTCAACCAGAGGCGTCTCATATGGGAAAACCGTGAACGTTTTTTATCGTTTTTTATAAAATATTACGTACAACGCAAAAACACACAAAAATTACTCTTGCTAAAACTTAATATATTTTGAGATATTTTTAATTTTTAGAAAAATCAATTATTCAAAGATTATTTTGTATTTTAATTGACATAAAAATAAACTCTGTAGTGCCTCCACGCCAGCAATGAGTGCCCGTGAGCTGACGCCTACTAAACGTCCACATTACGAATATATCATCGTTATTACCAATATCTGTATACAATCCAGATTGGCAATGGGTAATATGCCTGATGATTTATTATTATTTATTTATAAGAATTAAATAAATAATGACAAATAGTTCTCCGAATTTGGGAAAACTTCTTTTTACCTCTCGCTAAGAGAGGTATTGCATTCATGCTAAAAATCACATATCCAGATTTTATTGAATAAGCACGTTTTAAGGACCTTAACAATCCGATTTTAACATTTTTACGATGATGTCTGTGTGTGTGTGTGTGTGTGTGTATGTGTGTGTGTGTGTGTATGTGTGTGTGTGTGTGTGTGTGTGTGTGTGTGTGTGTGTGTGTGTGTGTGTGTGTGTGTGTGTGTGTGGGATGTTGGAAGGACGATTACTCAAAAACCATAAGACTTTATATTTGTTTAACTACGTATTTCCCAATCGGACATTCATGAGAAGATCTGAAAAGGTTTTGGTAACAATTGGACAACCGGAAGTAGAAGATTCTTGAAAAAAAATCTTCTAAATATTATTTTTTTAATTTTTTTCTTGGTTATACTAAAGAAAATTAAATTCTCTGTCTGATATATGTATTTAAATATTTTATGATATATTCTATAGATTTAGAGATAAAAGAAATATAATATATAAAATAATTTGTTGTAATAAATTTTACAGCCGAAAGAATGTCATGGAAAATAGTTGAGAATTTAAATTGTTTGTAACTGACAGATAAATGTCAGTGTCAGAAATCCGGAGACATTACTGAAGACTTTTTCCGGGAAGTACATACATTATATTATTTCTTATTGTATTAATAGTTAAATATTTAACATTATAGGTATATTACACATACCCTTGACAAATACTGTTACTCCCGACAATGAATTGGAAACATCTCGAAATATTGGAAGAGTAAGACAAAATTTCTTCATAGATTGAATTTAAATTTAAAATAATCTAAATATATGGAATAGATGTAAGTAGAATTTTTGGTGTAGAGTGTAGGTATACAAGGAATGTTAAATACAGCGCGCGAGCAGTCATGTGACTTGACAAGCAGATATGGGGCCGATGTCAGATTTTCAAATTCCATGTGGTTTATTTTCCTCGACAAGTAAATTCCACACTCCTGCTGACAAATTAACTACGTGAATTTAGAAAATCTTGAAATTTTTAATGAAAAATTCTGACATTTGACATCTATGTACATAATTACTAATTATCATTCTGAAATGGGCCCCCAAATCTGCTTGTTAAGGCCAACAATGTAACATGACTGTTCGTGCCCTATACTTATGTAACAAAAAAAGGAAGTGGCGAGAGGTATTGTGCTGGCCACAACAGATTTTTGATTTTGAGTCAGTATATCGAAATTAATATGTACTTTCAATAAATTGTACCCTTTATATACATACTTTAAAGGTCATTATTGCGTATATTGTTTAGCGATATAAAAGTAGAAATTTTCATTTATAATCTCCCCAGAGCATTAATTCTTTCCGGATTTTTTTTTTTTGAGTGCATTCCAGCAACATATTAATCAGCACGAGTGGAACACGAGTGCAGATTACGTTGTTGGAATGCACGATAAAAAAATTCCCAGATATGAATTAATGCTCGAGGGCAGATTCGGCAAGAAAATTGTAACGACACCAACACAGAAAGTAAAATTAATTTAGGTTTTATATTTTGCTTAAAATAATCAAGTTATAATAGAATAATATACAATGGCAATTCAATATATTTTTTTAAAATGTCAAACCGACATTTTTGACAAAAAAAATCCACTTATTAATTTTGCTTAGGTAAGCCAAGTAATAAAAAAATTCCAAGAAATTTTTATATTACCATGGTAACCATGTCGTACGATTTTCACATAAAAATATACGTATGAACTGTATAGGTACACGTTAATTTACAAATTCTTCTGCAAGATTATTAACGTATATTTATTATTTTTCAAGAACATTTGCTATAAACAATTATTTTATTTAAACAAAAGTATACGTATTGTTTTCAATTGTGTTTGAAGTTCAGATAAGAGTATGAGTATGTAGATATATGAGATAATAACAACTCTACTAAATTTTTCTAAAAATATATTGACAAATAAAATTATCTGTTTATAAATAGGAAAAATAAATGTTATTTTCAAACAATCATATTTGGAATGTCTCATCGTAGATTACCAAACATAAAGACAATTTTGAACATGTATCTCAATCTAGCTAGCCGTTTGAAATAATAATGCCCCACTCAGTAGGCAAATTTTAAATAAGTGGGGGAAGAAAAACAGCGAAATTGATGTTTTTGGGAAAACAAAAAATCAGAGTGAATTATGCGAGAGTCCAGTTAATACGAGTACTGAGATTTTAAGTGTTGCTAAGTGTAATCTTCAAACGCACAACTTACCTGAACCTAGGGGATTCGTAATGCATTATGTAAGTAGGATTAAATTTTATCACACAATTTACTAACTAGCAATAAATGCAAAATAGAAAAAACTGAATGTGGCTAGCACATAACCCAACCTATTTTTGTCAATAAAATATCTCTTCAAATTAATGACAAAACAGACAATTACTAAGTTCCAAAAATTATTATTTTTCATGTTAATGTGATAAATAAAATTACTGTTATATATTTATTACAAATATTTATAATAATAGTTATTTTCATTACAAACTATATGTATATGTAAATTTATTTGATTGAGAAGGTTTAATAAAAAATTTGGCGAAAATTAATATTAAACAATAAATTTGACAGTACAGTGGGTGTAATATTAATATTTGTAGATGACACGATGCTGGACTTTATACTACTCATTAATTTATTAAATATACTCGCCGTATCGTTAAAGTTATTAGATAATTGGCTGGAAATTATGTAAATTGAAATTAAATATGAACAAAAACAGGCATATCATGAGCTGACTCAATGAAAAAAAAAAATTGGGGAAAGAAATTTACAAATAATAAATAGAAATGAATTTATCAAAATATTAAGTATTTGGAGAATACAGAATTGCAGGGACGAATTATAATATTTTTATATGAGCATAATGGGTATTACATAAGAAAACGATAAAACGCCAATAACTATGAACTGGGGTCCAAATCAAAAATTTGAGCTAAGAAAAGTTGTTTGTTTTAATGAGTTCTATCTACCATTTTCGGGTGTAACGACTTAGTATTAACACCCTGTATATACGGTACGGAGAAAAATAAAATCTACTAAATACACACACTTCTGCTCACAGGTTGTAGTACCCCATAGCGAGTGAGCTATAGTTTAGTTCAAGTTCATATCTTTAACATCTATAATCCCTGCAATTTCGACTACAATAGCGAAAACCGCTTATGGTGAACTTATAGCAATAGAAAATATGTTAGGTCCACAATCACTTACACGACGACTGTCCTGAGAAGTACACATTGTGGAAATTTTGTTAGTAAAAATGCCTTGCAAGAACGACCACTAGCAAATTGTTTCACTGGATGCTGTTACACGTGGGCCGTATTCCACTATTTGCTGATAATTATCCATGTGATAAAATTATTTTTCATATATTTAATATTAAGTTTTTTGCAGAAAATAATAATAAACTGTTTCACTGACAGATAATGCATGAATACTTTAAAATATTTTTGTCTTTGTATATTTATACTCATATTGCTTAGAGTAGGAATTTATCTTTAATCTTATAATAAGAAGAAATACCATAATCTATTTCATTAGAACTAAGTAATCTGGTAATAACATTAGAAATACTTCTATGAATAAGGCCTTCTTATGTATTGTGTTATTGATATTGCGCGGTACAATATTTCATTATATATATATATATATATATATATATATATATATATATATATATATATATATATATATATATATATATATTGATACACGGTATCTTGTCGCCTCCGGTACATGGAAAAGGCGACCTGGCCTCCGGGTCTTCCCATTGAGCTACATCGACAAAAAATGTATATATGGGGTGTTGAAATGATAATTAATCCGAATTCCTTGAGAGGGGAAAAGATTTTTAAGTTTTTATGGGGTCATATATAGGGAGCACAGAAAGTACGCTGTAACCTCCGAAAACTGTACATATGCGTACAACTTGTAGTCGTTGTTACCTCTGACAGTGTTGCCACATTATCGGAGGTCACATAGACACCTCTTTATCTGCGTTCTGGATTTTTAATATGAATCCACATACAGACTGATACTTTGCACCATATTTTTGGCAAAAGCACATTTTCTGATTTCGGCAACGTGAAATAAGATATGTTCATATGGAATATAAAAATTAACTCAGTTATAGAATGTTTTATTCATATGGATACAGCGAGGTAAGTATGTAAAACATACTAATAATGCACTGCTAATAATCCGTTACTGGTAAATTAACCAGATAAGCTTGGAAATTAAAAGACTTGCACTTCCAAAAAAAAAACGAAACATTGAAAAAGTATCAAACTGCAAAAAATGTTTTACGTATAGCAACTAATTTTTAGTCGCAAGTTTTATTAGATGTTGCAGTTTAGATTTTAAAACTATAACGGTTCGATTTATATTTTTCTTCTGTACAAAATCTTTTATTTTGTATTTATTTATGTGTGTGTGTGTGTGTGTGTGTGTGTGTGTGTGTGTGTGTGTGTGTGTGTGTGTGTGTGTGTGTGTGTGTGTGTGTGTGTGTGTGTGTGTGTGTGTGTGTGTGTGTGTGTGTGTGTGTGTGTGTGTGTGTGTGTGTGTGTGTGTGTGTGTGTGTGTGTGTGTGTGTGTGTGTGTGTGTGTGTGTGTGTGTGTGTGTGTGTGTGTGTGTGTGTGTGTGTGTGTGTGTGTGTGTGTGTGTGTGTGTGTGTGTGTGTGTGTGTGTGTGTGTGTGTGTGTGTGTGTGTGTGTGTGTGTGTGTGTGTGTGTGTGTGTGTGTGTGTGTGTGTGTGTGTGTGTGTGTGTGTGTGTGTGTGTGTGTGTGTGTGTGTGTGTGTGTGTGTGTGTGTGTGTGTGTGTGTGTGTGTGTGTGTGTGTGTGTGTGTGTGTGTGTGTGTGTGTGTGTGTGTGTGTGTGTGTGTGTGTGTGTGTGTGTGTGTGTGTGTGTGTGTGTGTGTGTGTGTGTGTGTGTGTGTGTGTGTGTGTGTGTGTGTGTGTGTGTGTGTGTGTGTGTGTGTGTGTGTGTGTGTGTGTGTGTGTGTGTGTGTGTGTGTGTGTGTGTGTGTGTGTGTGTGTGTGTGTGTGTGTGTGTGTGTGTGTGTGTGTGTGTGTGTGTGTGTGTGTGTGTGTGTGTGTGTGTGTGTGTGTGTGTGTGTGTGTGTGTGTGTGTGTGTGTGTGTGTGTGTGTGTGTGTGTGTGTGTGTGTGTGTGTGTGTGTGTGTGTGTGTGTGTGTGTGTGTGTGTGTGTGTGTGTGTGTGTGTGTGTGTGTGTGTGTGTGTGTGTGTGTGTGTGTGTGTGTGTGTGTGTGTGTGTGTGTGTGTGTGTGTGTGTGTGTGTGTGTGTGTGTGTGTGTGTGTGTGTGTGTGTGTGTGTGTGTGTGTGTGTGTGTGTGTGTGTGTGTGTGTGTGTGTGTGTGTGTGTGTGTGTGTGTGTGTGTGTGTGTGTGTGTGTGTGTGTGTGTGTGTGTGTGTGTGTGTGTGTGTGTGTGTGTGTGTGTGTGTGTGTGTGTGTGTGTGTGTGTGTGTGTGTGTGTGTGTGTGTGTGTGTGTGTGTGTGTGTGTGTGTGTGTGTGTGTGTGTGTGTGTGTGTGTGTGTGTGTGTGTGTGTGTGTGTGTGTGTGTGTGTGTGTGTGTGTGTGTGTGTGTGTGTGTGTGTGTGTGTGTGTGTGTGTGTGTGTGTGTGTGTGTGTGTGTGTGTGTGTGTGTGTGTGTGTGTGTGTGTGTGTGTGTGTGTGTGTGTGTGTGTGTGTGTGTGTGTGTGTGTGTGTGTGTGTGTGTGTGTGTGTGTGTGTGTGTATGTGTGTATGTGTGTATGTGTGTATGTGTGTGTGTGTGTGTGTGTGTGTGTGTGTGTGTGTGTGTGTGTGTGTGTGTGTGTGTGTGTGTGTGCGTGTGCGTGTGCGTGTGCGTGTGCGTGTGCGTGTGCGTGTGCGTGCGCGTGCGTGTGCGCGTGTGCGTGTGTGCGTGTGCGTGCGTGCGTGTGTGTGTGTGTGTGTAATATCATTATAATATAATCTAGTACAATAAATTGCTTTTTTATAATATATCAAAATTAATTTTGTTCACAAATTTCAAAAATAGTTTTAAATGTTTATTCATAAATTCTTCTTTTGATATGTCCCAATCACCTCCTCGTCGCAATAAGGAATCGATTAAATTTTTTCTTTGAATTCTTAGTTTCGTACAATTATACAGTATATAGTCCACCGTTTGATCGCCATCGTTACACGAACACTCCGGAGTTTCACTTATTTTAAACCTAAATAAATAACTTTTAAGCCTACCATGTCCCGTAGTCATTATTGTAAAGTTTCTAGTCACAGGAATATCAAGTTTTAGTCTTTTTTTAACATCCGGGAAAAATGCCCACGTTTGTCGTCCTTTGTTACTTCTGGTCCATTGATTTTGCCACTTTTCCAAAGATTTAGTTTCAATCTCAGATATTATTTCACTTCTTGGAATTTTGTTGTACTTTATCCTTGTATTAGAAAGTGTCGTTGCCTCCTTAGCTAATTTATCCACCATTTCGTTTTCCTCTATTCCGCTGTGCGCTTTAACCCACTTGTAGCATATTGTCCATCCTTTACCTGATAGCAAATTCATTTTCCTTCTAGCTTCTTCGATTATTCTACTGTGGTTTTTTCTATTTTTTAAAGAGTCTATTGTAATTTTACTATCTGAATGTATTGCTAATGTTCGATGTACATCTTCTACGCTGTTAAATTCTTCAATTTTTTCTAAAGTTCTGAGTATTGCTAAAGCTTCGGCCTGATTATTACTGCATTTTTTGTATATTTTCTCTTGGACAGTGGTAATTATTTGATTTCCTTTAAATATTATAACTCCTAGTCCTACTCCTGATTCCATCTTACTTCCATCAGTGTAAGCATTAAAAGTAAAGTGTTTATTTGGTTCTGCTTCATTTATTTGTGGAATTTTAGTTGGATGCAACCATTCTTCTTTTGGAGCTAGAGTTTCATACATATTGTATATATTGTTTATATTTTTCGTTGCTCTGTAGATCTCATTTATTTCTTCTAACTTAATAATTATTGGTGTTACTCCACTAATTATGCACGATGCCTCATATGATAATGTTCTGCACGCTTTTGCTATACGTATATTAATTAGTCTTTGTACTTGTATTAATTTTTGTTCATTTTCCTTCTTTTTTAGAGCGTTTATCCACACCGGAATACCATAAGACAGAAGCGGGAGTATAGCGCCGTTATAAATTATTTTTATTACTTCATGTTTTAGTCCCCATGTAACACGAGCTGATTTTGATAATGCGTTTATTAATTTTTTACATTTCTTAGTTATATGTTCTACATGTTTATCAAACCTAAAATTTTCTTCTAAAATTACTCCCAAATATTTTATTTCTTTAGTTTGTTTTATTAAAGCATTATTTAAATAAATATCAACCTTTTTCCCAATAATAGTTCTTTTCTTAGTTACCAGTAATACCTGTGATTTTTGTTCATTAAATTTCATCTTATGATCATATGCCCATGTTTCAATTTTGTTAATTTCTAAATTTGCTATGTTTTCTGCTTCTAAAAGTGTCTTACCTTTTGTAAGAATTAATAAGTCGTCTGCAAATGCCACTACTTTTGTCTTTTTTGTGTACTTTATGTTAAGTATGGAATTATAATTTATATTCCAAAATCCTGGCCCGCAGCACGATCCTTGTGGACAGCCTTTGCTGACAGATTCTTCTAAATGAACACTGTTTGTCTGCAATATTGCTACTCTGTCTTTAAAGTAGTTTGTAGCTAAATTGTATAATTTTTTCGGACAACCGTATTCTTTTAATGCGCACAAAATTGATGGCCACCATGCTGCATCAAAAGCTCCTTCGACGTCCAGACTTATAATTATAATAACATCTTTGTTTCTCAATCCTTCATCAACGAAGTTCCTAACTGTCAACATTGCATCAATAGTACTCGTTTGCGGTGTAAATCCAAATTGATTATTACTCAAAATTTTTTTGTTGTAAAAATTATGCATAATTCTTTCTATAAATAGTTTTTCAAGAACTTTACCTCCTATATTTAAAAGGCTTATTGGTCTAAATTTTGATAGTTCATTACTTCTTTCCTTTCCTGGTTTCCCTATTGGTATTATTATTGACCTTTTCCAGATTTTTGGGAACTTTCCTCTTTTAAAACATTCATTATAAATTTCAGTTGTAAAATATGGCAATGCATCGTATACTTGCTTGAAAACACTGCTATCTATACCATCTTCTCCAGGTGCTTTTCCCACACTCATATTATTAATTACATCACCAACTTCATAAACGGAAAATTCTTGATCATTCTCAGTTAATATAGGTTCTTCACTTATTTCTCTCATTTTTTTGTGTTGAGGACTATCTGTTTCTTCAGTATCAGTTTGTACAAAGTGTTTAATCATACATGTTAGTGTTTCTGTTAAGTCATTAGTGTAAGATCCATCTGGTTTTTGTATCGTATTCAAAGTAGTTTTGGTTTTCATTTTTCCTGATGCTATCTGATAGACTGAATTCCATGGATTAACTTTATCTGTTAAATTGCAATACTTCTTCCAAGATTCAAATTTTTCTTTATGTATTTCTAGTAAATATTTTTTTCTTTCTTCGAAATATATAATTTTTCTTTCTTGTCGTAACATAACGTTGTTTTTGGTACGTTGAAATCTTCTTCTGAGAGCATTAATTCTATTTCGCATTACAGTCAGTTTTGTGTTCCACCATGGTACGGTTTTTCCTTTGTAGTTTATTTTAATTGGCATAGAAATTTTAAAAGTTTTTTCACATGCATAATCTAAAGCGTTTTGAAAATGCAAAATAAATTCTTCCAAATTATCAGCTTGTCTTATCGCGTCTGCTAAATCACTGTCAATTTGTAGAATGTCATCTTCCCTAGTAGCTAACTGAAACGTAGTCCTTAAAGATAGGATTAAATTTTCTTTGAAATTTTGAAACTTTTCTGGTTTAATTATATATCTTTTCCTATAAAACTCAATTTGTTGAAATTTGTTAATTTCATTTATTTGAAATGTTATTAGGCTGTGGTCAGATGCACTTTCTTCTTTTCCACATTCCCAGTTTTTGATAAAAGAAAGGGAATCTGTGTTTGCTATAGTTAGATCCACATAGCTACTTCCTCTTTGTGTTGAAAATGTAGGGACATCACATTCTTCATTAATAATATATAGCTGTTGACTCAATAAAAATTCTTCTAACTTTTTTCCTCTTGGGTTTGTAAACACATCATACCATGTCTTTGAGCGAGCATTACTATCAACACATAGAATGCAGGGAGTTTGCCCTACAAATAATAGTATGCGTTCTACTTTTCTTAAATCTTCTTCAATGTCACTGTTGCCATCAAAATATAGGCTTGCTGCATAAATTTTTAGGCTACCATATGTAATTTCCACAGTAACACAATCTTTATCTGTAAACTGTTTTATTAGCATAATGTCTAAAACGTTGCTGTTCGTGATAATTGCAGTCCTCTTATTAGCATCTCTAGACTCATATACTTTGAATTTAGTAGGTATCCCCGTTACTTTATTGTTAAATGTAAGAGGTTCTTGCATAAATACAATATCTATGTTTCTTTCTTCAATCAGCTCTATTAGATTATTTGTTGCTTTTCTTGAATGCTGAGCATTAATTTGAATGCAATTTATTGAAAAATTGCTCAATTTCTTCCTGTTTTTTGTTAAATTTTTTTGATAGTTTAAATTTTTATAATTTATTGTACATTGAAGATCCATAATTTAGTAATCAAATGATTGTTTGTATTTTCTTATAGCCTTTAAATAGCATGGACAGTTTTTATCCAAGGAAGAATGTTGGTCTTTTAGTTTTTCTTCTTTATTATATTTGTTATAATTTACACAATTAATACACTTTAGTTTTTCGTCAGAGGCTGTGCATTCTTTCAAAGTATGAGACTCCGTACATTTAGGACATGTCAGTTCACCTTTACAGTCAGAAGCTTTATGGTGGAATTTGCTGCATTTAAAGCATCTGTTTATAAATATATATTCGTCACATTTGCACATTTCCCACATTAGTTTAATTTTTTTGTCTTTTAGCGTTTTAAAGGTTTGGGCATTAACTTCTATAATAAGGTTCTTATGTTTATTTTTAACTGAGTAAATAAATTTAGCCACCATATCATCTGCTTTCAAATTTAATTCTTGATTTTGAGTTATAATTATTTCTATAGCATTTTCGACACTTATTTCTTCTGGAATATTGTAAATAATTAATCTAGGCTTTCTCATTTGTGGAACGTATGTTTCAAAGTCATCTGAACAATTTTCATTTATCTTTTTATTTAGTCTATCTATTTCATCTTTATTTTGTGATATTAGCATTAGCCTACCATCTCTTGTAGGTTTTATTGCATTTATTCCTACTGGATTAATTTTTCTTTTCAGTATTGTTTTCGCCGCATCAATGGAGGTATTAGATTTTGGTTTTATTAGAATTCGATAATTTTGCTTGATATCAGAATCTTTTTTTAATACACTTGCATATGTAATTGACTTTTCTAAAGGAATTGATTTATTTGTCTAATCGAGCTAAATTTCTCCACCTGCTGTTGTAGTTTAATTACTTCTTGATCTTTTTCTTCTAATGATTTATTATATTGATTAAATAGTTTTCTTAATGCACTAACACTAGTCAAAATGTCTTTTTTAAAATCACACCTCAAATTTCCACTTTTTTCAGTCACATTAATTAATGTTTGTATAGCAGATTCAAATGCATGTTTCATATCGGCCGCCATTTTGGCGCCGTGTCTGTTTCTTGTTCCCTGTTTCTTTATTATAGTTTTTAATAAAGGTTATGTTTACAGTCCTTTTTGAAAATTACACAAAATTGTTCTTTTTTATTAAAATTAATATTAGTACTCAATTTCTAACACATTTCTTTATATTATTTATCAAAAATATCCTTTTATAATTGTTTCCAACGATTGAAAAACTATTTTACATTTAACTGTAATAATGATCAGCTGACAGTTTTGACAGTGACATTGACGTGTGTGTGTGTGTGTGTGTGTGCGTGTGCGTGCGTGTGCGTGTGCGTGTGCGTGTGCGTGTGCGTGTGCGTGTGTGTGTGTGTATCTCCAATACTAGAATTCCAAAAATTACAATTCTTGCGTATTCCTTCGTTACAACCATATGCAGACTAGATTTTGGTTATAATTGGTCTTCATTTGAACATTTTAACAGTTTTGCTTGAAAAATATTATTATAACTTATAGAATATATTATTCTCTATACGATTTTATTGCATTCTATATTTCATATTCAACAGATATAGAGTTAAAGAAGCATAAAGATAATAAATTTCATAAATCAGTCAGCTATGCTAACTTAACCATGGAAACTGGTTTTTTATTACACAATTATGTATTAAAATACATCTACACCTGCTACTACAATGATTTTATAAACATCTCGATAAACATTTATAAAAAATAATCATAAGCATTTATTACTGATAAAGAAAAACCTCGCCTAAATTATATTTATATATTATTATGAACCTGAGTGAAGAAAATTTATTGATATTACACCAACGTTTCTGTCATTACAATAACCATCTTCAAGATTAATCAATGTCTCTTTAGGATGTCATTACATAGAAAACACAATATATTAAATTATAGATAAAACATTCCTCAGAATTGAATAGAAGAATAAATGAGATAAAATAAATAATGACATACAATTAGGTTAAAATAAATTTAAAATAGACAAGAATATAAAACAATGGTTAACAACTTTAGAACACTATCGGATAAAAACTGAAAATTACTTAAATATAAAATTTTAAAATACGGTATTTATAGTTTCGGAAATATTATTGGAAGCGCGCCCACCCGGCCGACTTATCTCTGCAAAATGTTATAAGATCTCGGTTAAATAAAACTTTTGGAGGTAAATTCAATATTGCTCCTAGGTGAAGCCAAGGTGTATCACTAGTTTTATACTATGTAGAGATGTGCATAGCACTTCGCAACATTATTGCTGCTTAAATTTTATTGGTGTATAATGAAATAAAAAGTTCAGTATTTTAAAAAATCAAAATCTGTATTGTAATTTGTATCAAAAATAAATTTAAAAATTTATTTCTGTCTTTTGGACTGCGATCATATAAGTTAAGGTGTAGCAAAAACAGCGTTAAATATTACATGTGATACACATATACATTTCATTAAAAAATACTGTTATTATAGGATAGACAAACTTAATTTGACAAAACAAATATTTAATATGATCAAAATGCTTGAAATATGGATGGTAGTTTTTTAACTTGCAAATGACACATATATGTATCTATGTGAATAATATTTTTGAGATATGGAACAAAAAAAATATTTCTTTTATATATTATACGCTGAGGTACATATAAACATGTTTATGAAAGATGTGAGAAAACTAGTAGGTAATTATTAAATAAAAATAATGATTGTTATTCCGATCATCCAATTTTACAAGCGATTATTTACGCAAATATGCTAATATAATATATAAGTACTTCAGTCTTCTTAGTGGGGTGCTCAGAATGCCAGTCAATATTTTTAATTTATTAGAAAATCAATTTCATATTTTTCGACTAAGCGTCAGACGTTGCGATAAATAGTCCTTATATCATAATATTTATTTAATAATTCATGTACCTACGGTTAAATTTTGTTTCAAAAGGAACCTTGTAACTTGTATCTATTTAGGAACACCTAAACTAAATATTTAATTTGTGGCTGTAAAACAATCAAAAAATATACTAAATCTTCTAAACCCCAGTGCAAGTATGTTAACCTATTCTAAAAGCATTTGGTTATTTTAATTAAAATTTTCAATATGTCGGAAGCAGACATAAATTTGTATAAAATCTGATGTGGCCAATACATGACCTTCCGTCTATTCTATGTATTTTATATAAATTACTCACAGACAAGGCAGTGTCCTGCAAAAGATTATATATTTCCAGTAAAATTATTTCACAAACTATGCAAATTATACTTGACACAGACATCTGTCAATTACTAAAATATAATGTTTCTATTTGATTTCCATTGTGCTTACAGCAACGTAGGTTGCAAGATTTATGAATATTAATTTTTTATAATTTTTCATCTCCAAATATATTGAATATAAAGAAAAAAAAATTAATCAAATCGTACAGAGATTAATATATCTATAATATTTGTGATAACATAAAATGTCAAAAAGAGATATTTAACTGTTTTTTTTTTTAAAAAACTCTTAAGAACTGCAAATCAGAGTACTTCCGGTGTACCAATTATAGCTAAAGTTTAATCAAGTCTTCATACGGACGTACAAAAGGAAAGAATGAAAGAATTATAATTTTTGGAATTGCAGTTGTTGGAATTATCGGAGAACATTTTTCGAACATACACACACACACACACACAATCAAACACACAGGCACACACACACACACACACAGATGCACACACACACACACAGAGAGATGCACACACACACACACACACACACACACACACACACACACACACACACACACATACACATACATACGAGTACGAGTATATACAGACATCATCGTAGAAATAGTAAAACGAAATTTTTGACCAAAGACATTACCTTCCTTACCTAAGGTAACTTAAGATAAAAAAGACAACCACAGAGAGGAAGAGCAAAATTATTTATTTTAATAAAATAACAAATAAATATTTTGCACATAAGGCGTATAAATACATATCTGCAGACCCATTTTATTAAACATGCAGAACGAATTTTGTTTTATTTGATTTAATTGAAGAATTGCATGTAAATCAAATTTAAACAAATAGTTTTCAAAATATTAGTAAAAAATATAATTTAAAAAAAATCATGATCCCATGTTAGACGATTATGTTCGTATTCCATGTTAGTGCTATAATACATAATATTTGGCAACAGTGCAGGATGCCCGATTGATAGCTTTATGTAAACGTATATTAATTTTGGACGCCAAATTGTCAGTAATACGTACAAAAATATACGCGGGACGGCAGAAACCCGTATAAAGTACGGAAGTCAAATACACGTGTATATTGTTTTCTTTAAATACGAATTTTTCGAAATATCCTTATGCTCACATTATTAGGTGGGGTGAAACATTATATATACTCGAAAAAGTAGACGCCTAGGACCAGTATTTCCCATAGACGCCAAATGCATGTTTCTATGTACGGAAGTCAAATTGATAGAGAGATGTATATATACCGTATGTCTATCTTAAAGGTGTACATAGGAGATTAACATGGGAAATCAGTTTTTGCAATTCCCTGCTCACCTAATTATTTTAAGCAAAAACGCGTCAGAATTACTTTTACATGCTTTTTAACGACAGAAATTAAATATGAAAATGTCGAAAATTACGTTGAAAATATCGATAGCCATGGAATTGAACAAAAAATAAATAAATGCTTGACGTTTTATCTGTCACAACGTAAGTTAACTTACTTGACATTTCTAACAATTTTATTCGGACAAATATCGTTTAGTATGACAATAACAGAAATATTAGACTAATAAATAAAGTTAATAAATACAGTTTTGTTTAAATAATATGAATTTATTAAAAATTCAATATTTTGTAACATATTTTCAAGCAAGAAAAGTTTTATAATTAGTAAACGAATAACAAGTAATTATAATTTAAAGATAATAGTTACAATAAATATTCAAATGCAGCACCATTTTGGACAGGATAATAACCTAATCTATTGTAAAACGACCATTGTACATTAAATAGTTGCCACTGAGTTATACGATGACATTCATTAAATATGGCATCTCTCAGATCATTTATGTTTTCGTGGTTTTGTTTTTAAATTTGATTTTTTAAGTGACCCCATAAAAACAAGTCACATGGAGCAAGATCTGGAGATCTAGCAGGCCAGTTAATAATAACCCCTCGTTCAATTCAGCGCCCAGCCACAGCCTTCTCTAATATACAAGCCGTGCTGCTGAAACTTGACAACGCTGTTAAGAGTCCTACTGTCGAAGACGCGTTACCCGTATGTTCACTGTATTTTTGTATTTATTTTTGAGTTAAACCCAAAAAAGGTATGTTTTTGTTCAATTTTATAATTTCCAACGATGTTGTCTTACTATGTAAAAAATAATTTTTAATTAAATAACATAAATTGAGAGTGAAAAACATAACTTTCAATAACATATTAACAATAACAAGTTTCTAAATGATTTTATTTACTTAAGAATTAAACAAAACTTGAATAGTAATCTTTGTTGATCGTAAAAAGCATACTGTGAGCTATAATGTCTAATATTAAAATAGTTACATATTAATAATGAAAAATAAAGGAAAATAACTTCAGTTTCTTTTAGTGTTTTATTACATCTTTCGCATTATTGTGCCTCATCACTGATGTGTACCAGGTTGTAAATCGAACTACAGTTCGCAAAAAGAAAGAAGATTATCAAACTACTTTTAGTTTTCCAGAGAAACCTGAATTATACAAAAAATGGATTAAAGCTATTCCACGAAAACAATTAACCCCTACGTCTACATCAATAGTGTGTGCAAAACATTTTTCAGAAGGTGATATTATTAAATATGATAAATTATTGAATAAAAGTGATGGAATATAATCAATAATTGTTACTAAGACAACCAAAGGTGGTGGAAAATGCAGTACCGTCCGTGGATAATGAATATTTTAATCATTTGCAAAAAGGAGGAATGTCAATTCCTACAGAGGCTATAATGATAATTAGGTGTTAACAATTACTCGAAAGTTTCATGAAACAGCATTTATTCTTACTAAACCAACGTTTCGGTGCACCCTTGCACCTTTTTCAGTGTAGTAAGATCTTAGAGCATCCATTTGCTCTTTGAATTTTTTGTACGATGTTTAATAAATTAACTGAATGTTTTGTACGAATGTATTTTGTGTACATGATTTGTAACAATTTGTGCACCGAAACGTTGGTTTAATAAGAATAAATGCTGTTTGACTGAACTTTCGAGTAATTGTTATATATATATATATATATAACACCTAATCACATCACAGTCGAGAAATCATCCACAATTGTAATGATAATATTTATACACATGTATGCTATTTTGCAATACATTATTAATGATAACGATTTAGAATATAAATGTCTTAGATGTAAGCATCAACAAAATTTATTATGTGAACTGAGCATTCTCAGTCTGAAAAATGATTCCTTTTCTGACGATTTTTGCAATACAGTCGACTCTCTCTAATTCAAACTCTCTCTTATTTGAATTTTTCTCTAAATCGAATTATTTTATTGACACGTACAACTGTATAAACTTTTATATGTAAAAATTATTCTTTAAATCGATTTTTTTTAATTCGAACTTTCCTTTAATCGAATTAAATGTTGGGCATTTGTCATCATTTTCAATGAAGTTCGACTCTCTATAAATCGAAATTAGATACAATTCTTAGACGTGATCGTTCTGCCCTAGGGTCCATCCAGTAGTCACATTTTTATTTTTCCGTTATAGGTATGTACATAGTAACTGAATAAACTTTTTTTTCTATTTCATATATATATATTCTATGTAATTTATACAAATGTTCATTTCATTTTCTTTTAGTCTCTCTAGTTCGAATTCTCTCTAATTCGAACAAATTCAAATATACCTTACGAATTCGATTTAGAGAGAGTCGACTGTATTTGTGTTTGTGGTGAGGGCTATTATACATATTATGAATATGTTTAGTGTTTTTGCCAACATATTGCTTAACAATTATGTAGAAAATAAAAATAATTGCAAACATGAGCAACGAAAAATATAGAATCATGTCCAAAAAATAAGAAAAGGAAAAAAAGTACTTTTAAGAATTGTAATTTTAATACAAATAATATATTTCTGCACACTAAATTATTAAAATTAAATGTAGGATTTAGTACGTAATAAATATGTATAACATAATTATGTGTATTTGTTTGTATAAATACAAGCGATAGAGCGGTGATCCAGGATGACCACCGAGAACAGATTTTGCGCCGTTGCCATTCGAACAGCATGGCTTGTATATTAGAGAAGACTGTGGCCCAGCAAATGCCAGATCCAAATATTCCCTAACGTTTCTGCCATAGTGTGCAGTGCAGGACATCCATCGTGTTGGAACCAGATCTCTCGATCTGGGCGCACAACATCGTCTATTGCAGGACCAATTTCGTTTTGTAGCATCTCCAAATAATTTTCCGTATTTAGATTGCCACGTATTTCAAAAGGACCAATTATGTGGTGACCTAAAATTAACTTTCTGGGGATAATGTGTCCGTGTTGAAATACTAATTCTAGGATTTTCTGTTGCCCAACAACGTGTATTTTGGGTATTGGGTTCATTATTTAACGTGAAAGTGCATTCATCGGTAAAACAAATGGACGATAAAAGTTTGATCATTATTAGCACGGTTCTGCATATCTTCGCAAAACACTCTTCTACTTTCTTCATCGTATGGGAGAAGTTCTTGGTGACACTGCATTTTATAAGAATAGTACGATTTTTTTTTTAATATTATGTATGATGCTGTGATGAACTCCCAACTCATTTCCAATACATCTAGTACTACAGAAGGGGTTTAAACTTATCATTCCTAACACTCTTTCTTCCAGCAAGGCACGTTCTTCTGCTCATCCTACATTCTGATAACGCGGCTCACGTGTATTTTTTGAAGACACACTAGCAGTCTTTTCAAATTTTGTCACCAATTTAGCAATTGTAGTTGCACTGGGAATCGGCCGATCCATAAACTTAACGGAAAATAAATCACGCACTTTGCGGTAACTAACACCTCCATAAAAACATTTTATTATGAAAACACGCTCTTCATTAGTATAAATATTCATTTTTTAATAATATCAGACAACAAAACCAGAGACAAAATTAAATTGTCAGAAACGTCAAATAACTTATTTGACAAATAAAAGGTCAAGCTTTTATTTATTTTTTGTTTAATTCCATGGCTATCGATATTTTCAACGTAATTTTCGACATTTTCATATTTAATATCTGTCGTTAAAAAGCATGTAAAAGTAATTCTGTTTATTGATTTAGATGTAGAATTTTATGCCCTAAAACTTTTATTTGACGCGTTTTTGCTTAAAATAATTAGGTGAGCAGGGAATTGCAAAAAACTAATTTCCCATGTTAATCTCCTATGTACACCTTTACGACAGACACACGGTATATATATATATATATATATATATATATATATATATATATATATATATATATATATATATATATATATATATATATATATATACATGTTCTAAACAAGTACAGCTCTTGTAAGTATACCTAGAAAAATCGTAACGAATTGTAAATTTTCCAGGTCACTTAATAATCGTCGTGTAGGTGATTAAGAACCGAAAGAGCTTTAAGCGGGCTTCGCTATTGTAGTCGAAATTCCAAGGATTATAGAAGTCAAAGATATGAACTAGAACTAAACAATAACTACGGTTTTTACCTGCTTCACTACAGGACTTCGCTACCTTCTAGTAAGGAGTGTATTTAAAAATTTTTATTTGTCACTGAATTAAACTGTATACAAGCTGACACAGAAAACCGGCCTCAAAATTAATTTACTTTATTTTTTAAATTTCTTTACTTATTTGTAAACTAGGCCTAGAATCTCACAAATTATAGTATTTTGTATGCTGGTAGTGCTTCCGATTTAACCGGAAGTGCCATTAACTTACATATTTCAAATGGGAAACTATATATATATATATATATATATATATATATATATATATATATATATATATATATATATATACCGTGTGTCTGTCGTAAAGGTGTACATAGGAGATTAACATGGGAAATTAGTTTTTTGCAATTCCCTGCTCACCTAATTATTTTAAGCAAAAACACGTCAAATAAAAGTTTTAGGGCATAAAATTCTGCATCTAAATCAATAAACAGAATTAACTTTACATGCTTTATAACGCCAGAAATTAAATATGAAAATGTCGAAAATTACGTTGAAAATATCGATAGCCATGGAATTAAACAAAAAATAAATAAATGCTTGACGTTTTATTTGTCAAATAAGTTATTTGACGTTCCTGACAATTTGATTTTGTCTCTGGTTTTGTTGTCTGATATTATTAAAAAATGAATATTTATACTAATGAAGAGCGTGTTTTCATAATAAAATGTTACTAATGAAGAGCGTGTTTTCATAATAAAATGTTGTTATGGAGGTAATAGTTACCGCAAAGTGCGTGATTTATTTTCCGTTAAGTTTATAGATCGGCCGATTCCCAGTGCAACTACAATTGCTAAATTGGTGACAAAATTTGAAAAGACTGCTAGCGTGTCTTCAAAAAATACACGTGAGTCGCGGTATCAGAATGTAGGACGAGCAAAAGAACGTGCCTTGCTGGAAGAAAGAGTGTTAGGAATGATAAGTGTAAACCCCTTCTGTAGTACTAGACGTATTGGAAATTAGTTGGGAGTTCATCACAGCATACCATACATATTATTAAAAAAAAAATCGTACTGTTCTTATAAAATGCAGTGTCACCAAGAACTTTTCCCATACGATGAAGAAAGTAGAAGTGTTTTGCGAAGATATGCAGAACCGGGCTAATAATGATCAAACTTTTTTATCGTCCATTTGTTTTACCGACGAATGCACTTTCACGTTAAATAATGAACTTAATGCCCAAAGTACACGTTGTTGGGTAACAGAAAATCCTAGAATTAGTATTTTAACAAGGACACAATATCCCCAGAAAGTTAATATGTGGGCTGGAATTTTAGGTCATTACATAATTGGTCCTTTTGAAATACGTGGCAATCTAAATACGGAAAATTATTTGGAGATGCTACAAAACGAAATTGGTCCTGCAATAGACGATGTTGTGCGCCCAGATCAAGAGGTCTGGTTCCAACACGATGGATGTCCTGCACACTATGGCAGAAACGTTAGGGAATATTTGGATCTGGCATTTCCTGGGCGCTGGATTGGACGAGGGGGTATTATTAAGGGGCTAGTCTACCTAGCGCAAAAGTGTCGTTCGTACTTTTCTAATATCTTAATTTTGGTGCACTTTAGAAAAAAATGTTATTTGAAAAAAGTTTTTAGAATAACATTCTTAACATCGAACTGTCTTTAAAATTTTGATTTTCTCAAAAAAATAAAATTTGAATTATGTTTTTATTTTTTTACTCAAATTTTGAAACACTTACGAAAAAACTATGAACAGTCCGATGTTGAGATTACATGTAAAAATACACATGATTTTTTTCAGAACAAAAATTCTATGCATAGAAGAGTTATCGGAAAAGTACGATTTTTGTTAATATTTACAGGTTACCATCACTCGGGCCAAGTGAGGAAAGACGTACGGGACGCTATATCTGCCTGCTACACTATTACAATAAATTTCTGAGTTCTATAGATATAAAATTATATAAGTATGTATGAACAATTCTAATTAATTTAATCATATTACATATATTCAAAAAACATACATAATACATATTGGTATCTTCACCAAATGAATACTTTTTCAACTAAAATCATATTCTAAATATCATTTAATAATATATGCACAAATAATAATAATAATAACAGTAACAATATAAAAATCTAATTAAAAACATCTTAATAAAAATGGTAAATATAAATACAAATTATTGTACTAAAAATCCTCTCAAAGTCTGACTTGGGATAATACGGATATACTTGTTTGGGTAACAATTTTTTTTTATAAAAGTCTGTAAATTTATTCTCCATTTTCTCATTCCAAAAGAACTCCAAAATTTAAAAGAACTCGTTCATGGTGTTCTATAACTCATAATAAACGATCAATGGAAAATAATAATAACATAAAAATCAAATTATAAATATTTCCACAAAAAATTAAAGCAAATAAAATAGAAAATATTGTATTAAAAATTCTCTAAATGACTGACTTTTGGGATAATGAGGATCTATTAGTTCGGGTAGCATAAATGTATTATAAAAATCGATTAATTTATTCTCCATTTTCTCATTCCAGAAGTTATCATCATTATCGATTTTTCTAAAGACATTCCCAAAGGCGCTCATTTTACAAAAAAACAATAATCTTTTTCATTTGATGCAACTGTCCCTGTATTCGAAAATAATAATTATGATTTTTTTTCAAACTCAATTTTTGGGTATCGGAAAGAATTGTACAGTAACTTATAATTTTATTTTAACTGTTTCATAAGGATTATTTTTTTTATTTTTTCCGAAAATGGACATTTTATCTCAATTAAACCTCTTTCTCCGACAGGTGTCGTTGCCAAAAAAGAATATTTTTTATTTGTCATTAAACCGAATTCTTTTATATTTAAACCATTTCTTTTTGTAAAGTCCCGTTTAACAATTGATTCCTTTTCAATCCCGTAATCTATTGCCCCATTGCCTCTAAATGGTTTATACATATAAATGATTGGTTACTACATTCGTACGTGTTTTAGCTGTTCTTGATTTATAAATTGAGCCAAAATTAGAAGACGAAAGGCGAATTCTTCTTTCTGAGACCCAAACTTGAGACTGAGTTCGCAATTTTGTATTTTAAAAAAAAATCTCGTTCTTCTGCAGATTTACCAAGCTTTGACAAAAACAGATTATTTTTTTTAAGAAAATATTCAGTCAGCCTTTCTTCTTCCAGTCAGGTTTACATGTACAAAGCAATTTCTTCTGGAACGAGAACTACTTTCATTTGATATTTGTCTTTATAATTTTCTTACCCAAATATTTTTTTTGTATATATCCCAGGGATTTTCTGTTTAAGAGATTTATTAATTGCACTGTGAAGTTCGAAATCTGTATTTTTTGAAACTATAGCACTTTTGTTGTGATGGACGATGAGGCGAGAGTACTCTCGCATTTCGTCACGTCTTGTTGCTTTTTACGAGACGAGATCGAGATTGCGGTTTAAAATTCGAGGTGTGATTGATATAACAATTGTGATAAAGTTTACTTTTAGTTACTTACAAAAATTTTTTTTTTAATGTTTATTTAGTGTTACTGATGACATGAATGCATTACGAGATGTTCGTGTTCGTATTGAAATAGTTTAGAAATTGTAATAAATTAGTTATTTTAGAGGCAAATTAAATTATTTAATAAATTTTCTGGTGATCGTCGATGAATAAACATATGTTCGTATTAAAATAATTTGGTGACCACAATTTTGTGTTTCTTCTCTTTATTATAACGTAAGTTCTACGACTGAAAATGTATGGACAACGGTAAGATTGGTGTGACCTTGTCTCTTGTAGTTAGTTCTGGGACGTAAATGCGCAGTGCGAAAGAGCCTATTTTTATAGCGAGACTCACTCGAGAACGAGACGAGGCCCAAAAACAAGATTATAGATCCGAAAACGAGACAAGATCGATATTTTTTTATTTGTCGTCTCGTCTCTTGTACAGAAGATAGACATAGAATATTATATAAAGGGATAAAGGGTACATTTGTACAGGAAGTGCAATAAGTTGAATTAACCGTAAATATGAAAAAGATCACAATAATCATCTGCCATAATATTTTTAAAAATATATATAATCTCGCTGGTGATGTTCAACAATAACTCTACTCTGCATATTTAAATCTGTGTTTTTTAATCTCGAGTTAAAAGACTTTTTTATGGCCCAAATAATGTCGAGACTACTGCGATTGCGCATCCATCCTTGATGCATTTACCTAGCTGTACGTGTTGCTGAGCGTGAGCCTACAGTATAGGACTATAGCTATCAGACGGTCCGATTCAGACCGTCGGTAGTAGCAGTAGAGAAAGAATTTATTGTAACATACTAACAGTGTACGTACATGCAGCGAATCAAACATTTCCCCTCGTCCCACTACACTTCAGTTACGGCAATTCTGAAATCGAACTTTTGCTCTAGGTATACTATCCCCTTAACTGGCCTGCTAGATCTCCAGATCTTGCTTCATGTGACTTTTTTATGGGGTCACTTAAAAATCAAATTTATAAACAAATCCGCGAAAACATAAATGATCTGAGAGATGCCATATTTAATGAATGTCATCGTATAACTCAACGGCAACTATTTAATGTAGAAAGGTCGTTTTACAATAGATTAGGTTATTCTCTTGTCCAAAATGGTGCTGCATTTGAATATTTATTGTAACTATTATCTTTAAATTATAATTACTTTTTATTTGTTTACTAATTATAAAACTTTTCTTGCTTGAAAATATGTTACAAAATATTGAATTTTTAATAAATTCATATTATTTAAACAAAATTGTATTTTTTGACATTATTAATCTAATATTTCTATTATTGTCATACTTAACGATATTTGTCCAAATCAAATTGTTAGAAATGTCAAATAAGTTAACTTGTGACAGATAAAACGTCAAGCATTTATTTATTTTTTGTTCAATTCTATGGCTATCGATATTTTCAACGTAATTTTCGACATTTTTATATTTAATTTCTGTCGTTATAAAGCATGTAAAGTTAATTCTGATTTAGATGCAGAATTTTATGCCCTAAAACTTTTATTTGACGTGTTTTTGCTTAAAATAATTAGGTGAGCAGGGAATTGCAAAAAACTAATTTCCCATGTTAATCTCCTATGTACACCTTTACGACAGACACACGGTATATATATATATATATATATATATATATATATATATATATATATATATATATATATATATATATTATAATATTTCTTATTTCAAACGGGAAACTATATATACAAAGTGACACTGAAAAACGGGCCACTCAAAATAACTTCTTTATTTATAATTATTTTTCAATACTCTTTCCATATTTGTAAACTCACAAATCATAGTATTTGGCATGATCGTAGTGCTTCCGGTATAACCGGATATAACAGTAACTATCATATTGCAAATGGGACAGCCCATATATTTTTATATATTTGGAATCTACATAAAATTACGAATTCAACGATGCGATTGAAGTGATTTTTACTTCCTTGTACGTAAGTAAAGGAAGTATTGTAATCGCGAAAAAATTCGGTTTTCAGATTTCAGCGGAAACATCCATTTTGATCATCCCTGAATCCATTTTCACTAATTTCGTCGTGACATCTGTACGTACGTACGTTCGTATCTCGCATAACTCAAAAACGGTAAGACGTAGAAAGTTGAAATTTTGTATTTAGGACTCCTATAACATCTAGTTGTGCACCTCCCTTTCTGGTTATTACACAATTTCCAGAAGTGGCACTTTACATGAAGCCTATAATAGATTTTAATAAAAAACTGTTTTAAAATATAATCCAAAACTTTTCAAATTTGGTATACAAGACTTTTATGTCAATCAAAATAACAATACATTTTGGTTAAAATAGGCTAACCGGAAGTGGTACATTACTTGAAGTTGTTAACAGTTTTTCTTGAATAAAATGATTTTATTTTGATTTTAGAAATAAATGCTTCAAATAAAAGTTTTAGAGAATTAATTTCTGCGTCTAGCACAACAAGTATTATTAAATTAGCCCTTTGTATAAGCGAGATATGTAAATTTAAAAATTATATACTTTTTTGTTTTTGTAATAAAGCTTGCTATAGATTAGGACAAAAACATAAAAAAAAATATTCATGTCAAATTACGTGCAATTTTATGATTCGTACAATAACAAATATTATATTTTTATTGTGAAATTAGTCATATTCATTGTTGTAATCAAATATTTCTTTATTGTAATCAAAACTCTCTTTAAAAAGAACCGGGTTAGATTATGGTCGCTATATATCTTACTGTTTTGAAGTTAAAATTAATATTTTGTAATTTATTTATTAAAAAAATATGTATAGTTTAATAATCGTACAAGGAAGTCGTGTGGTGTCCACATCAGATTTTTTATTGAAGAAATAAATTACAGAACTGTAAGAGAAATTATGAATAATTGACCTGGTATGCTATATCATTTCTTTGCAACAAAATATGGAATCTTACAAAAATAACATACTATTTCAACAATAATTATCTTAAATATTTCTTAATATTATCTCAACTGTTTTAACATCTTGCCTGATACCATAGGTTAGCAGGTTTTAGTAATTTATTTCTTTAATAAAAATACTGCTAGCATATCGTTGAATTCATAATTTTACGTTGATTCAATATACAGTCAAACCTGCCTAAGCCAGAATCATGGGGGACCAAAATATTATTCCGGCTTGAGCAGGTTTCCGGCTTCTACAGGAATCTCCTATAAGACGGAAATAAATCTTTATAAAACGGAAATAATTTTTATTTCAAATTTTAATTATAATTTAGAACAATAATATTTTTATAAACGTTTTTATAATAACAATTTAATATTTATAGAAGGTGGTTCATCGGTCTGTTTTTTTTAATAATACGATTATTTTAAATATTATGGAAAATATTTTCAAAGAAAGTTTATTTTAAATAAAATGTCTGAAGTGTAAGTTTTTTATCGGATGTTCCATTTTCACGAAATGGTATACATGTACACTGGCTTGCAAAAAAATCGCGTACACCTTAAAAATCAAGTAACCGAGTTTTTATCTTTTTTTAGCTATGTAAATACGATTTTTTTAAAATAGGTTATATGTCAACTGTCAATTTGAAATTGTCACCGTTGTCACTGTCATGTCACTATTTTAGGTATCGTGGAGCAAGTTCTTCATTGTACTTGTTACTACTAAATTACAAATATATTCTAGAAAAATTAAAGAACAACCAAGTATTTATTTGAAATGGATTATAAATAAGTAAAAATTATGACTGAAACAAATTATGGACGAAGTAACATTACTAATTTATCATCGCCCATCAGCGTCCAGTACTTTATTTAATCTTTGAGGGATGGTGGAAATCAGATGTCTAAAATAGTTTTCATCCTGGCTCACGGTTTCACAGATGTTTTCAATAACTTCCGATAATTCATCTTCGTTGTGAGGTTGAATATTTTGTTCATAAATCCGTTTTTCTAGCAAACATTTTTGACCCTCCGACATGCTGTTGACCATAACCCTGGAAACTTTGTTGCAAATGCAGTGTCTCAATGTTGTTTCAAAAGGATTTTCCCATAAATGATTTAAAAACGCTTCATCTTGATCATTGTTGGAAATTTTGGGACGTCCGGAACCTTCTTTCCTTTTTATAATTCCTTCATTTTCCCATACCGACTCTTCACCCTCATAATAGTACTTTTATTAATATTAAAATGTTCTGCTATTGATTGACGACCCCTCTTCTAACTTAGAAAGTATTATAGCGTTCTCGTTTTCTGATAATTTTGACATCTTAATAGACACTAATGACACTGACAAGTTAACAATGGGAGTCCGACTCAATATAGCAAAAAAGAGGTGTACGCGATTTTTTTGCAAGCCAGTGTACTTTATATTTTCAAATGGTACATCCTATATATTTATTCAAATTTGAAAAGTATATGAAATATACTATCCATTAGTATTAAAATAATCATAATGTTACATTTTATATTATTAAAAAATACAATGAGGGTGATTCTAATATTGCATTTTCATTAAATGTAGAAGATATCTTTTAATTCCTCCAATTTTAAGGACAAAACAGTTACTCATACATGCTGACGATTTTGTTTTGGCTACGAAAAATTATAATGTACACAAGAACGATGTAGTTTGACCAATCATCGTTGCTTAAACACCACGTGATTTTTACATGCAAACGCTCGCTTCCGTTTTGTACAGCTTTGTTTTTACTGGCGCGAACCTAAAATTGTTTTTCCGCTTCCGCGTTAAGCAGTTTCCGGCTTGTACAGATCACATTACATTATAATTCGTATTCAATGTCGCGGGACTTTTCATACATTCCGCCATAGGCAGGATTCCGTCTTGTTGAGAGTCCGCCTTAGACGAAATAGTGTTTTTAAAAAGGGTTTTTTATTGTGAATTTATTATATATCAAAACTATCATTTGTTACACATAAAAATTATTTAATATTTATTTAATAAAAATATGGCTTATTACATTTATTATATTTTAATGTTACTTATTTGGATTCTTCACTCTGACTAAACTAAAACTACTCCAAATTCTATAAACTGGAAACGGGAAACTCAGGTGTCGGGTTCGACGCCTGGGAACTGCAACTCATCAGTTTGGACAGCGGTAACTCCTCCCTTGCTAAAATTGGGCTTCATCGGGTAGCTTCAGCGCCGTTCTAGGGGGTGAAGTGGACGGTTGAAGTTCAATGTCTTCGGCCTTGGGTTGTCTTTTCTTTTTATATGCGATGAATGTCTTTTGTAGGTAAGCTGCGACCGTGATGATGATTATGATTACGTACAGTGTATCTTCGAACTTGTTTAATGGTTTTAGTTCGGAGGTAGAATTTAATTCGATTGCCATTTTGGGAATATTTGTATTGTTGTAGTCGATGTCGAAGTTTTCAATTAATAATGGTTTGCCAAATGTGCCTTGTTTAAAAATTAAGTCATGATTTTGAAGTTTAAGTTTGCATTCATCTTCTTTAATTAAGAGTACGCCTTGTAGGTTGCTTATACTGTCATCTTGGTTGCATTTGGCTTGTACGTTTTCAGGATTTGGGAATATTGCTAGATATTGATTGATTTCTTCAATGTATTCGATGTGATTTCTTTTTATGTTTAATTTGACGAAGTGGCAATTTTCTACTTTGCTCTGTAATATGAAGTTCTTTTCGCAAGAATTTTCGCTGATTTCTTTAATTTTGTTCGGACATTGGTAAATGTTTCCCTTATTGCGGACACACATATCATACAAAGATCTTAAGTCACCATTTTCAGACTTCAGAATGTACTCATGGTTAGGGATTATAGTTACAAATTCGTTATTTTGTTTAGTGGGTGTTGGAATAAGGTGAATAAGTTCAAAATAGGTTTCATAATTTATGGGGATGTCGATAAAGTATATAATTTTATTTTCCTGTAATTTACAGTTAATTGAGATTAATTTTTCAATTTCTGACATGTTTTCGGAATTGATTTCAAATGGTAGTTCATTGTTATAGAATTTTGAAATTTTATTTAATTCTTCGTAAAGGTCATGTGATTTGATAATACTAGGATGCATTGTGTGGAGTTTGCAAAATGTTAGAGAGTTTTCTATATCTTGAAGAGTGTTAAATGTCATGGTGTATAAAATGTTTAACTGATTGTAGATATCTTTAATAAATAGTTTATCATGATCTTTGATTCCTCCGATGACAATGTGTATTAGTTGTTCAATATTTGACTTTAAAATATTTTCGTTGCGTTTAATTGTTTCGACAGTTTTATTGAAATATTTCATAATTTGGTGACTAACAGAGTACTGGTGTTTAATTTTGTCATTTAGTTTAAATTGATTTTCTTTCAAATGATTTAAAAAATTTGTGTATCGATTATCATCTTCAGCATCTAGATTTCCTGTTATTGATTTTATAACAGATCCTAAACCGTTTAATATTCCTCGTTTTGTTCTCACATGCGTAGATAAATGGCTAATTTTTTCATTAATATTATTTTTCAGGTACTCTATGATTTTGTTGTTATTATCAAACTCAGCAGCGATTGTGTTACCTGCGTTGATAGTGTGTTTGAGAGTTGTGTACTGCTTGTTTAAACTTTCGTATTGTGCCCATAATGGGTTTAAATCGTAAAATTGTACGAGTGTGTGTTTCGTTTTTTGTAACTTTGCATGTCCAAGGTTAATTGTCAGTAGTCCTGGGTTTAGGGTAATATCTTGGATATTTATTCCGAGTGTATGCGTGAAGTAGAGGGACCTGGAATAGCCGGATATTTATCAATTATTTTTCTAGGTCTCTTTACGTTTGAAAGATGAATTTTAGATTGTTTTTTATCATTATTCTCTGTGTCAATTTCTGCAATTTTTAAGTTCTTGTTAACTTTTTAATTTTTTCCTTTTTTAATTTCGGGTTTTTCGTTTTATTAACTTTTTGTTTGTTATGAACGTAGACTGTTTCGGGTATGTCGGGAAGTTCTTCGCGATTTTCATTTAATTTAGTAATAATTTTGGTTTTATCTGTTTGCAATTTGTTATTTATATTTTTATAAACTAATTTTGTTTTTTCCTTATGTTTTTGAATATAATCTTGCATTATTTGTTTCTCGAGTTCTATATCCAGTGGGGAATTTGTATCTAAGTGTCCGTTAATAATTTCGACTGGTTTTAAATTTGTCGTGCTATGATTTGTATTGTTATAAGCCAGGATTGCATAGTTTACTTTATCTTTTATTAGTTCACTTTTGAAATTTTCTTGTAAGTTGAATAAACGAATGTGCTCTATCAGGGTTGAATGAAAACGTTCGACTAGACCGTTGGAATTTGGATTTTGTGAGCAAATGAAATGAATTTCGATTTTATGCAGGCTTAATAATTCTTTTATGACATTATTTTTAAATTCAAGCCCATTATCTGCTATTATTAATTTGGGTATACCGTGATGTGAGAAAAATCGTGTTAGTTTATTTGCAATTTCTATAGCATTTGTGGATTTAACTTTATATGCTTGAGCATATTTAGAAAAAGCGTCAATTATAGTGAGGAATTTGGTGTTTTCTAGAGAGAGTGTGTCAATGTGGATGATGTCTAATGGTTTATTGGGATTTGGGGTAATATTTAGTTTCGGTTTGATAGGGTTCCTTTCGTACTTAGCAGCTAAACAAATTTCACATTGATTTATAAAGTCTGTGACGGTCTTTAACTGATTCGGCCAATAATATCGTTTTTTAATTTGAGTGTGAACTTCGTTTATTCCACGGTGGTTTGTCTTACCTTCGTGAAATTTTTTTATTACTTGTAAAATTTCATCTTTCTCTTCTACATCTATTAATTTTACGTTGCTTTTGATAAATTTGATTTCGGATTGTTTAAAATAATTTTGTAATACGTTACTAAATTTCTCATAAATGGGTGTTTCAAAGTATAGGTAGTATTTCACATTCGGTGTAATATATTCTTTTATAAAATTTATTGTATCTTGTTCGAAGTCTGTTTCAGAAAGATGGAGAAGAATTCTCATTTTATCGCAATGAAGTTTTTGTATTTTTGGCTTAGAAGGGGAATGTTTAACTTGGGATATAAAAATTTGGTATTTTCCAAAATTTACAGGTGATTCAGTGATTGTTATTCCTACAATAGGGTTTTCGGGGTTTGAGTGAATTGTTTGGTCAGTTTCGGAATCATGCTGTTCTTCGTCTGGTTCTACGATTAAGGATTGCTTGTCATTGTCAGGGTTGAAATAAGTTTCGTTAAAATTTTCAATGAGATCGAAAAGGTTTTGCGATTCGGATCTAAAGTGTTTATGTTTAATTCGATACGTGATAGTGTCTGCGTTTTTGTTTAGAGAGCCTTTTTTATGAATGACTTCATAATCGTACTCTTCTAATTTGAGTCGCCATCTCATTAATTTTGAATGGGGTTCTTTCAGTGAATGTAAGTATTGTAAAGGTTTGTGGTCGGTTATGATTTTAAATTTTCTTCCATACAGGTAATGTCTGAAATATTTCGTAGCCCATATGATAGCAAGTAATTCTTTTTCGATTGTGCTATAGTTTATTTCTGAGCTATTTAGTGTTCGACTCGCATATGCGATGGGTAGGTCAGATCCTATAGGTCCTTGTGATAAAATAGCGCCGATGGCATATTGGCTTGCGTCTGTTGTCAAGTTAAAAGGTTTCTTATAGTCCGGGTATTGAAGGATGGGATCGTTTATTAGGAGGTTTTTACAGGTGTTAAAGCAATTAATGTATTCTGGATCATTATAGTTAATAGTAGCGTCTTTTTTCAAGCACTTCGTGAAGTGTTTTGTAGGATATGCGAAGTTTTTAATAAATTTCCTGTAGTAGCCTGACAGTCCGAGAAATGCTTTGATTTGTGTGGCTGTTTTTGGGATGGGGTAATTTTTGATAGCATGGATTTTATCCGGGTTAGGTTTGACACCATCTGGAGTTACTATATGGCCTAAATATGAGACTTCTGTACGTAAAAATTCGGATTTATCTGGTTGAATTTTGAGATTAGCCTTTCGTAAACGATTAAAAACTGATCTTAAATTTTGAATGTGCTCTTGGAGAGATGTACTAAAAATGATTACATCATCGAGATATACGAGACAAATTTCGTTGGTTAAATTTCGAAGAACGTTGTCCATCACTCTTTGAAAAGTGGCTGGCGCGTTCTTTAATCCAAAGGGCATTCTTAAATATTCGATGATCGTTTTCTGTGCTGAAGGCAGTTTTTTGTATATCAGATTCACTCATTTCAATCTGGTGAAATTCTGACGCTAAATCCAAAGTTGAAAAATATTGGCATCTACCAAGTTTATCTAATAAAGTGTTGATGTTAGGTATTGGATATTTTCATCGATTGTTTTCTCGTTTAATTTCCGATAGTCAATTACGAGTCTCCATTTCTTTTTTCCGGATGCATCTAATTTTTTTGGTACGATCCAGACGGGGGATGACCAAGGTGAATGAGAAGGGCGGATAATATTCTGGTTTAACATTTTTTGAATTTGGGATAGCACTTCTTTTCTATGTACTTCGGGGTATCTATATGTCTTTGCATATACTGGAAGTTCATCTTTTGTTCGAATAGAGTGTTTTACTTCATTAGTAAAAGATAAAGGTTCATTGTCACAGTGAAAGATATCAGAATACTCTGTCAGCAGTTTTGTCATTTCGCGTTTTTCTTCCTCATTCATGTGCTCAAGTCTACTTTTGCTCGTATCTAATTTATTTTTTATTTCACTTTGTTCAAAATTTAAATTACTTATTTCGAAATTGTATAATAATGCTGAATTTTTCAATAGATGTTCCATGTGCGGTGGTAATTTTGAATGGGTCGTTTTTAATATTGTTTTTGAATAATTTATTTGCAATAGTGGGATTTATAAAAGAACGTGTACTGCCAGTGTCTATTAGAGCTTTCAGATTCGTTTCTGGGAAAATAATGAATGGTAGTTCACTGTAGTTATGAATTACATTCATCAGTTCAATGTCTGTTCCGAGGCTGTTAAAGGAAAAAACTCGGTGTGCTCGTTTTGATCGGGTTCTGTTACATAATAGTCTGATATGGGTTCAATTTCACAATGGTCTGAGTTTTGTTCGTTAATTTCGAGTTCTGTGTAGTCGTCTATTTCGGTGTTAAATAGTTCTTCAGCGATAACGTTGGGTCTGTTTTGCGACTGGAAGAATTGTTGTGGACGGTACTGGTTCGTTCCTGGCCTGGGTGTCATTGACTGTCTAGTACTGACACTCATAGGCGAAGGCTTGGGGGCTTTATAGTTAGGATTAGGTTTGAAAACATTTTGGGATTGATTATTAAATGTTTTATTTACGTGATTGGGGGGATATTGATTTTGTATGTAAGGTTTCCTTATTTGATGATTAGGATATTGATTAATGGTAGGTTTAAAATTTGAGTTAGTAGGTGGATTCGGTCGGTACATTAGTTGTGGATATTGTGGTTGTCTATTTTGTGTAGTATGAATTATTTGTTTTTGTTTATGTTGAGTATGTGTGTTAGTTTTGTGATATTGTGGACGACTGTGCGTTTCTAACTGAAAGTCATTTGTGAGCATGTTTAACGCGGTGTTCATATCACCGGGGTTCTTTGTTCTCATTAGAGTTCCTAGAGGATCTTTTAGTCCTCGGAGAAGAATTCTTAAAGCATAATTTTGGCAATAGTCTGTTAAATAAGGCTTAGCAAATGCTAGACTATGATTACTAATGTAGGAAATTTGGAGATTTAGTATATCTTGAATTTTATTGTAAAATTCAAATGGCGTTTTATTGCCTTGTCTTAATTCTGTTAGTTCGATGCTTAGGGTGTACAGATCTCCTTTATCTGAGTAGGCGTTTAACAATGCTTGTTTCACGTCTGCCCATTTACTTATTGAGCTACTGGCGATGTTTACTGCGGCATCATCTTTTATTTTTGCTAGAATGCTCGACATAAGGTACTCATTTTGAAAGTCTGCTTCGTCGACCAAATTATAAAATTTATTTACTAATTTTTCGCAGATTTCAAGAAAGCGAGATAATAATTTACCATCACCGTAGAAATCTGGGATAATGTCTAAGTAATGTTTTTCGAGACGTGGTGTAGGTTGTACTAGTGATCCTATTTGTTATTTTGCCATTTTGACTTTGTTTTTTGTTAATTTGCGTTTACTGTTATAAGGTTTGGACGTTACGAGTGTGGACTCGGAGTCAGAGGAAGTTTCAGGGTTTGTATGTGTATCCGATCCTGTATCTGAGTCAGAATGGTACTGATAGTTGTGTGACATGTGTGTACTCACAATAACAGAAGCAATTTGTCCATTGGATGCGTTGATTCCTGGTCAGGTCTGTATTCAGCAGCGCCTTGTTCTTTCGTCCTCGATGTTCTCTCGCAGATGAAGGAACTGGGTGATTTTGCACTTGGACGTAGTCGCTTCTTCTCCCTGGGATTTTGGTTCTTCTCAGTGAATCGTAGACACGAACACGAGTTTCACTTTTCAATGTGAAAATTCGCCCGAAAAATCCGCTCCGACTGGCCAGTTATATTTCGACGATCCGAAATAGTGTTTTTAAAAAGGGTTTTTTATTGTGAATTTATTATATATCAAAACTATCATTTGTTACACATAAAAAATATTTAATATTTATTTAATAAAAATATGACTTATTACATTTATTATATTTTAATGTTACTTATTTGGATTCTTCACTCTGACTAAACTAAAACTACTCCAAAGTCTATAAACTGGAAACGGGAAACTCAGGTGTCGGGTTCGACGCCTGGGAACTGCAACTCATCAGTTTGGACAGCGGTAACATATATATATATATATATATATATATATATATATATATATATATATATATATATATATATATATATATATATATATATATTGTAACGTTTTTATTTATATGGGTGAAGTGTAAAACATAGACAAATATTATTAACAAAAGAATACGTTTATTAAACGATAAAATAAATAAAGATTAAATATTAAAAGATTATAAAAGTAACTATCACTATGATTAAATAATTATAAACACTAAGAATATTATTAAATGCTTAAACACTACGATTATTTATTTATCTAACATTTATATCACAACACTTATTTATATAACTACATTTATTTATGTTAACAACTGTTAAACTGTTTATTTATATCACTGAGTTTTGTACTCGTCACTTCTATAATACTGAGTGTGTCCTGGCTTTGGCGGTGGGTTATATATACCTGCCTAGATTATCTCTGGAACCTTCTAGGACCCGCCAGAGAGGGTCTAGAGGTAAACAACATCACAACAATAGATTACCGCGACTAGTCCTAACACGTTCGCTGCGCACAGACACCGAGGCGCCTGGTAGCGCGGCGGCGGCGGCCGCGGGGGTTACGTTACAATATATATATGTATAGAGTATCCTATTTGAAATATGAATGTTAATGTCACTTCCGGTCAAACCGGAAGCGATACCATTGTATCAGATACCATGATTTGTGAGCCTCTAAGCCTCGTTTACAAATATTTAAAGAGAATTACAAAATAAGTATAAATAAAAAAGTTATTTTGAGTGGCCCGTTTTCAGTCTGTATGTATATATGTAAAATTACGAATTCAATGATATGACTGAAGTGTATTTTTATTGAAAAAATAAATTACAAGAACGTAAGAGAAAATTATGAATAATTAACCTGCTAAGTTAATTATGTGAGTCTCTATATTTTGTTGCAAAAAAATTGTTAACACAGCCTACCTGATATGGCATACCTTATTCATAATTTTCTCTTACGTTTTTGTAATTTATTTCTTCAACAACAAAAATTTACATCAAGCATATCATCGAATTCGTAATTTTACGTGGATTGCAAATATATAAAAATATGTATAAGATATCCCATTCAAAATATGAAAGTTATTTGTCCAGCGTATACCTATGTATACATGTATAAGAAAATTTCGAAGAAAGTTTATTATTTGGGTAGGTAATGTAACATATTTCCTCAAAAACTAATCATTTACATTACTGATGTCAATGTGCTGCCTCATTTTAGTCATTGATGTTTTACATGTGGAATAGGGGGATATAGTAACATATTGCATAATTTAAAAAAATTGGCGATGGGGAATATGTTGAAAAGGGTTAGATAAATAGTATTGGTGGTATATGCAGATAATTGCAGCGAAGGAACATAGAGATTTATAAAATATCTTATGTAGGCGAATGGTTGTGATTTGGACAGCTCGGGGTCGATTCCTGTTACTTGAAAATTATTTCCTATTCTCAAATAACACAAAAGTAACCCTCATGGTGTTCTTTCCACGACTGTTTTCAGAACTAATGAGGTGATGCCTGGCAAATGCTCGCAACAGCTCGCTAAACGGTATACACATAAGTATTATCAATTAGTGAAACAATAGCGAAAACCGTTTATGGTGAACTTATAGCAATAGAAAATAGGTTTTACTTACAAGCTCTTTCGGTTCACAATCGCTTACACAACGACTATATAGAGAATTGACCTGAGAAGGACTCATTGTGGAAATTTTCTTCGTAAAAATGCCATGCATAGACTACCACTGACAAATTGTTTCATTGGATGCTGTTACTCGTGGGCCGTATTTCACTAATTGCTGATAATTTGCCATGTGATAGACCTAAGGCATACCGTAATCTATTTCATTATGATTAAGTAATCTGGTAATAGTATTAGAAATACCGTTAAATAATTTCTATAAACAAGGGTCTTTTTATGTATTGTGTTATTGATATTGTAATATTAACAAGTACGGGTCTTCTAAGTATACCTAGATAAATCGGTACGAATTGTAAATTTTCCAGGTCAATTCTCTATATAATCGTCGTGTAAGCGATTATGAACCGAAAGAGCTTGTAAGTAAAACCTATTTTCATTCCTATTAGTTCACTATAAGTGGTTTTCGCTATTGTAGTCGAAATTGCAGGGAAGTCAAATAAATGAACTTGAGCTAAACTATAATTACATATCTTATTTTATTCCACTTCTGTGAAAAATCTTATAGTTCAGTTTTTAATATGTCTTCTGTTAAATATGAATTTTCGGAGTTATGAGAAATACGTGTCGTTGGAAATAGATGACGCTACGTACTCAAATTTTAGTTCGTGGTCACCGAGCGGCGGCCTCTCGGGAAATTCCCGATCCCGACTGGCCAATCCGACCCTGGCTAAATACATTTTATAGAGGTAGTACTTTGAGTTGTAGGAACTAAAATTGAATCCTATCTGACGGATAGAATCAGCTTGTCAAAAGTTGTTGTCCAATCTTAGGCTTTCTAGCAAACGCTACATTAGTATTTATGTTAACATTCGATATTATTGGGATACCATTTCGCTTTGTACTATCTGTAATTTGAATAGGCAGGGAAATCTGCAACTTTTTTTTGGACTGCCCTTATAAATAAACCATATAGAGACTATTATTCATCAACGTATTTTCAAAATTACATTGTATCTTTTCATTCGCTTCTAGATAATGTCACTACTGATAAAATCAATCAGCAATCAACATAGTTTATTATGTACGAGTAATAAAATGCTTGACCATAAGAAGCTTTTCTTTACGCGAATTACTACAAAATTTAAATTGCATTATGTATGTATACTTATATCAGGTATATCGGATTAAAAACTTGTTTTTTTTCCATAGTATCATATAAATTGTTACCAAACCTCTTTTTGTACAAGCTGTTTTGAGGGGTCTAACAGTTCATTTCAGAATTATTAATCGTAACAAATGTACTTATTGTGTCGACATTGTTATAATTCAGCATTAAATACTGAAGTATGATCTTAACTGATATTTTGTTTTATTTGTTTTTTATTTTCATGCATATTCTCTTGCATTAAATGAAGACTTTTTAAAAGTAAAAACTAATTTTAAACACTTTTTAATTCTTATACTTTTGCTCTATTTTTTTATAATCCAACGTCAAATTTCTATGTTCCGCATTTCGTTGCACACCTGTATGTCTGACATACACAGTATTAAAAAATCTGATGTGGCCAGCACAATACCTTCCGTCAATCCTGTGTATTATGTACAAATTCCATACATAAATTTTCTTGCAAAAGATTCTAAATTTCAAGTAATATTATTTTATGCAAATGGCACTTGACACTGACATTATCTTCTTCTTTAGCTTTTCCCATTCGTTACGGGTCGCTAATTTTTTTTTGTTCCATTCATTTCTATTTTGCAGGTCATACTCATGTCAAAATTTTTCATTCAAAATTTCATTTTTTGGTATTTTATGGTTCCTTTTCTCGGCAACTGAATTTCACACCCCTGATAATAAATAAACCACATGAAATAAGAAAATCATGAAATTTTGAATGAAAAATTATGACATTTGTCAGTTATGGACGTAATTAATAGCTGTCATTTTGACACGAGTCCACATTCGTATCTGTTTGCCAAAGTCAGTAAAGTTACGTTACTGCACGCGCCCTACACATAAAAGATCCTATATTTCCAGTTAAAATATTTAATAAAATTTTTCGAATTGCACTTGACACTAACATCTTCTTCTTTAGTTTTTCCCATTCGTTAGGGGATCGCTATTTTTTATTTTCTTTTTCCACTAATTTTTTGTTTTGCGTATCGTCCTCATTCAGTTCCTTCTCTCTTCTTTCATCTTATATTTGGTCTTTCTATGTTTGTTCCACATTCTGTTATAAGCTATTCATTATTCCAATATACTCATCTCTCTTCATGACATGTTCAAACCAATGTAATCTTCTCTCTTATATCTTTCTAGAAACGTTCAACACTACAGTTATTTCCCTTACTCTTTCATACATTTACTATTTATTGATACTGACATCTGTCAATTTGAATTACCTGAATATATTAGCAGTTTCCATGGTTAAGTTAGCATAGCTCGCTGAATTATAAAATTTATTATCTTTATAATTCTTTAACTCTATATCTGTTGAATATGGAATATAAAATCCAATCAAATCGTATAGAGAATAATATATTCTTTAAGTTATAATAACATTTAACTGAGTTTTTCAAGAAATACTGTTAAAATGAGGGTACTTCCGGTTGACCAATTATAACCAAAATCTAATGAAGTCTGCATATGGTTGTAAGGAAGAGGAATACGCAACAATTGTAATTTTTGGAATTCTAGTATTGGAGATTTCGTGCACGAAACGGCGGTCCACACACACACACACATACACACATACACGAACACACACACACACACACACACACACACACACACACACACACACACACACACACACATACAGACATCATCGTAAAAATAGTAAAATCGTATTGTAAAGACCCTAAAATGTGCTTATTCAATGAAAACACACGACCGAATTTTTTGACCAAAGACAATACCTTCCTTATCTATAGGTGACGGGAGGTAAAAAAGGGTAATATTTTTTAAAGATAGTACCTACTGACCAAAATGAATAAAAAAGCTTCTGATCTTCAATAGTTTCCGAGATGCGGTGAAAAATGGTTTTTACAGGGTTTACCCCTGCTATCTCAAAAACTTAAAAAGTTATGACTTCGATTATTTGAGACTTTTTGTTTACCTCTCAGAGGTCATTTGATGTGTGCTTACGTTTTTACCTTCCGTCACCTCTAGGTAAGGAAGGTATTGTCTTTGGTCAAAAAATTCGGTGGTGAGTTTTTCAGTGAATAAGCACGTTTTAGGGTCTTTACAATACGATTTTACTATTTTTACGATGATGTCTGTATGTGTGTGTGTGTGTGTGTTCGTGTGTGTGTGTGGACGCCGTTTCGTGCACGATATCTCCAATACTAGAATTCCAAAAATTACAATTCTTGCGTATTCCTCTTCCTTACAACCATATGCAGACCTGTTTAGATTTTGGTTCTAATTGGTCAACCAGAAGTACCCTCATTTGAAGATTTTAACAGTTTTTCTTGAAAAAATCAGTTAAATGTTATTATAACGTAAAGAATATATTATTGTCTATACGATTTGATTGCATTTTATATTTGATATTCAACAGATATAGAGTTAAAGAAGAATAACGATAATAAATTTTATATAAATTTCATAATTCAGCCAGCTATGTTAACTTAACCATGGAAACTGCTAATATATTCAGGTAATTCAAATTGACAGATGTCAGTATCAATAAAATGAAATCAATGAAATAATAAGGGAAGTAACTCTAGTGTTAGAAGTTTCTAGATATAAGAGAGACGATTACATTGGTTTGAACATGTCATGAGGAGAGATGAATATATTAATAGAAGGTGGAGGAAACATAGGAAGACCAAATATAAGATGAAAAGACTGTATTGCAGAAGACTTGAGAGAAAAGGAACTGAATGAGGACGACACGCAAAACAAAAATGAGTGGAAGAAGAAAATAAAAAATAGCGACCCCCTAACGAATGGGAAAAACTAAAGAAGAAGAAGAAGATGTGAGTGTCAAGTGCAATTTGCATAGTTTGTTAATGAAATAACTTTACTGGAAATATAGGATCTTTTGCAAGAAAATTTATGTATGGGGCGCGTGCAGTAACATGACTTTGACCCGTGTCAAAATGACAGCAATTAATTATGTCCATAACTGACAAGTGTTATAATTTTTCAATCAAAATTTCATAATTTTCTTATTTCATGTGGTTTGTTTGTTATCAGGAGTATGGAATTCAGTTGCCGAGAAAGGAAATCACATAATACCAAAAATTTATAATCTTTTGCAAGAAAATTTATGTATGGAATTTGTACATAATAAACAGGATTGACGGAAGGTATTGTGCAGGCCACATCAGATTTTTTAAGTTTATTTGCATGTTTGAGAAAAATGTTATTAGTTTTTCTCGAAATTTTTGTTTAGTCTCTTTTTCATCTTCTGGCATTCCATAGATGATAAGGTTTTTAATTTTTGCATGCATCTCTAACTGATGTAATTTATTGTCATTTTCTTCGATGGCTTGTTTTAGTGTTTTGTTTTCCTCTTGTAATTTCTTTACCGCTTTTACTATCTCTTTGATTTTTAAATCTGATTGTTGTACTCGTACCAATTGTTTTATCTCAGAGACTCTGCTTTCTTCTATTTTATTTAGAAATAATGTCGTAGTGTTCTCATGAATCCCATTCGCAACGTTCTCGATATTCTCAATATTCTCACTAGTGGACATTATTAATTTTAGCTCTGATTATGTTCGAGACGCGACTACCGGTATAATGGTTTGCAAGTATCAGTTATTTTTATAATTTTTTATTATTTTATATTTATTTAGCTATCAGACAGTTAGAAACACTGATTAAAGCGCGCCGGGAAGATGTCCTTGTACAGTCCATACGATGTAATTTGGCGAGTTGGGGCAATTCACATTATCACTACGGTAATGGGAAAGTTTAAAATCCATAGGCGTACCGAAGAAAAATGAAGTTCAATAAAATTACGAATATTACAAAAAAAAGAAATTATTTATACAAAAAAATATATTACAAATATTGGAATGAATTATTTATTATATAAATCATATTATAATTAATTATTTTTTAAATTAATAAAGTTAAGAAAATAAAATTTCTATTGCTATTGAGAAAAAAATGCACCAACGCTTATGTATGAATATAACTTCTTGGGTTGAAAAGTACCTGACACCCCGAGTTTGAGTGTATTAGGATGAAATTTGCTTTGTGTAAGGCAATAAAACATTGTAAAATCACTATTTCACTTCTGAAGCTGTGCGGCATCGAAGTAAATGTAAGTATTTGACAAAACGCAACTTAGGAATAGTGAACTGAATTACATTCTTTTGGGTCGCCAAGTTAAATCGTACATGTGCGTTACGCTATGCGATTCTCGACCGTAGTGGTTTGACCTTGTGTTATTGTCTTGATTTATTTTTTATATTTTTAGTTTTAAGCACTCGATTTGAACTAATAAAACTCGCGCACTATGCACCGCACTTTTTAACGCTATTGTTCAAGACGAACAATTTTTTATAGTTTTAATTTGTATATTTATTAAAATGTTTGGATTTTTATTGCGCTACAAATACGCGTGTACACTCTATAGCCTGGACTCCACGGCGCGCTTGGTTGGTATGGATGGGTATGGTAAAATCCCGCTCAGGACATCGGTCATGCGCGGGACACGCAACTCCACTAGCAGGGAAATATTCACGTTCAGTCTTGCTTGTACCATAGAGCGCACTAATGCACTAATGGACTGCAAACATTTGATGTTAATGGAAAGTTTGAATTCTGAATCTAGCGATGCAGATGATAATTTCACTGACAATTTACTTTTATTAAATTGTCAAAAAGAAGAAAGAAAACATAAATGGTGGGTCAGTGACATGATAAAAGAAAGGGAATTACACGGCCATTTTTTTAAATTACTTCCATCATTGGACGACAAACAATTTTTTAATTACTGTCGGATGAGCCGTGAACAAGATTTTAATTTGCACGAATTAATAAAGGATAAGATAAGTATATTCTTAATACCTACTTATACTTATATAAATATATATTATAAAAAAAATCATTATGAACACACACAAATAACAGCATAACTATAATTAATAAAAAAAAATAGGGGGCAGGTAGGTATAATTAATAATTAAATTACGAAAACTCTTCTTCTAGTGATATGTCCAATACTTCCATTTCGGCCTCTGTTACCAAATCAAATATTTTTTTCTTAATAATTATTTGATTTTTTATTGGCAATCTCTTTGTAGTTTCAGCAATACCATTGAAAAATATATGCAAAGGATGCTGTTCTGAAGACGATTTTAAAATTGCTTCTCGAAATTTATCTCTTTCCACTTTCCTACTCTCCCGTTCCTTGTCTTTGTTCCTTATATAATCAAAGAAATTGTTATTGCCGGATTTAATTTTCTTTTTTGGTGGGTCATGTACTTCACTGGTTTGTGGAGATTGAGAATCTTGAGGAGAATCTATTTTATAAGTAATGCTCTCGGTGGGAACATTTGCCTCTAATGTTACAACAGAATCATTCATTTCGTCGTATACTGTTTCTTCTTGTGTTTCTAGTCTTGGATCTAAACTACATTCTCGATTTTTGCCTTTATTGGTTATATATGGTAATAAAAAATTTAATTGATTATAATAGACATATTTGGTTATTTTATTAGGAGCTTGGCCACTTTTTGTTGAACTGTTTCTTTTCATAGCATCTCTAAAGTTGTCCCTAATTCTTTTCCACTCTGCCTTGGCCGCATCACCTTAAAAAAATATATACCTATATATAGTATGTTCAAAAATTGAACCACGACGTTACCGGTAAAATTTTTCAGGTTACCGACACTATTTTCGAACGCGGTAACTGAAATGTATGGTAAATTTTTGTTACCGCCGCAACCGTGCTCAGAGCACGGTTTTTGTGGTAATTTGTAGTCTAACCTAACTTTTGAAGTATACACACGTTATTCTTTGACATCATTTAAAGGTAAATTGTGTTTAAAAACAAATGAGTACTGTACACGGTACAAAAAACAAATAGTATCCAACAAAAATATCCTGCGATACAAACTAAAATGATTTTGACAGTTATTAATAACCATGAATACCAATGCGTTCGACTGCTTACCCCGAGAACCATAACCTTTCAGTTTACCGTGTAAAATGACCACGATAACCGCGGTTGAATTTTCGAACACACTAATAGTTATACAGTGTGTTTGAAAAAGTGAACACACCGTTTTATCTTGTTTATTTTTACAGATAGACATATTACTTATAAAATATTATTTATTCAATATAGCTAATAGTTGTGATATAAGCATACGAGATCACAAATGTTACACTGAATAAATAATGCTCCTTAATTAATATGTCTATCTGTAATAATAAGCGACATACATGAGTGTGTTCATTTTTTCAAATATACTGTATGTTTATATTTAAATATTTATTTGCAGGTTTTTTGCCACGGGTGACAGCTACAAAAGCATATCTTATAATTTTCGATTGGGGGCTCAAACTGTATCAAATATTGTGGTAGAAGTTTCCACGGCGATTTGGGAAAAATTACGTCCTTTGACTTTACCGGAGCCCACGGCAGAAATGTGGCTTAATATTGCCAAGGGTTTTGAAAACCAGTGGCAATTTAAAAATTGTGTTGGTGCTATTGACGGCAAACACGTGACTATGAAAGCTCCACGAAATAGTGGATCGGAATATTTTAATTATAAAAAAACTTTTTCTATAATTCTACTTGCTGTAGCAGATTCTAACTATAAGTTTACATATATTGATGTCGGCTGTGAAGGACGCTTTAGCGACGGAAATATTTTTGCTACCAGTCAATTTGGGAAAAGACTAAAAAATAATACATTAAATTTACCAGTAGACACTCCGATAAAAGATAATGATGAAGCTTTGCCTTTTATATTTGTCGGAGATGAAGCATTTCCACTTCTTCGCAACTTAATGCGACCATTCCCGAGGAGCAAGTTAAACAATGAGAAAAATAAAATATTTAATTATAGATTATCTCGAAGGCGTATTATTGAAAATGCGTTTGGAATACTAGCTGCCCGATGGAGGTTATATGGCCGTCCAATGGAAATTAAAGTAACAACTGCAGCCACATTTGTAAAAGCTACGTGTGTATTGCACAATTATTTATGTAACAAAAACACATCAGAAACTTAAATGCTGAAGAGGATGTTCTTACACAAGATAATTTGTTTACATCAATTGCTAAAATAAGCTACTCTGCAACTAGAGAAGCTTTTGCTATAAGAGAGAAATTTGCAGACTTTTTCTCATCCGATATTGGAGCAGTCAGCTGGCAAAACGAACGTATTCGACGTGGCTGTTCTAATTAACTTATGTATATTTATCGATAATAAATTATACTAATTTTTAGTGCTTATTTTGTTTTATGTTACCAATATAAAAATCACTTACCGTTTTTTGCCCCGCATTCTAGAGCAATTTCTGCCCATGCGTTATCCTTTACTGTTAAATCTTTATAATGTTTCTCATTGAAATCGCATAAGAATCGTTTTTCACGTACACATTCCATTAACTTTTCCTTATTCATATCTACACTAATTTTTATTTGATGTAACGTTGTAAACGGTTCACGATCCACTGTTTGTCACTGTGGATCTATGATATTAACAGTAGTGGGGGAAAGCGGACTCGCGCGAGGCAGAGAAAACTCGCTCAGCGAGCGAGTCGAAGCGGAGTCCGCGCGGAGCTCGCGCGAGGTCGTGCGAGCTCGCGCGGGCTCGCCCCGCTTAATGGAGTTACATGTACAGATTATAACGTGTGCGAGTTTTTTCCGTACCAACCTCGCGCGCCGTGGAGTCCAGGCTTATCACTCCCAATGTAAATCTCAAATAAATATATATTTCGCATTTTTTATTTTATTTTCCCCAATTTAAAATATCCAAAGGTGATGCGTATTATCCATCAATCAATAAAAAAACACACCTTTATTAAAGAAAGAAAATTAATTATGACATTAAATTTATTTACAAAGAAAAATATGTAAAATAAGAAATAGAAATAAACAGGTAACAACAATAAAACTAGAAATAAAATAACAAAAATTATATATATATATATATATATATATATATATATATATATATATATATATATATATATATATATATATATATATATAGAGTCCGCTTTCCCCCACTACTGTTAATATCATAGATCCACAGTGACAAACAGTGGATCGTGAACCGTTTACAACGTTACATCAAATAAAAATTAGTGTAGATATGAATAAGGAAAAGTTAATGGAATGTGTACGTGAAAAACGATTCTTATGCGATTTCAATGAGAAACATTATAAAGATTTAACAGTAAAGGATAACGCATGGGCAGAAATTGCTCTAGAATGCGGGGCAAAAAACGGTAAGTGATTTTTATATTGGTAACATAAAACAAAATAAGCACTAAAAATTAGTATAATTTATTATCGATAAATATACATAAGTTAATTAGAACAGCCACGTCGAATACGTTCGTTTTGCCAGCTGATTGCTCCAATATCGGATGAGAAAAAGTCTGCAAATTTCTCTCTTATAGCAAAAGCTTCTCTAGTTGCAGAGTAGCTTATTTTAGCAATTGATGTAAACAAATTATCTTGTGTAAGAACATCCTCTTCAGCATTTAAGTTTCTGATGTGTTTTTGTTACATAAATAATTGTGCAATACACACGTAGCTTTTACAAATGTGGCTGCAGTTGTTACTTTAATTTCCATTGGACGGCCATATAACCTCCATCGGGCAGCTAGTATTCCAAACGCATTTTCAATAATACGCCTTCGAGATAATCTATAATTAAATATTTTATTTTTCTCATTGTTTAACTTGCTCCTCGGGAATGGTCGCATTAAGTTGCGAAGAAGTGGAAATGCTTCATCTCCGACAAATATAAAAGGCAAAGCTTCATCATTATCTTTTATCGGAGTGTCTACTGGTAAATTTAATGTATTATTTTTTAGTCTTTTCCCAAATTGACTGGTAGCAAAAATATTTCCGTCGCTAAAGCGTCCTTCACAGCCGACATCAATATATGTAAACTTATAGTTAGAATCTGCTACAGCAAGTAGAATTATAGAAAAAGTTTTTTTATAATTAAAATATTCCGATCCACTATTTCGTGGAGCTTTCATAGTCACGTGTTTGCCGTCAATAGCACCAACACAATTTTTAAATTGCCACTGGTTTTCAAAACCCTTGGCAATATTAAGCCACATTTCTGCCGTGGGCTCCGGTAAAGTCAAAGGACGTAATTTTTCCCAAATCGCCGTGGAAACTTCTACCACAATATTTGATACAGTTTGAGCCCCCAATCGAAAATTATAAGATATGCTTTTGTAGCTGTCACCCGTGGCAAAAAACCTGCAAATAAATATTTAAATATAAACATACAGTATATTTGAAAAAATGAACACACTCATGTATGTCGCTTATTATTACAGACAGACATATTAATTAAGGAGCATTATTTATTCAGTGTAACATTTGTGATCTCGTATGCTTATATCACAACTATTAGCTATATTGAATAAATAATATTTTATAAGTAATATGTCTATCTGTAAAAATAAACAAGATAAAACGGTGTGTTCACTTTTTCAAACACACTGTATAACTATTAGTGTGTTCGAAAATTCAACCGCGGTTATCGTGGTCATTTTACACGGTAAACTGAAAGGTTATGGTTCTCGGGGTAAGCAGTCGAACGCATTGGTATTCATGGTTATTAATAACTGTCAAAATCATTTTAGTTTGTATCGCAGGATATTTTTGTTGGATACTATTTGTTTTTTGTACCGTGTACAGTACTCATTTGTTTTTAAACACAATTTACCTTTAAATGATGTCAAAGAATAACGTGTGTATACTTCAAAAGTTAGGTTAGACTACAAATTACCACAAAAACCGTGCTCTGAGCACGGTTGCGGCGGTAACAAAAATTTACCATACATTTCAGTTACCGCGTTCGAAAATAGTGTCGGTAACCTGAAAAATTTTACCGGTAACGTCGTGGTTCAATTTTTGAACATACTATATATAGGTATATATTTTTTTAAGGTGATGCGGCCAAGGCAGAGTGGAAAAGAATTAGGGACAACTTTAGAGATGCTATGAAAAGAAACAGTTCAACAAAAAGTGGCCAAGCTCCTAATAAAATAACCAAATATGTCTATTATAATCAATTAAATTTTTTATTACCATATATAACCAATAAAGGCAAAAATCGAGAATGTAGTTTAGATCCAAGACTAGAAACACAAGAAGAAACAGTATACGACGAAATGAATGATTCTGTTGTAACATTAGAGGCAAATGTTCCCACCGAGAGCATTACTTATAAAATAGATTCTCCTCAAGATTCTCAATCTCCACAAACCAGTGAAGTACATGACCCACCAAAAAAGAAAATTAAATCCGGCAATAACAATTTCTTTGATTATATAAGGAACAAAGACAAGGAACGGGAGAGTAGGAAAGTGGAAAGAGATAAATTTCGAGAAGCAATTTTAAAATCGTCTTCAGAACAGCATCCTTTGCATATATTTTTCAATGGTATTGCTGAAACTACAAAGAGATTGCCAATAAAAAATCAAATAATTATTAAGAAAAAAATATTTGATTTGGTAACAGAGGCCGAAATGGAAGTATTGGACATATCACTAGAAGAAGAGTTTTCGTAATTTAATTATTAATTATACCTACCTGCCCCCTATTTTTTTTTATTAATTATAGTTATGCTGTTATTTGTGTGTGTTCATAATGATTTTTTTTATAATATATATTTATATAAGTATAAGTAGGTATTAAGAATATACTTATCTTATCCTTTATTAATTCGTGCAAATTAAAATCTTGTTCACGGCTCATCCGACAGTAATTAAAAAATTGTTTGTCGTCCAATGATGGAAGTAATTTAAAAAAATGGCCGTGTAATTCCCTTTCTTTTATCATGTCACTGACCCACCATTTATGTTTTCTTTCTTCTTTTTGACAATTTAATAAAAGTAAATTGTCAGTGAAATTATCATCTGCATCGCTAGATTCAGAATTCAAACTTTCCATTAACATCAAATGTTTGCAGTCCATTAGTGCATTAGTGCGCTCTATGGTACAAGCAAGACTGAACGTGAATATTTCCCTGCTAGTGGAGTTGCGTGTCCCGCGCATGACCGATGTCCTGAGCGGGATTTTACCATACCCATCCATACCAACCAAGCGCGCCGTGGAGTCCAGGCTATAGAGTGTACACGCGTATTTGTAGCGCAATAAAAATCCAAACATTTTAATAAATATACAAATTAAAACTATAAAAAATTGTTCGTCTTGAACAATAGCGTTAAAAAGTGCGGTGCATAGTGCGCGAGTTTTATTAGTTCAAATCGAGTGCTTAAAACTAAAAATATAAAAAATAAATCAAGACAATAACACAAGGTCAAACCACTACGGTCGAGAATCGCATAGCGTAACGCACATGTACGATTTAACTTGGCGACCCAAAAGAATGTAATTCAGTTCACTATTCCTAAGTTGCGTTTTGTCAAATACTTACATTTACTTCGATGCCGCACAGCTTCAGAAGTGAAATAGTGATTTTACAATGTTTTATTGCCTTACACAAAGCAAATTTCATCCTAATACACTCAAACTCGGGGTGTCAGGTACTTTTCAACCCAAGAAGTTATATTCATACATAAGCGTTGGTGCATTTTTTTCTCAATAGCAATAGAAATTTTATTTTCTTAACTTTATTAATTTAAAAAATAATTAATTATAATATGATTTATATAATAAATAATTCATTCCAATATTTGTAATATATTTTTTTGTATAAATAATTTCTTTTTTTTGTAATATTCGTAATTTTATTGAACTTCATTTTTCTTCGGTACGCCTATGGATTTTAAACTTTCCCATTACCGTAGTGATAATGTGAATTGCCCCAACTCGCCAAATTACATCGTATGGACTGTACAAGGACATCTTCCCGGCGCGCTTTAATCAGTGTTTCTAACTGTCTGATAGCTAAATAAATATAAAATAATAAAAAATTATAAAAATAACTGATACTTGCAAACCATTATACCGGTAGTCGCGTCTCGAACATAATCAGAGCTAAAATTAATAATGTCCACTAGTGAGAATATTGAGAATATCGAGAACGTTGCGAATGGGATTCATGAGAACACTACGACATTATTTCTAAATAAAATAGAAGAAAGCAGAGTCTCTGAGATAAAACAATTGGTACGAGTACAACAATCAGATTTAAAAATCAAAGAGATAGTAAAAACGGTAAAGAAATTACAAGAGGAAAACAAAACACTAAAACAAGCCATCGAAGAAAATGACAATAAATTACATCAGTTAGAGATGCATGCAAAAATTAAAAACCTTATCATCTATGGAATGCCAGAAGATGAAAAAGAGACTAAACAAAAATTTCGAGAAAAACTAATAACATTTTTCTCAAACATGCAAATAAACTTAAAAAATCTGATGTGGCCAGCACAATACCTTCCGTCAATCCTGTTTATTATGTACAAATTCCATACATAAATTTTCTTGCAAAAGATTATAAATTTTTGGTATTATGTGATTTCCTTTCTCGGCAACTGAATTCCATACTCCTGATAACAAACAAACCACATGAAATAAGAAAATTATGAAATTTTGATTGAAAAATTATAACACTTGTCAGTTATGGACATAATTAATTGCTGTCATTTTGACACGGGTCAAAGTCATGTTACTGCACGCGCCCCATACATAAATTTTCTTGCAAAAGATCCTATATTTCCAGTAAAGTTATTTCATTAACAAACTATGCAAATTGCACTTGACACTCACATCTTCTTCTTCTTCTTTAGTTTTTCCCATTCGTTAGGGGGTCGCTATTTTTTATTTTCTTCTTCCACTTTTTATTTTTATTTTCCCCAATTTAAAATATCCAAAGGTGATGCGTATTATCCATCAATCAATAAAAAAACACACCTTTATTAAAGAAAGAAAATTAATTATGACATTAAATTTATTTACAAAGAAAAATATGTAAAATAAGAAATAGAAATAAACAGGTAACAACAATAAAACTAGAAATAAAATAACAAAAATTATATATATATATATATATATATATATATATATATATATATATATATATATATATGTATGTATATATGAGACATTTGTCATAATAGTTCGTCCTAAATACGTGTTAATGTCGAATTTGATAAAGAATAAAATACGTTTAACGTTTAAAATACAACAAAATCTATATTGATTGGTAAAGTTATTATTCCTTATTACATTTATCAACCTTTCTGACCAAGAAGAAAAGTTGGAATTCAATCCTACAATTTTGTGATTTGTTCGCCCCTTTCTGTCCCAAATAGAAACATTTGGGAGTAAATTATTTTATCTCTCAAATTATAGTTCGTCTAGGGATCATTTTCCGACGACTCGATATCTTTTTATTACGGCAGTACAATAGAGGGTCCCAATAGCCTGGCATGTTCCAGGGCTGTAATGAAAAATTTGAGTAGGGGTTTGAAATATTTCATTTCATACATTTTACTTACCAAAATAGTAAAAAAAAAATTGTTTAATATTTAACTGTTTTAAAAAATATATTGTATAATCAGATTTCCGTGACCACCCAGGAGGTACTAATTGCGGACAGTTAATCTTTGTTTATAGTGGCGATTTCCCCAAGAGGCCTATAACCACATGTCATTTAAAAAAATATATGAATATTTATTCGGACATAGTGCACTCGTCCTCGTCGTCAGAATTGTTATCGGACATATCTGAATCCCTTAAAGATATAATTAATGGATTCACATCTTTGTAGTGATACAAATTTATTTTCTTCTTTTATAATATGTTGAATACAGTTATTCCATTGTTGCTGGCCAATATTTTCAACTTCTGCCCTGATTAATTGAACTACACTAGAATTTAATTGTGGTGATACATTTTTTGATCTAACATTGTTTTTTAGTTGGCTCCAAATTAACTCAATCGGATTGAATATGCAATAATAAGGTGGTAAACGTTGACTGTTGAATTTAATTTAACAAAACAAAAAACACTTTCAGCCTACACTAGTTAGGAGGTACAAATGACAAGTGAAAATAATTAAACTCACCACCTATTTATATACCTACATAGCCACAAATAACGGTTTTATAATACAGCCCTGGTAATCGGTTTAGAAAATCTGGAAAGTGCAGTCTTGGTCTACAGTCGAATACTGGGCGTAAAATATATACTAGCATTGCAAATATCTGAACTGGTCGACTGTACGGACCGAAATATTTTGGCATTGCGGTTTTAGCTATTGTGCACCCATAATAAAACGATAACGAGTCTTCGGAAAATGATCCCTAGATGAACTATACTAACCAAATTTCTTCAGTCTTGTAACCTATAAAAACAACCATGATGTACGAGTATTAACTACTAAATACATTTACAAAATCTACTTACAGTAAAAATTTTGAAAGATGTCCGATCAAGGTGATCTACGAATTGTATGAATTCAGATTTTTGCTCCGCCCATTCTGACAAATTCAGTAGTGTCGTTTGCTTAGTTTTTGTGAGGGTATATAAACATACTACTCTTATTTTATTACTATAAAATTATATGTTACAATAACAGCATTCAAAATTCAAAAATAAATCAAATGCGCTACCGTAAGGTGATGTGGAAACGAGCGCATAATTGTAGTAAACGCCGATAGTTTATATATATTTGTAGTTTGAAAATCTACAATACATATATTCACCCAGACTTTAATAGTTAAAATTAAGGGGGCGTTTGAGTCGTGCAAATTGCATAAGCAAAAAAATATTTTTTTGGGACCGATTTTTTAGTTTTCTGTTTGAAGAATAAGCAATATAACTAAGAATTATTAAATTATATTGTTGTCTTTACTTCATGAATGAATTTTGGTTGAAGAAATGCAACGCACATAGGAGAAAATATTTGAAATGTGACTTAACAGTTGATATTATGAAACAAAAACACATTCATGTAATAGCAAACACAAAATTATAGAGTAATATGCGATTTTCATAATAGATATTTTTGTATATTAGCTAAAAAGGTGTACCAAAAATAAAACTAAAACCGGCGGTTTTAATGGCGGATTCTTAAGAAATAGTTCAACGTTCGTTTCATAGATGTCAACAGCGTAGTAGTGTCGGTAAAGTAGTTTAAATATTTGAAAATTGACCTTCAAGGTTTTGCCTTTCTACCTGGCATCCCCTATTCATATTTCCAATGTATGTAAATTCATAAACCCAAATAAAATTTTGACCTATTTCTTAATTTAGAAGAATTAAATTTTTCACTCAGTTGGCACTTGAAACATAATTTGCATAGGCATCATCATTGTGAATATGTGAAAGGAAAATAATTTGTCCACAAGTAATTATTATTGGGCAATAAAAATAATTTATGTTTTATTTCGCTCTCTTAATCGTTTTGCTTCAGTAATGTAATCGGGATCTTTACATTTTTGATTTTTAAATCTGTTACCCATTACAATTTCTGGCAAAACACATTGTACTTTATAACCGATTTTATATAGTATTTTAAAGTAAAAATAAATATTATCACGACTTTTTACCCATTTTTGGGTGTGCCAATCTGCCTTTTATATGCAGATATCGTATATTGTACCGTAGAGGGCGCTTACCAGACGTCACCTAACGGGCTCTAAAAGTGGAGAGAGCACCACAGTGGAAAAATAATAATCGTCCTTTTTACCGCTGCATTGTATAAATGGGGTATTTTTTAAATAACTTAATCGTTATATATCTAAAACCATATTTTGAAATCTGTACATTGTTAATAACTGTTAATTTAAAAAAAAATCAGGGTAACGTTCCCAAGGATGATAGCTTAGCGACAAACAACACTTCGTTTCCCCAACAACCTGGAAGATGATAGAGAAATGAAAGTGAATTTTTACCTCTCGCTAAGAGAGGTATTGCATTCATGCTAAAAAAAATCGCATATCCAGATTTTATTGAATAACCACGTTTTAAGGTCCCTACGATCCGATTTTAACATTTTTACGATGATGTCTGTGTGTGTGTGGATGTATGTATGTGTGTGTGTGTGTATGTATGTATGTAGGATGTTGGAAGGACGATTACTAAAAAACTATAAGACTTTATATTTGTTTAACTACGTATTTCCCAATCGGACATTTATGGGACGATCTGAAAAGGTTTTAGTAACAATTGGACAACCGGAAGTAGAAGATTCTTGAAAAAAAATCTTCTAAATATTATTTTTTGAAATTTTTTCTTGCTAATATTAAAGAAAAATAAATTCTCTATCTGATACATTTAAATATTTTATTTTATATTTTATAGATTTAGAGATAAAAGAAATATAATATATAAAATAATCTGTTGCAATAAATTTTACAGCCAAAAGAATGCCATGGAAAATAGTTGAAAATTTAAATTGTTTGTAACTGACAGATAAATGTCAGTGTCAGAAATCCGGAGACATTACTGAAGACTTTTTCTGGGAAGTACATACATTATATTATTTCTTAATGTATTAATAGTTAAATATTTAATATTATAGGTATATTACACATACCCTTCTGAAATACTGTTAATTCCGACAATGAATTGGAAACATTTCGAAAAAATAGAAGAGTAGGACAAAATTTCTTCATAGAATGAATTTAAAATTAAACAATCCAATAAGTAGAATTGTTGGTGTAGAGTGTTGGTATACAAGAAATGTTAATTACAATAGGGCGCGAGCAGTCATGTGACTTTGTTGGTCTTGACAAGCAGATATGGTGGTCCGTGTCAGAATGATAGCTAGTAATTATATACATAGATGTCAAATATCATAATTTCTCATTCTAAATTTAGTGATTTTCCAATTCCATGTAGTTTATTTTCCTTGACAATTCCGCACACCTGGTAACAAATTAACTACGTGAATTTAGAAAATCTTGAAATTTTTAAAGAAACATTCTAACATTCAACATCTACGTACATAATTATTAATTATCATTCTGAAACGGGCTCCCATATCTGCTTGTCAAGGCCAACAATGTCATATAACTGCTCGCACCCTATACTTATGTAACCAAAAACGTAAGTGGCGAGAGGTATTGTGTTGGCCACAACAGATTTTTTTTTTACCTCTCACTAAGAGAGGTATTGCTTTCATGCTAAAAATCGCATATCCAGATTTTATTGAATAAGCACGTTTTAAGGTCCCTACAATCCGATTTTAACATTTTTACGATGATGTCTGTGTATGTGTGTGTGTGTGTGTATGTATGTAGGATGTTGGAAGGACGATTACTAAAAAACTATAAGACTTTATATTTGTTTAACTACGTATTTCCTAATCGGACATTCATAAGATCTGAAAAGGTTTTGGTAGCAATTGGACAAACGGAAGTAGAAGATTCTTGAAAAAAAATCTTCTAAATATTATTTTTTGAAATTTTTTTTGGTAATATTAAAAAAAATTAAATTCTCTATCTGATACACTAAAATATTTTATTATATATTCTATAGATTTAGAGATAAAAGAAATATAATACATAAAATAATCTGTTGTAATAAATTTTACAGCCGAAAGAATGCCATGGAAATAGTTGCCGAATAAATTCACAAATAGTTATCTGACGAATAAATTTGATTCATCGATTAGTCAAAGTTTCGTTTCACCAACCAAAATCGTTGAAAAGATAGTTACTCCTAGAATATTATTTTTCTGTCCATGCGTTGAGACAGCTAATAATTCTCCTTGACAAAACTGTTCAATTCGCTGTCAACGAAAATATTTTTTTAAATTTGTGTCATTGAAAAAAAAAAAATATAAATTAGCTATAAAATTTAGTAATTTCCTAATTATGACGTATATATATCGTTTGATATCGTAGGATTACTATATACATCCTTGTTACCTACCTAATAAAATTAAAATGAAATTCCCAGCATTGTAAAAGGATAAATTTTACATTTTTTGTTTATATATATCATTATTATAAATTTCAATACAAAAAACATTTAATTTTTGAACAAATATACAAAAATATCGCAAAGTTATGAAATATGAAAAGGTAAATTATTGTGCGAAAGCCCTAATAGTATTATTGTAACTGTAATTAATCCCATCATAACCCACCTATAGTGCAGGAGAAACCGATGCTTGTGGATTATACAAAATGTAATTATCAAAAATTCCGCTAATTTTTAGGTTTATCTTCTTGTGTTACCGAAATACAATAACAATACACGACAGATGCATTGCCTACAGAAATACCACATTATAAAATAGTGCCGCTAGATTATAGAAAAAATACTAAAATATTAATTATAATTCTTGGTTGGTCAGTCTTTCTTCAGAGATAATGTCTATATTTCATATTACATAAATAAAAAATTCTAGCTGTTATAAATTAAAATTAAAATATAATAATAATGATATTTATTTTCTATATAATTATCAGAATTTTTTAAAAGAAAAAAAAATACTCTTTATATATGAATAAAAAAGCTTGAAATCAAATTACGTATAAAAGTTTCATACGCATATTATGGAATCATACATTAAAAGTGAAATACAAGAGAAATGAATGGTTTGCTGTTTCTGTGTCTCTTGTTATAAAAGCTTTTATTTACCAGTTATAAAACCCCAGGCTCTGGGCAAAAGTTGACCTGAAGAGTCTCTATATCTTTCTGTTTACATTCATCTCAGGCACGAACCAAAGTACAGACCAGAACCATCCCATTGCCCTCTGTTGGTTAATTTTATAAGAAAAATAAAATAGTTCATGGCCTGGCCGATATTACTTCATGTCGCTTTTTCGAAACCCCCCCTTAAGCGTGGTAGCAAGTAGAGAGCGTGGTAATGTAGAAACGTGTAGATATAGCCGATAGGACACGCGACTTCCGCCGCCTGTAGCTCGTCTCGTAGGATATTGATATTACGTAAAAATGTTTATAAACCTTTTCGATAGAAAATTTAGTTATCTTTAAGGGGGATTAATGATTATGTATATAAGAGGCCTACAATAAATCGATTCCAATAGTCTGCTGAACCTAAGATGCCCCCCCCCCAATCACATGTCCCAAGGGTGCGTTTTAAACAGAGTATTTAAAGTTTGATAATTTTATGCCTGTTTAAACAAAAAATAATAATGTATTATACATAAAAATTCATGCTTTTTTTGGACTATTATTTAAAACTATTTTAAATAAGTTTCAAAATTTATTACAAAATTTAAAAAACGTAATTTTCTAATCTGCTTTCGCTTTATGACATAAATAGTTTTAAGTGATAACTACTATTTTATACTAACTAAATAAATTAATTTTTTTTCAAGTGTTGCCCTCAATTCTTGTAATTTTCTCAATTATACAGTTTAGTCACTGCGCGCAGTGCAAGCGCTCTCTGTAAGATAGCATCACACTCGAGTGATCGGTAATATAGAATATGAAAAATAGCGCGCAATTACTCATATAATGAATAGAGTGATTTGGTAGATAAATATAAATTTCGAGATATTTATATTTTCTTTAAATGAGAACAAATACATAGTTGACATTTTGAATTTCAAAATCACATTCTTTTTTTACGCTGTTGTAATACCAAAAATGACATGTTTTTTTTTTATTTATTATGTGAAATGGATCATAATATCAATCATGACGGTACATGATTGATGTTGCGATCCTTATAATATACGTATAGATGAACTCGGATATAACGTACACCCAATGTAGCGAATACTTGTTTATAACGAACAAAAATAATTTCCCAGAATAGAAATCTTACCTATTATTTATACCTTTGAATATACAGGGTGGAAACGAACTTAATGTCATAAATTTAAGGGTGAGTAGTATGACATGTGTAGATTACGAAACAGATTTTTTTTTTTCAAAAATTCGCATATTTAAGGGTAGTTTTCATGAAACTAACATTTTTGGTACCACTGGACCACTGGCAACGCATTTGCATTATTTTATCTATTACACAATTATTTTCGTTAAAAATGCTATTTAATTTAATTATTAAGAATAATGTCTTATACAACTAATTTTGAATGTAGTTTTGATAACCATATTTTTAATGAAATATGAATTAAAACAGCAGTAAAAAAAATTTCCGTAAATTTTCGTTTTTCGAATTTTAAAAAAATTCTTTCAGTTTCGTAATCTACACATGTCATACTACTCACCCTTAAATTTATGACATAAAGTTCGTTTCCACCCTATATAATACCAATAGTAGGTATTATACATACATATATTCAAAGTTTATACCTATTGTGCGCTTGCATATAACGAACCTGTTTATAGCGAACACTCCCATATAACAACCAAATTCTTAGCGAATTCTCGGTTATAAGGAACAATGTACCACAACAGAAAAATTTTATGTGTGCATTGTGCATATGCATGTAAGTGTACATGTGACGGTACTGAAAAACGATATCTACTGGTTATTGGAATTATCTCATTTTAAATTTTGAATACATTTTGGTTTATTTTATGGTGTTTGTGTGTATTTTCAGATTATTATTATTATATTTTTACGTTAGTCACGAATGTTTTTTAGTTTCTAAGCAGGTAGAGTTTGTATTTTGATAGTGTGTAATTTTTTACCTTCCGTCACCGTTAGGTAAGGAAAGTATTGTCTTTGGTTAAAAAAATCGGTGATGAGTTTTTAATGAATAAGCACGTCTTAAAGTCCCTAGAATACGATTTTACCATTTTTACGATGATGTCTGTATGTATTTGTGTTTGTGTGTATGTGTGTGTGTGTGTGTGTGTGTGTGTGTGTGTGTGTGTGTGTGTGTGTGTGTGTGTGTGTGTGTGTGTGTGTGTGTGTGTTATGTGTGTGACTATTCTTTCGGTTCCGACAACTCCAATACTACAATTCAAAGAAATTACAGTTTTTTCGCATTACTCTTCCTGCAGACGTGATTAAATTTTTGTTGGAAGATGTCAACCGGAAGTACCTTCACTTGAAGATTTTAACAGTTTTTCTTGAAAAAACGCTGTTAAATATCATTTTTTACTTTTAATGTTATTATAAATATTTAAGAATATGTTATTCTCTATACGGTTTGATTGGATTTTATGCATCATATTCAATGGATTTAGAGTTAAATAAAGAAATAGCTATGTACTAAATTTAAAAAAATCTGATTTCTGATTGACAGATATCAGTGTCAAGTGCAATTGATATACGAGCCCAAACTCATAATAATTCGGCTAGTTTACATTTTCAAGAAATTATAAAATCTACACAAGTAGTTAGAAATTTCTACAAAATTCTTTCGGCTTCTTTAAATATAGACTTAAAACTTTAAAAAACTGTGGACCAAATTGCTGGTGATAATAGTTTGACTGGTATTTTAATGGAAATCTTCTAGTCCAGATTTAGCTTGTACCGCAACCCTTTACTTTTAACACAATGAAAAACAACTTCGTATAAATCTAGTGGGTACAGTAAAACCTACCTGGCAAGACATATATGACAATGATCACAGGAAAATGTGCAGGGCTTAGGGATACAATGCCTAATAGAATTAAAGCAGGTATTACTGATAAAGACGATGTTACCCCATATTAAACGGCGGAATACTTGAATAACATATTCAGTTTTGGTAAGCTTAAAATCAATATTTTAAACTAGTCGAAAGAAATTTGTAGAAATTTCTCACCATACTATTTGCTATACCCACAAACTCATTCCGTATGTTCGGCAATCTTCACTGTATATTGCCGGATCATACATAATTACATTTATAAACTTCATTTTGAGTACTTTAATGACATTCATAATAGGGCTGAGTAATATAATGGATTAATTATATTATTTAGAAATAAATCAAAAACAGTATACCCATCTGATTAGCAGCTGGTAGATGATTTAAACAATTTGAATTAAATCATGATTCAAATCAAATGATTTTTTACCTCTCGCTAAGAGAGGTATTGCATTCATGCTAAAAATCGCATATCCAGATTTTATTGAATAAGCACGTTTTAAGGTCTCTACAATCCGATTTTAACATTTTTACGATGATGTCTGTGTGTGTGTGTGTGTGTGTGGATGTGTGTGTGTGTGTGTGTGTGTGTATGTGTGTATGTGTGTGGGATGTTGGAAGGACGGTTACTCAAGAACTATAAGACTTTAAATTTGTTTAGCTACGTATTTCCCAATCGGACATTCATGGGAAGATCTGAAAAGGTTTTGGTAACAACTGGACAACCGGAAGTAGAAGATTCTTGAAAAAAAATCTTCTAAATATTATTTTTTGAAAATTTTTCGTGGTAATATTAAAGAAAATTAAATTCTCTATCTGATACATTTAAATATTTTATTATATATTCCATAGATTTAGAGATAAAAGAAGTATAATATATAAAATAATCTGTTGTAATAAATTTGACAGCCGAAAGAATGCCATGAAAAATAGTTGATAATTTAAATTATTTGTAACTGACAGATAAATGTCAGTGTTAGAAATAATGAGTAATGAATTAAAAATGTACTTGGAGAATCCCTTAGTTCTTGATCTGTGACTATTATGGAGATGACAAGTCTAGGTTGAAGGACTTAAATTTGTTTCAAACATTATGGGACAATGAACACCAGTACTGTAGACTAGAGTAACTTTGAATTGCGAAAAAGCTATCAAATTCTTCTCAAGTAAGTTGTAAATATTGACAAAATCGGAGTGCAATCTATCCGTCACTTTATTAAAGGGAATTAAGGTTATTTAGATATAACAAGTATGAAAAAATAAAATGTAAAAGAAGATATATAAGAATAGATGCACAATCCAGATATATACATTTTAGACCGCCCAAAATTAATGTTTTTACTAGAAGAATATGAAGAGAAAGTAAACAAAGTTGTTCGAATTGAAAATTGCTGTTGCCAGCCTAATATTTATATATGGTAAACTCTACTTTGTAATTTATTGTAACATAATTTATGGTAAAATATCTTTATGTTGAGACATGCTATTATTGAATAATAAAGAAGTTTATACGTCATAGATTTATATGAATATATTATTTGTATTTATAAAAATAATCTTTGCTTTATGCATACAGCCAGGTAAAATATACGGCGAGAGGTTATGTGCTGGCCACATCAGATTTTTTTAAATAATCATCGTTTCAAATGAAAACAATTATTTATTAAAAATAAAGGGATCACCATGGAAAATAGACTGAAATATTTAACATAAATCAATATTTAGAAACAAAATAAAAATTCAAAATATTATTAGTTATAAGAATAATTATAAAGAAATACTAATGTTTCAGCTTTTTGTGCCAAGTCTATCTCCACTCTAATTAAAAAAGTCAATTTCACACACTTTTTACAGTATTTCTCTTGATTTATCCATTTTTTAAACCTCATTTTGAGTACTATAATGACATTCATAATAGGGCTGAGTAATATAATGGATTAATTATTATTTAGAAATACATCAAATACAGTATACCAACCTTAGCAGGTTGTAAATGATTTAATGATTCAAGTCAAATAATTTTCTATAAATAATAATCGTTTCAAATGAAAACAAATACTTATTAAAAATAAAAGGTTCACAATAGAAAATAAACTGAACTATTTAATTTAACATAAATCAATATCTAGGACCAAAATAAAATTACAAAATATAAAATTGAAAAGATATATTATTTATTCTAAGAATATTTATAAAAAAAAAAAATATAAGTTTTGGAGATTTTCCTGTACCAAGTCTATCTCCACTCTCGTGAAGAAGTCAGCTTCACAGACTTTTTGCATTATTTCTCTTGGTTTATCAATTTTTTTATTAAATAAAAAAGATTTATATGAAAACAAAAAGAATAATAACAAAAACGACAAAAACTAACAAGTACCTTTGTAAATATCAAAGACAATACTACATATATAAATAACAAAACTACTAATAATGATAATAACAAATTGTCAAAATCAATGATATTGAAAATTCGAGCAGCATACTAATATCGAGACAGCTTCGATAATAGAATACCCTGCCAACATCCAACCTCAATTTTACGCTAGACAAGCGTCCCCTGTCCCGCCTCAGGGAAGTATTAATTTCATATTAGCTAAGATTTGAACCTGCAAACACAGCCATCTGTGGAATACTTTTATCATTTACAATTAGTTCTTAATTAACTCAGCATCACCTCATGGCGCTGTGTTTTCAACGCACCCTTAAGGTGAAATGATACTCCCTTTTATTTTGTTTCTACGCCGAGGCGAGCGCTAGTATACGCTAAAATGAATAATTTTGGCTGAATCGATAAAGTAGAAATATTTGTTCATTTAACAGTCTCCATCTATTCGGTAATAGTCATACTTTGCTCCAAGTTATAAACCTAAAAGTAAGATATGTCGTCTGGCATTAACTCTTTGCCTATAGCAAATGAAAATAGAACATTTTATTGAACGTATAATAATAATTTTAAAAATATTAACGAACGTAAAGATATTTTATTTGTATGAAATATTAATAATGTATTGCAAGAGGGAAGAGTGATGAAGTGAATGAATAATAAGTAACAAAATTTTAAAAATCGTACGTAACATATATTACATATTATTCCTTAAATACATAATATTTTGTATTTACCGTAGGAAACTTTTATTATGAACATTTTATAGACTGTAACTTACTGTTACATTTTCACAATTATTAAAAAAAAATAGGTACGTAGGTACATCACAATATAAATAATTTTCGTATGATATTAAATGTATTGTCTTCGTATAATATTTGGATTACAATGAATATCTTGTTTTTAATGTAATATTTAATTAAATATTATGCGACGGGGTTCAGCAATTCAGCGTCATCCACATCCACTCATCCAGCGTTATCACCCATGACGCTTTAGTTTAGGATTGTAATAATTGCTCCTAAATATGCTAAATCAAAAAATTGAATATATTTAGTTGCATTTTTTATAAATATGTTACAATCTATATACCATTATGTATGATGTAATATAAGCCAAACAGATAATAAACCTGTTTCACATTTTTCGAAAAATATTTGAAATAAAAGTTTATGCAATATTTTTTTAGTAATATATTTTTTTGATAATTTCTTATTTTCGTAAATAATTAAATATGAATCTGATGTGGCCAACACAATACCTCTCGTTTAATTCAATTTTTATTCATGAAAATACTTAAAATTAAATTTAAATATCGGGTTCGATTCAGACCGACGCCAAATATTTCGAATTTTAAATGGCACAAAAATTACCCCTGTGGTGCACTCTCAACACCAGCAATAAGTGCTCGTGAGATGACACTTGGTAAACGTCCGCACGATACAAATATATCATCATCGTTACCGAAATCTGTGTACAAAGCTGACTGGCAGACCCAGCAATGAGTAATATGCCGTGATGTTATATTTTATTTATTTATATACTTACCTATATTCATTACTGGCGTGGAGAGTGCACCACAGGGGTCAATTTTGTGCCATTTACAATTCTAAAATATTTGGCGTCGGTCGGAATCGAACCCGGTTTCCCTGATTCCCGCGAAGTGACGCTCGGTAAACGCCCGCACAGTACAAATATTTCATCATTATTACTGACATCTGTGTACAAAGCATATTAGCTAATCCAGCAATGGGTAATATGCCGTGATATATTATATATTTTATCTTACCTACATATTTACTTATGCTGGAAACAGTATTAAGTTCCTTTCCATATAATTATTGTTCCATTTACTAATTTCTTTTTAAAACGTTACTATTATGAAATGATTAATTTGTTACCAGTGACATATCACTCAGTTACATACATTTGAGATCTGAACTGTGTAACTATGGAGTTGTGTTTAAAAGCGTAGGCTCCGGGATTAAAATTATAGATAATTTTAGAAATTTACCCATAAAATATATACAAAAAGTGTTAACGCAAGCATGTAAAAAAATTAAAAACTTTAATTATTTTAATAACAAATCTCGAAAAAATAACATTTAAAGGTATTTTTCGAAGAAAAACTATTTTGAACTTCCAGTAAAATGCCATTTCCAGTTATCTGATTTACTCCAAAATCTAATGACATCTTTCCATATAAGAGTAAAGTAGAAATACAAGGTTTCAAAATTTTCTGAACGATAGTATTTGAGTTAGAGCGTAAAGAGGATCCACACACACATACATCATCGTGAAAATGTTAAAATATGATTGTGGCACCTTAAAACGTGGTCATTTACCAAAATCTCGATATGCGATTTTTAGCACGATCCCTATACCTCTCTTACCAAGGGAGGTAAAAAAATTGGCGCCAAAAATAGTCATGAAAAACAACCCCCTCTTCTGTGACATCCTAGTACATACATTACGTCATCGGCAGGAAGGGTAACGGCGTCAGTCTTTTGGGACGCCAAAGGCATTCTGCTAATTGATTTTCTTGATAAAGGAAAAACTGTAACTGGTCAATACTACGCCACACTTTTAGACAAGCTGAAAGCAGCAATTCAAGAAAAACGCCTGGGAATGGCAAAGAAAAAGAGTTTGTTTCACCACGACAATTCAAGTCGTATTGCTCAATAAAAATTGACCCAACTGAAATCGTCCCCCATCTACCGTACTCGTCCGATTTAGCTTCCCCGGTCTTCTATATTTTCCCGAAAATCAAAACGTTCTTCACTGGAAAGAGATTTCGATCCAACGAAGAAGCCATCGAAGCAGTAAATGCTTATTTTGAGGATCGCAAAGAAAACAGAACACGTGACTTTTTCAAAATATCCAACTTTCAAAAAAATATTGTATAATATTTAATAAATACTTCGAAATATTTTCAGTTTTCATATTTAGAAAGCAAATAAAATTTATTGTAACATCCCTATTAGACCTTCTTGTACATAAGTATGCGAATGGTTCTGCTAATTATTCATCATGTCATAGATACGTACAAGCTTTTCATTGAGAATATGTGTTCGTACTTTCAGAATAATAGTTATTTATGTATCAATTAAGGTAGGTACTGAAGTTCTACTTTTTATCATGTTAAATGTGGAATTTAGTTGCCAAGGCCGTAGGGCTGAGGAAATAAACCATATGATGATAAAAAGGAACTTCAGTGCAAAAACAGAAAATTTGTGAAAATGAAAGGAATATTTATTTTTATAGGTTATGTTGACAAATTTTTCAGCTGCTGTCAGTCACACAAACGTACGTATATTCAGTGTTGTGAATCTCTGGACATTGAAGTTATCGTAATGAACACTCAAAATTACGTGTGTTATCTCAAATCTCATCGGAATAATGTCATTCATTCTTCTTGCACATATTTCTTGTCATTTTACGTATAACTTTGTACAATAATTTTCATAAGGTTGCATTTAAATGAAATCATCGTATAATGCAGCGATTCTCAACCTAGCGTTTTCCAAACCACGCCCACGTATTCGGTCATTGAATGATTCGGGCGAAACGCTTTCTGGTGCTGCGCAATTCTGTTTTTGAATATTCGGGATATCAATGATACTGTGCATGCATTTCTGGTTTTGAATACTTTCTCCTTAATTTTTCAGTTTTAGTGTATTGTAGGATAAGAATAAATTTATCCAAATATTTTCAGAAAAATTAAATTCTTCTCTATATTGATATAATAACATATTTATGTAAATGGGGGTTAATTTCATTTTAAAAAAAAATCTCTATTTTTGCATTCTTCTCTGAAATTAATAATACCCGAAAAAATTTATTAAGTTGATGAAATTTGCTTGAGACGCCACATCGCTGTGACTGCTATAAGATAGAAGTCGAATGATAAAGAGAGTAGAGGGAATACATCGACAATAACAAGCGCGTGAACAGTTGCGTAGGAATCGAACATATATAAATATTCAAAAATCGTTGCATTTAGAAAAATTCTTAAATTTCCAAGTGCACTTGACACCACTCGGAATTTGTAACTTCTTTTAATTCCTTTTTTAGGTCACATATATTTTCTCGTGTATAAATCAACATTACTAGTTTTCTTTTGGTAATTTTAAAAATTCTTGTTCATACAACCATCGTTCATTGTTTCTTAATAATGACAATTTAGACCATTTTGTGACTTCACCTGCCATACTTTCTTCCAATGCTAACTTGCTATTTGCCGGATTTTATTGTCTCTTGTATTTCGTCAATTCGATGACCAACAAATTATTTAAATATGTTATCCGTAGCAGTGGCGACTCGCTAAGGTAGGCAAAAAAATATGTTTTGTCTACTTTTTAATAATAATAAATATTAAGTTTATATGTAATTATTATAATAATATGTCGATTCCTAACCTTTTAGAGATTGGGAATACGCCATTCCTAACTGTAATGATAATCTTTTGGGCGCGAAAAAGTAGATTTCACTTCCACCCCACAGGTTGAAAATGTTTATGTAGGGGTTGCCTAGTACTATTGTCATAGATCCTTATAATAAGGTAGGTCAAACAAATTTGAATATAGCTGTCAAAAAATATTAACTCAATGATTTATTCTGAAAATTATTGATTTAAAAAGAGGATGATTGTGAATAAAATACCTCGATGGGAGTTTCATTACAGCCTCGCGCTGTATCTCACCTCAAGGATTCGCCTCTCGGTAATACACATAAGCCCTCGGCTATAGGCTATAATGAAACATCCCACCACAGTTATAATATACTATTAAAAACATGGCATATAAAATATTTTCTCCAACATTATTTTAGGAACTACACATTCCACCACTACAAATTATGTTGGAATTAATATCATTCGAACAAACAGTGTGGCATAACTCCGTTTGGAATAATTACGCACGGCTTCCGACAAATCAGTATGTGTTCAGCGGTATATTAGCGCGGTAGGTACAGGTCTCCGAAATAGGAACTCATCTAGGTTGCTTACAAGATAACATGCGATAGCCTGATGAAAAGAGAGAAATAATACTATAATTCTAGCTAAATAATCATTTGTACAGTCGTGCAACTACTTCAATGACCGCTTGGCAAGCTTCGCTCCTCTTCGTTCGGATTCGTGCTTACGGAAGATATTGGTACATAATACTAGGCTTTATGCTATGCTTGAGACTGTATAATATAATTTCCCTTTCATTTTGTTACTGCGCATGCGTTGCTATATTGTGTATATCAAATATTACGGTTCGGATGCTATAGTAACGTCTGCTTGTTTTATTTATTTCTGAATTCGCGTTTGACGTTTTGAACAGTTTCGGAATTTTCTGTTAACTTTTACAGGTTTTTTTTTTTTGAGATCGTCAGAGTAATAAGTTTAGCTAAATAATAATATATTACTCAGAAAATTAACTAAATAATATTTTGTCGAGAAAAATATCAAGTGGTAGGTAATAAAGGCAAATATGAAATAACGGAGAGCTAGTTATTACCAAATAAATCTAAACAAAGATATGAATTGTGTAATAAGCAATTTATGACATGTTTAAATTAATATTGTTTGTTTCCTTAAAAAAATATATTATTCTAGTACGTAAGCTAAATTTTTCGTATCATTTCTAAATTTTGTTGGAAAAAGTACTCTGCAACATGTTTGGAATGGCTTATTCCAATACTTGTTGTAGTTGTAGAGTATACTATTATTTATTTAGTTACAAACAAGCTACAAGAGAAAATATACCCCCAAAAGCGCGTAATTGAGTAATTGAAATCGTGAAGCATACAATTACACATTCGTCGTGCACGAGAATGTGAGAGAGAAGGAGACGAAGCTATGGAGACTGTAAGAGATAGAATATAACGCTGTACTGAAAACCAATGATCTCGTAACTGTTCTGTAGATGCGCCCTAGAGAGAGAGAGAGATTGTGTTTTAACCATTAGAGAGCGACAAGTAGTGAATGGCACGTGGTAGGGTTACTAGCAGAGCTTGTGCAGTGTGTATACAACGGGTAGTTTTCTGCGAAATTTCCAGTGTTTCATACATAAAAATCAGGATCGGACTAAATCCACCGAGATGATGAGAAATTTCTCAGTGGATCCTAGCCTTCTTTTGGGCTCTTAGGCGAGACGATTTTTTAAAACTTTAATTTTATATAAAATTATTCAATATTAAATTATAAGTCATTCTTTTGTTTGTACTATATACTTTTGTTATTGTATTTTTGTAGACTAGATGGCTGACGAAGGAGAATATCATAGTTTACATTTAAAAAAGTTGCACTTGACGAGTTCTGTCACTGGTTAAATTTAATATAGGTACTTATTTCTGTTATACCCTGTATATTTAACAAAAAAATAATTACTATATATTTTTATTTATTTATACCTTATTTAAAATATTCATTTGTTGATTTCGTGCTATGCTATAAATTGTAGTAAAAAGTTACCAGTAAAACGATCTTATAAATTAATTATTTGTATGTGTACTGCAAATATGTGTTGAGTATGCATATGATACACCCAATATAATTGAGTTATATGTACTAATAAAATTTATAAATTTTTCACAATTTATATGTCAAAATTTAACACGTTGTTAAATTTAGCCATGAGTTAATTTTTTATGAAACCGCGCAATAATGTAGTAAATTTAACAAATTGTTAAAAAATTATAGTCAGCTAGAAGTCAGACACCTTCAGTAATAATTTATTTGACTCACAGTTGCTAATAAGCAGGGTTTGGAACTCATACATTCTACTGTTGAAATAGGTCAAATATGTAACTGATTACCAGAAAAGCGTACATTACTAATATTTCTTCATAAGCGCGCCTATAGCGTACACATTCATATTTTATTATTAAAACGCGTATGTACGCTTAAAAAGCGTACGGTTGGCAATTCTCGTGCTGCATCAACGAAAAAAAAGGGTAATCAATAAAAGATAAATTTAAGAAATTAAATTTTATTTATTAGTTTATTTTAAATTTTAAAGGCATACGTCTAAACAATAAACTAATACGCGTACGAGTATATAACAACTGAATAAACCTGCTATCTAGCTGCGATCTGCGCTGGTTTGCAGCTCTTTGTGAGCATAACATTGCGACCTCCGAACTTTTTCGATAGCAGACGACACCTGCCGAAGCGCGCAAATTACTTGTAGCTGAACATCGTAGTAAATCAGCGAGGTTGTGAATGTAGCTAGCGGACATACTATTCATTGATCATTTGACTAACTGTATAGCGTCATACAGCGCGTACTAAGTTGCGCCGCAGTATTCAATATAAATAAGTAATTCACTTTTTTCAAATACTAATATCTTGCATTTATCAACATTCAATACCAGATTCATATTTCTTCCAACTACATGTATTCTCTTTATCATTCTCTCAGTTGCTCCTCATTTTCAATCAAAACAACTATATCATCCACATGTAAATGTTTTTATTTACTCCGATTTTAAGAAATTAGAACCTCGTTTGCTGATCTTTTTGCGACAAAATAACTTTGGCTGCTCGCTTGCCATTATTATAACACACGTTAATACTATAGACAACAAAGTACAATTTTACACTACGAATCGCAATATAAAATAAATGCTGTGAAAAATATGTAAGACAATGTATAAAGTCGGGACGAAATACGGAGCCACCGATTGCATTATAGTTTATCTATTCACCGCTAGGTCTACTCATAGCGCCACTTCCTTATATTTCATGTCAATACTTACCGAATTTGTTTAAATTACGAATATATTCTATATTAAAAGATAAATATTTAAAATACTTACCTGAGACATATAGAAATATGTATAGTACCTATCACTAAACAAAATTTAACATTAGAACTTCAGACACTTGAGAAAAAAAATAAAATTAAACATTTTATTTTTTTTAAGTATATTCTCGAAGTTTAATTTTCGATTTTTTTTTATATGATTTGTATAACATAATTCTTCAAAACATATTAAAGTTTACACAAAATTTAACGTTTAGTATAGACGAAACACATTAAAATGTATGAAAAAAGTAGGTTTTTTGTATTTTTAAAATTGTTCTCGAAGTTCAATTTTTTTTATTTTCACATATTTTATTCCCTATCCTGTTATAAATTTTTCATGCAAATTTAATTAAAATTCAACATTTAGAACTGAAGATATTTTAAAAATAATATTTAAATTATTGTTTTGGGTCAATAAGTAGATACAAAGATTATTGAAACTATTTTATTTTCATGACAAATTGTTTCCTTTTTATTATTATATAGGAAGAGATCATATTACATTACACAATTTTAAATAAAACATGAAAAACCTATTCACTAATTTTGAATTTCGCGGGCAGGGGTATCATTTCACCTTAACGTTAACTGTGACCCCTCAGTAATTTGTTTCAAGTCCGAGGCAAGCGCTAGTGGGCATTATTTTAAAGCACGTCGATATAGAAGAAACCTTTATATTTGCTAGTTGTAACTGTTGGACAATTGCCATACTTATATCCAAGACATAAACCAAAATTCAAAGAATACGCAAGTAATAATCCTTATTCTTCACTTTCAAATTTTAAAAAAGTTGAAATCAAAACAATACATTTCAGAAATATAAAAAATGTTTAAAAATAGATACATACTATATCGCCATTATATAAATACATATCTCCAAAATATCGTTCAATTTTATTTTATATTAGTTTGCAATAATTTAATACGATATTTTTATTGCAAAAGTACATCAATAGTTTGTTTATAAATAAAAATATCATTACGGAATATTACCCATTGCTGGGTGTGCCAAAAATACAAAACATACACATAATCATTGTGTTATTATCATGTATTATTAAGATCAAAAGAAAGAATTATGCATTTTTATTAAATCCATATTTTGATTGTTGTAATCAAATTTATAAAATATTGTTATCCATTTCAATATCTATCTTATATTTCCAATTACAATAATTTAGAATTAAGCTTCTTCTATAAAAAAATATTTAAAGTATTATTCTTTTCGTGTCAACAATGTGTTCATTGTTTGGTTTTTTGTTTTGTTTATATCAAATATTCGTGTCAAAATGAATTTCTTAAACGCTAACGATCGAGTGAATATTATAAAAATGTATTACAATTCGTAATTAATTCATTCATTAATTCGCTGGCTTTGGCGACGGGTTTATATAGCGCGATGTCCTTCTCTAACTTTCTGACGCCACAATGACATTGAATACAAAGGATCCAGGTCACCAGTGTAATTAACACGTTTAGCTGTATGGGTTTTTCCCCACCGCCGGGGATTACGTCATCGCTCACGAATATTCTACCAGTAGCGGCGCCCGTATACCCTTGTCAGGGACGCATGTTACAATATATATATGTATATTACACATCCGAATGCATAAACATATATTTTATTCAATTACAAATATTTTTGTTACATGTTTCATTATTCAATAGCTATTTATGATGTAAGCATACCCAATTGTAACTTATTCAAAGACATGCAGTAACAATTAGCTATTATTATAATCAGTTTTTGTATAATTGGTCACTTTCATTATTGTAATCAGTTTTTCTTTATTGTAAGGAAAGATCTCAAATATACCCTATCATCTATGTAAATAACTACTACTACTGTCATTCTGACATGGATCCTCATATCTTCTTGCCAAGGCCAACTGGCCAACAAAGTCACATGACTGCTTGCGCAACATTTCTTGTACACACAAATAATTGATATTGTATCTCTTCTTTCGTTGTATGATAATTTTTTTCCTACTTTTCTAATATGTTCAATATTCTTTAAATTCATTGACGGTATTAGCAGTATTTCTTAAGGATATATATCATATTAATATACCTATAATTTAAATACATATTTAATTAATAATACAATAATATATTACATGTATTCGTACCTCTCACAAAATCTTACAGTAAAGTTATTAAAACTGATGATTTTTGACACTGACATTTTGCATTTATCTGTCAATTACAAATATTTAAATATCTCAACTGTTTTTTAGGCAACGAGATTTATTACAACAGATTATTCTATATCATTATAATACTATATCTCCAAACCTATACGAAATATAATAAAAAAAAATGTGTCAGATTGAGAATTTAATTATCTTTATGATTTGTAGTAACAAATTTTCAAAAAATTATAATTTAGAATTTTTTTTATAAACTACCACTTCCAGTTGTACATGGAATCTCGTGGCCTTGTGCCTGAGTGTCTGGTCGCGAATTATTACTAATTACAAATTCTTTCTATAAATTTAATAAAACAAGACTCCTCATAATATAATACATAAATGGAATATGTAAACAAATAAATTAAATATGCTGCCCTCCCGTGGTAAACATATTACACAAAATGAACCGTTCAATGGATTCACTGTTTTCATTGAACCTTCCAATGATTTGTTTATTTTTTAAAACTTGTAAATTCATTCAGATAAATAATCTCAATAGCTCAGTCACAGCCTTCTCTACTAACATACAAGCCGTGCTGCTGAAACTTGACAACGCTGTTGAGAGTTCTAGTGTCGAAGATTTGCGCGCGTCGACTCGTATGTGCACAGTATTTTTGTAACAATTACTCGAAAGTTTCATGAAACAGCATTTATTCTTACTAAACCAACGTTTCGGTGCACCCTTGCACCTTTTTCAGTGTAGTAAGATCTTAGAGCATCCATTTGCTCTTCGAATTTTTTGTACGATGTTTATAACACCTAATCACATCACAGTCGAGAAATCACCTACAATTGTAATGATAATATTTATACACATGTGATGATTTAGCATCAACAAAATTTATTATGTTAACTGAGCATTCTCAGTCTGAAAAATGATTTCTATTCTGACGATTTTCGCAATATTTGTGTTTGTGGTGAGGGCTATATACAAATTATGAATATGTTAAGTAGTGTTTTTGCCAACATATTGCTTAACAATTATGTAAAAAATAAAAATAATTGCAAACATGAGCAACGAAAAATATAGAATCATGTCCAAAAAATAAAAAAAGGAAACTAGGTACTTTTAAGAAGTAATTGTAATTTTAATACAAATAATATATTTCTGTACACTACAGTATTAAAATTAAATGTAGGATTTAGTACGTAATATAATTATGTGTATTTGTTTCTATAAATACAAGCGATAAAGCAGTGATCCAGTATGACGGTAGGACCACCGAAAACAGATTTTGCGCCGTTGTCATTCGAACAGTATGGCTTGTATATTAGAGAAGGATGTGACTCAGTCAATGCTGAGTATAATGGTAAAGCTAGAGGTGGCAAGCATACTCTGGGATTCGGAAACGTTCGGGCAAGTTCGGTGAATTATACTCATTGCCTGAAGCACCTAGCTTTAGCAAGCACAAATCTTACAACGCACAATTTCTACAGCACGTATTTCAATGTTTTGGGGTACTCCCGGCAAAGCTTGCTTACTATCAGGAAAATAATTATAGTCAGTCGGGTTTGAAACTCAATAACTTGTTTAAAAGAAATTTAAAAAAATAATGAAGCAAACTTTCCTTTATACAGGCTGACACTGAAAAACAGGCCACTCAAAATAACTTTGTTATTTATAATTATTTTTTAATTCTCTTTGCATATTTGTAAACTAGGTTTACGGGCTCACAAATCATGGTATTTGGCATGATCGTAGCGCTTCCGGTTTGATGGGAAGTGATATTAGCTTTCATATTTCAAATGGGGCATCTTTATATTTTTATACATTTGGAATCTAAGTAAAATTACGAATACAACGATATGCTTAAAGTACATTTTTATTGAAAAATAAACTATAAAAACGTAAGAGAAAATTATGAATATTTAACCTGGTAGGCCATTAACCAGGCAAGCTGTGAAAATAGATAAGATAATATTAAGTAATGTTTAAGTTAATTGTTTAAATAGTAAATTATTTTTGTAAGATTTCATATTTTGATGATTTGTTATTGTTAAATACTGTAAAATTTATGTTAATTGATAAAGTAATGGGAAACAATAAATAGATAATATTATAATAGTCGCAACCATAATTTATGCATAAATAGTTTTATGCCTTGTGTCAAGTATATGCACATGACATTACCTGTGAAATAGCGGCCCGACCCTTCACAGCTGGATGGCTGGATATTTTGCCGAGGATTTGACAAGGTTGGGATTAGGAAAATTTTAAAAGGATAATTTTAAGATTTCATATTTTGTTACAAAAATGATCAATTTGTTATCACAGCCTACCTGATATGACTTACCAGGTTAATTATTCATAATTGTCTCATACGTATTTGTAATTTATTTCTTCAACACAAATGCACTTCAATGGTATTGTTGAATTCGTAATTTTACATAGACTCCAAATATGTATATAAAAATATATAGGGTGTTCCATTTGAAATATGAAAGTTAATATCATTTCCGGTTAAACTGGAAGGGCTACCATCATATCAAATACCATGATTTGTGAGCCCCTAAGCCTAGTTTAGAAATATGCAAGGAGAATTAAAAAATAATTATAAATGAAAAAGTTATTTTGACTGGCCCGTCTTTTCAGTGTCACCCTGTATACATTTCTACCTACTTATACAAATTTTCAAATTTTTAAATTAATTAATATAGATAATATGCCAACATATGTGAAAAATTACACCAATTTTTAGAGTTTTAAGTGATGCTCAACTCTCAACTTTATTGGTGTTCAATACTAATGTGTATAAATTCTTAAAAACACACACACACACACATCAATATACACATAGACATTATTGCGAAATTGATGATATCTAATCACATAGACCTTAAAATGTATTTATTTATGAAAATTTCGATATATGGTAGGCGGGCGGTACATATCAGCGAGAGATATTATGGTAGCCACAAAAATGTATTACATTACTTTATATTTTCTGTTTGGTACATCATTTAACGAGGTGCAAAATAAGATAAATTGCGAGGCAAGTTGTCACCCATTGTGCCACCAATATAATAAAACGATAAATATAGAACGAAGTTCGTAATAAGCGAGTTGCTCTACCACTGATGCAGTGATGCACACCACTGTACGACGACAAACTAAACTGAATATCCATTAGGAAGGATAATTACCCTACTCAATGAATTTTCGGTACGATGTAATTTCGTTGTAAATAATTCCGTGAAATTAGGGGTAAAATCGAATACAGTAATACCCAGAAGTTACGCGATAGGTGGGACCGACAAAAATCGCGTATGACCAAGGGCTAAAAAACCACTAGTTTAGAAAAAAAAAACAATCAAACATATTACAAAGTAAAATATAGAACTTTAACCAAAAAATGATTTGTTATTGTTAAATACTGTAAAATTTATGTTAATTGATAAAGTAATGGAAAACAATAAATAGCTAATATTATAATAGTCGCAACCATAATTTATGCATAAATAGTTTTATGCCTTGTGTCAAGTATATGCACATGACATTACCTGTGCAATAGCGGCCCGATCCTTCATAGCTGGATGGCTGGATATTTTGCCGGGGATTTGACAAGGTTGGGATTAGGAAAATTTTAAAAGGCTACTTATTTTCAAAGAAATATAATATTTTCCAAATATGATTATAATTTACCAATCCAAAATTATGTAAATATGTATATATTTATTGACAAAACAATTATACTTTTGTGTACTCGTACATGTATTGGATCTGAAGTCAATAAACATAAAAAGTGAACTAATTTTGTTTGTAACTGCTTTCTTTTAATAATTGTATGAAAGCTATTATTTAATAGGTACTGTAATGACAATAAATTGTTATGAATACGTATTTTTCTTATTGATTAAAAAATTATATAAAAATACCGCAAAATTGACTTCATGAAAATTAATATTTGATTACTTCAAAAAAATAAAAAATAAAATAAATGCGTCCCAGTACTCTTTGCCTCTCTAATATATTTAAACTACCTAACGCTGGGAAGGGCACAGGTAGCCATGTGCATATAACGTGAGACAACCTATACGTAATTGCTAAGGTATGCATAAACTATGTATATATATACTCGGGGTGACCTCGACGCCGGAACATAGAACTTTAACATGTAAAATCAGATTTTCGTAATTTCCTGCTTCCCTAATTATTTTAGGTAAAAAAGCTTCAAATAAAAGTTGTAGGGCATAAAAGTCTTCATCTGAATCATTAAGCAAAGTTAATTTTGTATGCCTTGTAACGTCAAAAATTATGTATGAAAATGTCGAAAATCACCCCAAAAATAACTATAGCCATGTAATTGAAACAAAAAATTATCAAATGTTAACGATTTATCTGTCAAACTGGGTTAATTTAATTTCATTATTATTTGTAAAATCTGTTCAAGTGAACAAATATCAAATTAAATTAACAGATAATTGTTAATTGAAACAGATATTAGAAATAATATCTAATAAAAATAAATTACCCTACCGTGACAGATAAGCCGTTAGACATTTGTTATTTATTTTGTCTCAATTCCATAGCCATTGCTTTTTTGGGATGATTTTTGACATTTTCATATCTAATTTCTGCCGGTACAATGCATACAAAATTAATTGTGTTTATTGTTTCAGATGCAGAATTTTATGCTCTACAGATTTTATTTGAATCATTTTTACCTAAAATAATTAGGGAAGCAGGAAATTACAACAGTATGATTTTACATGTTAAAGTCCTATGTTCCGGGGTCGCGGTCACCATATATATATATATATATATATATATATATATATATATATATATATATATATATAATTTTCATAAACATTTTAAATTGGTAATAATACGGTTTTAAAGTAACTTGCTGCTCGCGGCATTATAGAAACAAGTTAGCCGGTAATATTGTATTAGTAGTACAACTACTACTCACTTAGCTACTCGTGGCGCCTGGTACCTGCACAGGAATTATGAAAATTTCTGTGACTTTATAATAATTTTTTTACAAGTACCAGGTACAGTATTAAACATTATAAAATATCTATAGTGAAGGTAATATAATATATTTTGTAGTAAAAATTGTAAAATTGCAATTTTCATTTACGTTTCAAAGAAAAAGTTATAAACGCCTTATTTTTGTCAAACTTTGGCTTGTAACAAAAAACTGTACTGCTTAAATTTGTTAAAAAAAATAATGTACATATAGCGCGCTCCCCTACTTAACATAAGTAAAAATAAAAAAAATTGTTGATTCTGTTTTTGAAATATTAATTTTTATGTTAGCTTTTGTACCAAAAATGACACTTTTTCTTTAATTACACAAAATTGTGCTGGTCAATTTTAATTAAATTGTATATGTGGGTTGGTGGGATATGTACACATAACATACAAAAAAAAATAAAAAATTGTTGATTTGGTTTTTGAGTAATTAATTAAAATTTAAAAAATATACATATTTTCCCATTTATCTATAATTTGACTGAAACTATCATATATATCGTATGTTGAAGAATAAACCTAAACTATCTTTTTCATGATTTTAACAAAAAAAATGATTATTTTTATAATTTTGCTGTTTAAATAATTAAATTCATTTGTCAGCGTTCTGACCAACGTTCGAACGCGCGCCACGGGCTTGACAAACTATTCCGCAGCACGGCGCTACCATCGACATTCTCTAATTGTAGAAGTTTTAATAACATCAAAACTAAGTTCCTAATGCTTTCGAAGAATTGGCGCTTGAGATAAACAAACGTGTCGCAGAGCATATTGAAATAATAAACAAATAGCTCCTGAATTGCAATATAAAAAATGTTCCCAAATAAAATTTATTTAACTATTTGAAATTGTGTTAAAAATTGTTGAACACATGAATATAAATTTAATTTAAAATAATAATTTACGATATATTTATACCTACTTACTGTAGACACATTGAAAATAAACAAGGAATAAAAAAAAAATAAAAACAAGCCAGAGAGAATGTGAATCGCTACGAGGAGGTTGTAATAAATAGAATAAAATTGTCCAGTCAATATTTTTTTCAAAAGTACTAAAATAAAGATTACTTCAAAAATACAATACGTATTATTTATTTATATTCTCTCAAAATCTTTTTCGTATATGGAGGGTGCAAACATTTTAATCATTTTGGTACTCTTCTATAAAAAAATTCTGGCACATACGAGTATGTTTTCATAATTTTTTTAAACTTTGGTAACATCTCTACTTCCCACAAATTTGTATCGCGATAAGCTTTTTCTACATATAGTTGAGTATTGTCATTGACATATTACAAAATAGCACATATCGTTTTTTACAAATATTTAAATGGCCCTGAATTTAAAAGAAAAAAAATTCACGAACAGTAATTTACTATTACAATGTTATATTTAACTGACAGTAAATTTAAAAAGTTTTCTTTTAATTTATACGTAGTCATGATTCTTCTTCAATTTAACTTCCATTTTCTAATTCTAAACATTTTTTTTAGATCTGACAGCTTCTTCTATTGTCCAACCTTATTGGGATATTTTTAGTAAACAATTACCTTCTGTTAAATTGCCGTCAGAAACAATACCTGACAAAAAAAATCTCATTCGAAACACAAATAAAAATTATTGTAAGTTACCATCTGGAGAAGCTGCGAGAAATCCATTATTTATGTACATAAATAAACCATTTCTTTCTACTTGCAAGCCAAATTGTTCTTCAAATGAAAAATAAAAAATAAAATACGAGTATAGCAACTTCAGTAACATGTGATCGCATTGTTTTTAATTATATTTTACTGTAAATTCTCACTCTTACTTTATTCTTTCATATCAATTTTTTTGTAACTTTATGGTATTTTGTATACATTTTTTTAAACCTTGTTTAAAATTTTGCTTATCTGTTACCATATTTTTCATTGCTCATGTAGTGCAATGTAAATTATTATTAAACAATGTATTTATATTAGGAGAAATATTTGTAATAATATCTATACATTTTCAAATGTAAGAATATATGAAAATACGGTAAAACATTTGTAGAGGTTGTTTCTTTTAAAACAACCATTACTTTTTTGGGCGAATTAATGACATTATAGACAAAAGTTATATACAAAAAAAATCAGGTATAAGGGTTTAATTTATCAGTAGGTAATAACAAATCGAAAATTCAAATAATGATTTTCAAACGGCAGAACAAAATTATATTTTTTTAAATAGTAACCTATATAATTTTCTAGTCCATTAGACATTAGATAGTTTTGTTTTATAACTTCAACTACATATATGTATGAATATCATACAGGGTTGTATAACAATTATTTTGCGAAAAATGGTATTATTTATTCTAAGAATATTTATAAAAAAAATATATAAGTTTTGGAGATTTTCCTGTACCAAGTCTATCTCCACTCTCGTGAAGAAGTCAGCTTCACAGACTTTTTGCATTATTTCTCTTGGTTTATCAATTTTTTTATTAAATAAAAAAGATTTATATGAAAACAAAAAGAATAATAACGAAAACGACAAAAACTAACAAGTACCTTTGTAAATATCAAAGACAATACTACATTATATAAATAACAAAACTACTAATAATGATAATAACAAATTGTCAAAATCAATGATATTGAAAATTCGAGCAGCATACTAATATCGAATTGTATAACAATTATTTTGCGAAAAATGGTATTAAAATTTAGTAATAATGTTTAAATTTAGTAATGTTACAATATTAGTAGGCTATGCAATATACAACTACGTTACGCTAGTATGTAATTTTCTTATACCTAAAATATCAATGTGATTAACTAAAACACCTGTATCGTTAAATTTATTTGTATTTGTTCATTACATAGCTTACTTCAACATTGTAGCATTATTTCTAATTTTGAATATCATTTTTCTCGAAATAATTGTATTACAACCCTATGCAATATTTACATCGTTGATATAAAAAAAATCTTTATCTAATGGACTCAAATATTATAAGGTTGCCATTTAAAAAATATATATTTTTTTCTACCGTTTGATAACCGCTGGTTGAATTTTTGGTTTGTTATTACCAATAAATTAATACCTTATTCTTGAACATTTTTTGTATATAAGTCATTAGTTCGCCCAAAAAAGCACTGGTTATTTTAAAGAAAATACCCTATATACAACTTGAATCACTTGCAATTTATTCCTTTATGCAATTTCATATTTAATAATCATCGTCATATTATAAATTGTAGGATCTTATTAATCTATTTGAAAAGTCATTTAATACTCCATGCTATTAGCAACATTCAAATTTGGTGGGTGATGGAAAAAAGTTTGATATTTGTCCGGGCCATCTATGCGATAATAGCAAAACTTTTATGAATTTACTTTATACAGGCTCTTATGGAAAAATCGTAATTCCGCTACTCCGGAAAATAGGTAAAACATACAAAATTCAAATTTTACATATGAATTGCATATATAAGTTTCTAAGGACTGTCGTTCTTACATTTTGAATTTTTTTGTTATTTATAGGGGTAGCAACCCTTATTTATTTTAAAATTAAAAATTTCCAAAAAACCTCGACGATAGTCCCTGCATACAATAATCCCGACTACGAATTTTTTTATTTCAATAAAATTGAACTTCTAGTTTTCGAGTTATGATCGAACTCAGTTTTACTGCAATCTGACGGCAGCCTCCTAAAAAAAATGTTGCGTGTGTCGTAGTTTTTAGTTTATGACTTACATATTAATTTTGAAAAAATGAAATTGTGCGACATGATTTCTTAAAGAATGGATCTACGCTTACCTGTTGTTAAAAATTTGAAAAAATGTTTACAATCAATATTACAAAACGATGAAAAAACACATTTTACACAATATTCAACATAATATATCTAATTAAATAGATATTTATTAGAAAATATAAGAACGTAGAAGCATAGTATCACTTTCGTTCTATATGCTTGTTTTTGAAATTTTGTTCTATCTTTAAAACTACGTATGTAATTTACTAATTTCTAAACCAATTTTACGGAATTTTACGGAAGCTGAAATGAGTTGCCCTATTCACAGCGCGGTGGAGTACGGGTAGAGAGGAATAGAAGAGGGGATGGTTTTCCAACCCTGGACGATGCCACTGCGGGGTATATTTTGTATTCGTAGTAAATTGTTACTATTAGCTGTATATTTCTATAACCCGATGTTCGAAATTGGCGCCGTGGCAAAAAAAAAACTAGACTACGATTATCTGCTCCCAGAAAAAAAAAACAAAGGACAAAATTGAATATATTATCAAAGAAAAAGGTAGTTCGTTTTTTTAAAAAAATATAAGTTTTTTTTTTTAAATTATTATAAAATATTTCAGAACTCATATTTCAATAGAATAATACAACCTTTTTTAGTTAAATTCTGTATATATTTATTTAAAATACGACGTTTCGGCAATATAAACTATTGCCTTCTTCTGGTAAAAACATGAACTACAAATCCAAATAAATATATACAGAATTTAACTAAAAAAGGTTGTATTATTTTTTTTTTTAGTTAATCGATGCTAAAAACTGATGACGAAAGTAAAAGTTATTACACAATACTGTAGTGCAAAATCATAGCCAAGTATAGCAAACTGAGAAGAGATTGACTGCTTCTAATTCCGGCCAAGTATGTAAAATGGCCGCTCTATTGCAAAAGGATTTTAGAGTCAATACTGTACAAAACATTTTTTGGAAATGCAGCAACAAAATTTGGAGTAGAAAATGAACCCATTCCAAGATAAAAAGTTGAAGAAATGAACAATTTGCAAGTAAAACCCACAAATCATTCTTACTACTACCAAGTCCTAGGTCAATTACTGGGCGAAAATATTCCATGTTTGTAATAAGGACTTCAAAAGGTATTTCAATTAAAAAAAATCTGATGTGGCCAGCACATTACCTTCCATCAATTTTGTTTATTATGTACAAATTCCACACATAAATTTTCTTGCAAAAGGTTTTATATTTCCAGTAATATTATTTCATAAACAAACTATGTAAATTGCCCTTGACATTGACATCTTCTACTTCTTTAGCTTTTCCCATACGTTAGGGGCTGCTATTCTTGATTTTATTCTTCCACTCATTTCTATTTTGCTTGTCGTCTTCATTCAGTTCCTTTTCTCTCAAGTCTTCCGCAATATAGTTATCATCTTATATTTGGTCTTCCTCTGTTTCTTCTACTTTCTACTACCAAGCTGTTCATTCTTCTTCCAATATATTTTTGATCTCACCTCATGACATGTCCAAACCAATGTAATCGTCTCTTTTGTATCTTTCTAGAAATTTCTATCATTCGAGTCATTTCCTATCTTTCCGTGTCTTCCTCAATATCTTTTAATTTTTTGTGAAATATGTATATGTATTTCTTATTTTCCCTTCTGTATTTCTTTCTGTATATATAGAAATCTTCATTGTCAAAGATTTTTTTTCTTTCTGAATATGATTCATATTTTTTATTACCTAATATGTAAATGGTTATTGAAATAATAAAGTATATTCCTTTAATTTAATTTGAATATGATTTTTACCTTCCGTCACCTATAGGTAAGGAAGGTATTGTCTTTGGTCAAAAAATTCGGTGGTGAGTTTTCATTGAATAAGCACGTTTAAGGGTCTTTACAATACGATTTTACTATTTTTACGATGATGTCTGTATGTGTGTGTGTGTGTGTGTGTGTGTGTGTGTGTGTGTGTGTGTGTGTGTGTGTGTGTGTGTTCGTATGTGCGTGTGTGTATGTGTGTGTGTGTGTGTGTGTGTGTGTGTGTGTGTGTGTGTGTGTGTGTGTGTGTGTGTGTGTACGTGACCGCTTTTTCGTGCACGATATCTCCAATACTAGAATTCCAAAAATTACAATTCTTGCGTATTCCTCTTCCTTACAACCATATGCAGACATGTTTAGATTTTGGTTATAATTGGTCAACAGGAAGTATCCTCATTTGAAGATTTTAACAGTTTTTCTTGAAAAACTCAGTTAAATGTTATTATAACTTAAAGAATATATTATTCTCTATACGATTTGATTGCATTTTATATTTCATATTCAACAGATATAGAGTTAAAGAATAATAAAGATAAAAAATTCGTATAAATTTCATAATTCAGCCAGCTATGCTAACATAACCATGGAAACTGCTAATATATTCAGGTAATTCAAATTGACAGATATCAGTATCAATAAAAAGCAAGTAATTGAATGAAAAAATAAGGAAAGTAATTCTAGTGTTAGAAGTTTTTAGATATAATAGAGACGATTACATTGGTTTGAACATGTCATGAGGAGAGATGAATAAATTAATAGAAGGTGGAAGAAACATAGGAAGACCAAATATAAGATGAAAAGACTGTATTGCAGAAGACTTGAGAGAAAAGGAACTGAATGAGGACGACACGCAAAACAAAAATTAGTGCAAGAAGAAAATAAAAAATAGCGACCCCCTAACGAATGGGAAAACTAAAGAAGAAGAAGATGTCAGTGTTAAGTGCATTTTGCATAGTTTGTTTATGAAATAACTTTACTGGAAATATAGGATCTTTTGCAAAAAAATTATGTATAGGGCGCGTGCAGTGACATGACTTTGCTGCCTTTGGCAAGCAGATATGGGGATCCGTATCAAAATGACAGCAATTAATTATGTCCATAACTGACAAGTGTCATAATTTTTCATTCAAAATTTCATGATTTTCTTATTTCATGTGATTTGTTTGTTATCAGGACTATGGAATTCCGTTGCCGAGAAAGGGAATCATAAAATACCAAAAATTTAGAATCTTTTGCAAGAAAATTTATGTATGGAATTTGTACATAATACACAGGATTGACGGAAGGTATTGTGCTGGCCACATCAGATTTTCTTATATTAGTTTTCATATTTATTTTTCTATCATATACCGAAGTCTACCAACAGCACCAACCTGAATTCCGAATATGAAATCAATCCATTTCTCTCCGTGTATTGCTATTCCCGTCTCCTGAGGAAAATGTTGCATGTTTAGAGGTGTCGTAGTTTTTATTTTGACTTACATATTAATTTTGAAAAAATGAAATTGTGCAACATAATTTCTTAAAGAATGGGTTTATGCATACCCGTTGTTAAAAATTTGAAAAAATGTTTACAATCAATATTACAAAACAACGAAATATCACATTTTACACAATATTCAACATAATATATCTAATGAAATAGATATTTATTAGAAAATATAAGAACGCAGAAGCATAGTATTACTTTCCTTCTATACACCCGTTTTTGAAATTTTGTTCCATCTTTAAAATTACGTACGTAATTTACAAATTTCTTAACCAATTTTACGGAATTTTACGGAAGTTGAAATGAGTTACCATAGTCCGGGCGAGGTGGAATACGGACAGGGAAAAATTATTACAAGATACTGTATTGCAAAATAAAAGCCAAGTATGGCAAACTGAGAGAGTGAAGAGATTGACTGGGTCTAATTTCGGCAAAATATGTAAAATGCGCCGCTCTACCTCTTGCAAAACGATTTTAGAATCAATGCTGTATAAGTCATTTTCTGGAAATGCAGCAACAAAATTTGGAATAGAAAATGAACCCATTGCAAGACAAAAATCAGCAATTTGCTTGTAAAATTTACAGGGTTGTTCATTGATAAGGAATATCCTTTCTTAGGAGCAAGTCCTGATGGTTTGATTGTGGAATCGGGATTAATTGTTAAATGTCCTTCATCAGCACAAAATTTCTCACATATTGAGGGCGTTATTTCGAAAAAAAATTTTTTTTGTGTAATACGTGATGATAAATTATATTTAAAACGAAATCATTCCTACTACTATCAAGTCCAGGGTCAGTTACGAATTACTGGTAGAAAATATTGCATGTTTATAATATGGACTCTAAAAGGTATATCAATGGAAATCTTTGATTACGATGAAGACTTTTGGAAAATAAACATGGAGCAACATTTAATAAAGTTCTATATGGATTGCGTTCTTCCTGAGCCCATTAATCCCCAGTATACAAGAGGGTTTCCATTTCGCGAAAAACAAATTGAGGCATAAGTTTGAATTTTTTTGCGGCTCATTTGCCGATTTAATGTACTTGCTGAATATTATTTTACCATTTTGCTCTTTATAAGGAAATTTTTATTTTTCCTTCTCTAAAAACTTTTTTTCTATATCTAGAAATCTTCATTGTCAAAGATTTTTTTCTTTCTGAATATGATTTATATATTTTATATAATTACCTAGTATGTACAGTAAAATTTTTGAAAGATGTTCGATCAAGGGCACCTGTATCACGAACGAATTAACAAATAGGCATACATTTATCTCTTTTTTTTGCAAAGGCTGTAACAGTGTGTGATAAGGATGGATATAACACGCTTGTCTTTCAAAAATTCATATTGTTTCGACTAAGTTAGGACATTCCATTTATAAACGATGCTCGTTGTTGATAATACTTTCGCTGTAACGTAAGTTTATTTATTAATTCAGATACATTACCTGGATTCATAGCCGTACGTATAACGTTATATTCTGTCAGTCACTGACACTGACATTGTGTTAGTATCTTATTTTTAACATATTTGGTTTTACATTTGCTTATAAACTTACTAGTTGACTTATTTTTGAATTTTGAATGCTTTTCCTGTAATATATATTTTTATAATAATAAAATAACAGTAGTATCTTACGTACCTTCATAAAAACTAAGGAAATGACACTACTGAATTTGTCATGATGGGCGGAGCAAAAATCTGAATTCATACAATTCGTAGACAACCTTGATCGGACATCTTTAATTTTTTTTACTGTAATTGATTATTGACTATATATATATATATATATATATATATATATATATATATATATATATATATATATATATATATATATTGTTATTAGTATTATATACCAAAGTCCACCCATCCGAATTCCAAATTCCGAATATGATAGCAATCCTCCCCATCTATTGCTATTTATTCTTCAATATCCACCCCACTACACCACTACGTAATGTTGTATTGACCAACGCGTTTCTTCTGGATCTCCCAACACAACACAAATGTTCAACTATAAGTGGGCCGGACTAAACATCTCCACCGCGTTACACTTCTTATTCAGGTAAACAGATTCCATGTAGAGCCACTCGGGGTCGAGTTTCCGACATCCCAATGGTGGTCTTCGAAATCCGAATATACTGTATAAATAATTGAGCGCACCAGCTGAAATGGAAAGAAAAAAAAGAAAATTTTTATAGTAAAAATCAAATATAAGTTCCATTTAAGAAAATGTAAGTAAGAAAATTTACCGATAAAAAATTGTTTTCGTACGCCGCTGGATAGACAATAAAATTATCTAACTTTTCTATTTGATTTCTGGCAGTAATTTAAAAATGAAAAACTACCAAATTCAGTTTACCGCCATTATCTAGTAATCTATGAGAGTTTTTAGCAAAACAAACGCACATCTAAAATGGCTTCCCAAAGCCGCATCATATGTCCCATTTAAACGAAGTCGTATCTCCGTTTCCGAGATCCTTATAGTGTCCTAATAGTGTCCTTTTTAAGATTTAGAAGTAAAAACCTTTATTGATTCGGCTATGTTGTCAAAAGGACTTACCGACGCCAATAGTCGTCGCAACGCCCAGTATCGTTTTGAGTTTTCATCGATTCTCAAAACCACTCGGTAGTCAAATCTTAACAACTGTTCAAAGATACCGATGTCCATCGACGTCGCAAAGCTAGGCATCATATTTGAGTTTTCATCAATTCGTAAAACTACTCATCGTGAATCAACTTTGACAGATGTCGAAAGATACGGAGCCCATCAACTTCGCGGCGCCAGGCGCCGTTTTTTAATTTTCATCAAATCTCAAAACCAATCATCGGGAATCAGCTTCGACGGGAGTTGGAAGGGACCAGCGCCCATCAACGTCGTGGCGCCGCGCGTCTTGTTTGAATTTTCATCAATTCTCAAAACCACTCATCTATAATCTACTTCGACGGGTGTCGGAAGATACCAACACCTATCGACGTCGCGAAGCCAGGTGTCATTTTTAAGTTTATATTAATATTACGCGTCGATTGGAGCCAACATTGAGCGAAGCGGAGTGATTGGGTTCCGGTTGGCGGTTAATACAACAATATCCACGGGTGATAACAAGAAGACGCGCATACTAGACCACGCCTTCCTTAAGCACGATTGGTGCGAAAAATTTCAGTAGCGTGTTCCATATTTAACTTAAAATAGAGTGTAAACATAAAAATGTATAATATTGCACTTCAAAATAATAAACAAAATTAAAGTTAAATAAAAATAAAACATGGACACGTAATAAATGATAGTTTACAATAATAATAAGGCGTACAAGTCTGTAAAAGAAGAGGTACAACAAATTAACTTAATAAAATAGAAAACATAAGATGTACACATATATTAAAAAAATGTAAATAGTGATATTAATGAAATATCACAGTCAAAATAAATAGTAAATAATAATGGCTGTAGCTCCTGCTGTCCTATTCTTTATATCTTTTAAGATATCCGAATCACTTTTGTTAGTTTTAAAGTACCTAATTAAGCACACGATAAAAAATATCACGTGACTGACTGTGAATAACACTCTTACTTGCACTAGACATTCCAATAATAATAATAATAATAATAATAATAACAATAATAAAAACTACAGAAAAAAAACAAGTATAATCTAATTACCCCAAAAGGATATTGAAATAATTAAGTTTAAAAAATATCACTTAGTAGATTTTGTTATCAGACTGATCGTTTCGATCTTTTGAACATCAGGTGAACTAATGCACAAAGTAAAAATTGCGTCGTTAAGTATTTAATGTCCGACCGTTACGTTATTGTTATCATAACAACCCTGCTTTCAGGGTTGTTATATACCAAATAACACCCTAGGGTGTGTTATAAATTTGACGTTGTTGCTATTGGGTACAGAATACAGAAACTCTGGGGAGGATACAAATAATAATATCGCGTTACCTAGTTACAGCGTTTGCAAGCAAATAGATTAATATCTCTAACAAAAATCACAATGATAGGACAAAAATCTTTAATAAAATAATATATCGGTCGGACATTAAACGTTGAACGTACCACGGGCGTTAAACGGACAATAATGCCTTCGGTCAACGTACACACCTCGGGCCGGAGGCCCTCGGAAAGCACACTGTTGACCTCAGGCGTTATTGTCCTTATAACACCCTTGATACGTTAATTACTAAAACGCAATTACAGCTGATAATAGGGGAGAATGGGCTACTTGCATACAAGAGGATTTTGAAACCTATTATATTTTTCAAGTTTAGTTTACTCAACTACATTATTTACATTATAAATTTTTCAAATACATTGGGTTATTATTTAATAAATTTAACATAAATATATAAATTTTGTATCCCTCCTATCTTGATTACGACACAATCACTAGCATTTGATTCGTTAATGTGAATGGGAGAGATGAAGGGAAGATCGAAGATCAGACAACGTTCACTATCTCTGTCTCTGTCTTCCCAAACTACAGAACTAGGACGTATGTCATCCGTGATTGTGACGTCATAAAAAGAAAATATTTATTTTTAGCCGTGCCGTAAGTGACAATATTTTGAAAAAAGAAAAAATAGGGGGTCTTTTATATATATTATATATATATATATATATATATATATATATATATATATATATATATATATATATATATATATTCTCCAAAAAATTTTTTTCTTAATATCATGCAAGTAGCCCATTACCTAAGGCTAATTGGCTATGATCTTTTCTTATTATCTTTTTGAGTTTCTAAATTTTCCAGTTTAACTTTAATCTTTTTTGTTGCACGTGTAATCCTTTCAAGTTACCATTAAAGTATGTTTCTGTTCTACACAATGTGCGGGAAAACCAATACTAAATTTGTTATTATTTAGGGACTTTTGATGTTCTTTAATTCTTTGTTTAAATTGGCGGCGTGTATCAAATTGAATGTGACCCTTGTAATGGCCAAAGCGGAAAGTAATTTACACAAAGAATTGAAGAACATCAAAAGTCCATGCTCCAATTGTTAAAATGTGTTCACCAAGTCCCAACCTGAAATTCAATCCAGTATATTGATATTGAAATACTACTCAGTGTTGCCAACCATTTTATCACAAATTTCCCACGTTCGTTAAGAAAATTTCCCTTTTTTCCCACACAAAATTTTTAAATTTCCCTCACTTTTCCCTTGGTTATTTAAAAGTATTATAAATGTCGTACATATCATTTTATACTTTTTATTCATGAAAAATACATTTTACATTTCATTAAATTATATTTATTTATGTATAACAAAAAACAAAATTCTTATATTTTGAATAACAATATATTATATAATATATATACCAAAAATATTATTCAGTCTGTGTTACTGTTTTAGTTTCAAATAATGAAGCAGAATTATTTTTAAAGGAATACATGAATTTATTGTGTAACTCAAGGTGTTCTTTGTGTACCTGAAAATTTATACAAGTCTCTTCTTTCGCTTGTAGTGCACTTCTGAAGACAGATATAGAGTTTAAAAGTTCTTCACTAATTTTATTTCTTTTTTTACTTTTTACATCCGTAACTATTGAGAAAATCCTTTCGGCTTCTGCATTTGAGTGTGGTAAAATTAATACCAATTTCGCTAATGTAGATATATTTTGAAACTGTAATTTATCGTCAAAGTCTTTCAGCTCTGAAATATAGTGCCACATTTCATCTACAGGCATTTTTGTGATTTTTTCCAATTCATTTTTATTAAATGCCACTAATAAATTTCTCCATTCTAATTCAATGGCATTTGTGTCTACATATTCTTTAAAATAATTAACTAATTTATTAATCTCAATATGTCATTTTTAAGTTTATATTAATATTACGCGTCGATTGGAGCCAACATTGAGCGAAGCGGAGTGATTGGGTTCCGGTTGGCGGTTAATACAACAATATCCACGGGTGATAACAAGAAGACGCGCATACTAGACCACGCCTTCCTTAAGCACGATTGGTGCGAAAAATTTCAGTAGCGTGTTCCATATTTAACTTAAAATAGAGTGTAAACATAAAAATGTATAATATTGCACTTCAAAATAATAAACAAAATTAAAGTTAAATAAAAATAAAACATGGACACGTAATAAATGATAGTTTACAATAATAATAAGGCGTACAAGTCTGTAAAAGAAGAGGTACAACAAATTAACTTAATAAAATAGAAAACATAAGATGTACACATATATTAAAAAAATGTAAATAGTGATATTAATGAAATATCACAGTCAAAATAAATAGTAAATAATAATGGCTGTAGCTCCTGCTGTCCTATTCTTTATATCTTTTAAGATATCCGAATCACTTTTGTTAGTTTTAAAGTACCTAATTAAGCACACGATAAAAAATATCACGTGACTGACTGTGAATAACACTCTTACTTGCACTAGACATTCCAATAATAATAATAATAATAATAATAATAACAATAATAAAAACTACAGAAAAAAAACAAGTATAATCTAATTACCCCAAAAGGATATTGAAATAATTAAGTTTAAAAAATATCACTTAGTAGATTTTGTTATCAGACTGATCGTTTCGATCTTTTGAACATCAGGTGAACTAATGCACAAAGTAAAAATTGCGTCGTTAAGTATTTAATGTCCGACCGTTACGTTATTGTTATCATAACAACCCTGCTTTCAGGGTTGTTATATACCAAATAACACCCTAGGGTGTGTTATAAATTTGACGTTGTTGCTATTGGGTACAGAATACAGAAACTCTGGGGAGGATACAAATAATAATATCGCGTTACCTAGTTACAGCGTTTGCAAGCAAATAGATTAATATCTCTAACAAAAATCACAATGATAGGACAAAAATCTTTAATAAAATAATATATCGGTCGGACATTAAACGTTGAACGTACCACGGGCGTTAAACGGACAATAATGCCTTCGGTCAACGTACACACCTCGGGCCGGAGGCCCTCGGAAAGCACACTGTTGACCTCAGGCGTTATTGTCCTTATAACACCCTTGATACGTTAATTACTAAAACGCAATTACAGCTGATAATAGGGGAGAATGGGCTACTTGCATACAAGAGGATTTTGAAACCTATTATATTTTTCAAGTTTAGTTTACTCAACTACATTATTTACATTATAAATTTTTCAAATACATTGGGTTATTATTTAATAAATTTAACATAAATATATAAATTTTGTATCCCTCCTATCTTGATTACGACACAATCACTAGCATTTGATTCGTTAATGTGAATGGGAGAGATGAAGGGAAGATCGAAGATCAGACAACGTTCACTATCTCTGTCTCTGTCTTCCCAAACTACAGAACTAGGACGTATGTCATCCGTGATTGTGACGTCATAAAAAGAAAATATTTATTTTTAGCCGTGCCGTAAGTGACAATATTTTGAAAAAAGAAAAAATAGGGGGTCTTTTATATATATTATATATATATATATATATATATATATATATATATATATATATATATATATATATATATATATATATTCTCCAAAAAATTTTTTTCTTAATATCATGCAAGTAGCCCATTACCTAAGGCTAATTGGCTATGATCTTGGCTAATTGGCTATGATCTTTTCTTATTATCTTTTTGAGTTTCTAAATTTTCCAGTTTAACTTTAATCTTTTTTGTTGCACGTGTAATCCTTTCAAGTTACCATTAAAGTATGTTTCTGTTCTACACAATGTGCGGGAAAACCAATACTAAATTTGTTATTATTTAGGGACTTTTGATGTTCTTTAATTCTTTGTTTAAATTGGCGGCGTGTATCAAATTGAATGTGACCCTTGTAATGGCCAAAGCGGAAAGTAATTTACACAAAGAATTGAAGAACATCAAAAGTCCATGCTCCAATTGTTAAAATGTGTTCACCAAGTCCCAACCTGAAATTCAATCCAGTATATTGATATTGAAATACTACTCAGTGTTGCCAACCATTTTATCACAAATTTCCCACGTTCGTTAAGAAAATTTCCCTTTTTTCCCACACAAAATTTTTAAATTTCCCTCACTTTTCCCTTGGTTATTTAAAAGTATTATAAATGTCGTACATATCATTTTATACTTTTTATTCATGAAAAATACATTTTACATTTCATTAAATTATATTTATTTATGTATAACAAAAAACAAAATTCTTATATTTTGAATAACAATATATTATATAATATATATACCAAAAATATTATTCAGTCTGTGTTACTGTTTTAGTTTCAAATAATGAAGCAGAATTATTTTTAAAGGAATACATGAATTTATTGTGTAACTCAAGGTGTTCTTTGTGTACCTGAAAATTTATACAAGTCTCTTCTTTCGCTTGTAGTGCACTTCTGAAGACAGATATAGAGTTTAAAAGTTCTTCACTAATTTTATTTCTTTTTTTACTTTTTACATCCGTAACTATTGAGAAAATCCTTTCGGCTTCTGCATTTGAGTGTGGTAAAATTAATACCAATTTCGCTAATGTAGATATATTTTGAAACTGTAATTTATCGTCAAAGTCTTTCAGCTCTGAAATATAGTGCCACATTTCATCTACAGGCATTTTTGTGATTTTTTCCAATTCATTTTTATTAAATGCCACTAATAAATTTCTCCATTCTAATTCAATGGCATTTGTGTCTACATATTCTTTAAAATAATTAACTAATTTATTAATCTCAATATGTCGTTCCTCTCTAATGTTAGCACAAAAAGCAACAGCAGGGTCTAAAAACTGTATTGCTTCAAATAATTCGCTTTCTAGTGGAAATCTCTGTTGCATTTCGTATGCAGCAGTTGTATAAAAATTGGAGCATCTTTTTCTAAATTCCTCTGCACCATCGTGAGGCATCTTTTTAATAAGTTCTTCGCATTCTTGTCCAACATATATTTTTTCTAAAGGTAGAAAATAATGCGGATGTTTAACATTAATTTTTTCTAATTTATTTTCCATTATTACTTCCGGTTTAATAAAGTTCTGACATAATTGTTTTAGAATTACACTACATCTTGTTATTAGTCTATGTACTTGTATATCTCTTGACTGGAAAATTGCATTGAAAGAATTGAATATATTAAGAACGTACTTCAAAAATAAAAGATACGCTTTGTTATATATATTTGTTAAATCAGCTAATATTGTTTCCGCACTTTTTAGTTTGTCTTCTAGCACAGCAATTTGAAAAAAATGCTCTAAAGCTGTATAATTTTCTAGAAGCCGTACAACACAAGCGTGTCTTGACAACCAACGCGTAGTTGAAAATTTTAATATTTTTTTCTGTTCAATTTTGAAATATTCTTGAATTTCCACAAGCTGAGCACAACGCTTAGCACATCCCGAAACATAAGCATAGACCGATCTTATCAGATCCTCTGGTGACCTAGGTAGCTCTTCACATGCTTTACTTGCAATTATGGCAGCTGAGTGGCAAATACAGGGCAGCAAAATTATTTCCGGTACATCTTTTCTTAAATTAGTATAAAATGAATTTTTATTTCCTACCATTGTAGAGCAACCATCTGAGGCTAATCCCACAATATTTTTAATGGGTATATTTTTTTTCTGTTAGACACATTTTGAAAGCATCGAATAATTTTTTCGCCGTTGCATTTGTGGCGTCAATTTTTATTAATTCTAATAATTTTGTTGTTACTTTGTTGTTTGAGAAATATCGTACTAAAACACATAAATTTTTTTTAAAGCCACATTGTACAACTTTATTACATACTTTGCACCTAAAATTAATTATGAAATAATAATCATTTTTCTGCAGGTTATGCAAACACTCATTGAAAATATTTTTTTAATAAATCAATAAACTGTTATTTTGTTTGTTGAAGTTTAATTTGAAAATTATTGATTTTTTATATTGTTGTTTTCTACGTTGTTACAGTTATGATTTATGAAATTAAAGTTAATATAAAAAATCGCCTAATTATTAAATATCAACATTGTTTTTAGTTGATTATAAAATTAATCATATAGGTACTTCGATTTTTCAATATTTCAAAATATATATATAAATTTGTTTATAGACTTACTTCGCAGTAGATCTGTCGTTAGTTTTAATCAACCACTTTTTAAAGTTTTCATCTTCTAACCAAGAATTTTGGAATATTTTGTTTTGCTTTCCTTTCAGTGCAACAATCTTCTTCTTTTTAGCAGATTTGGGTTCAGATTCAGATGCTGAACCTGAAGTAGTGTCGTCCATACTTGTTTTGTTTTCGTCACCGTTTATGCCGAACTGTTTGTTTTGAAATGCAGACAGATTAGCTGGTTAGGTTAGCTGTATAGCGTAATGTGTGAATGAGTATTGTGTATACTAATAAATCGCGCAGGCGCAATAAGATATGTGACCCGTTTAACGTCTAAGTAAGATCAGGATAATAAATTAAAAATGAATTTTCGAGGCAATAACGGTTACATAATTTCCGTAAACCTGAATAATAAATAAAAATTAATAAAGGTATAGAAATTCCCTTAAAATAGACTAGTTTTTAAATTTTTCCCTTTTTCCCATTTCCTTATTTTATTAATAAAAATTCCCACAATATGGGAAATTTCCCATGAGTTGGCAACACTGATACTACTTAACAATGCAACGCCACTGACTCGATACTAATTTTGTGCATAGAAATCTGGAGTGGGAGTACGGTAGCAGTTTGATCTACTGCGCATATTTTGGTATCGCCATCACGTTTGGCGTTTGCTGTATATGAAAGTATTTTTTTAGGTAAGGGTAGGTTTGAGTGCCAATAGTATAGACGTTTTGTATACAGATAATAGTGAAATATTTAATTTTAGACATTTTTTATTTGTTTGTGCACTAAAGTAATTGTTTACCGACTGCCGGCATACAAACAAACGAATACAACGGTGTAAGTTTTGCAGATACGAGTATGATGAGTTAGGTTAGGTTACTGCAACACATACTAAACAAAAATAATTATATGTATACTAAAAAAAATATTTTTTCTGAAAAAACAATACTGAATAAATATGAAAATATATCGAACAAAAATGAAAAAATCTGATGTGGCCAGCACATAACCTCTCGCCGTATATTTTACCTGGCTGTATGCATAAAGCAAAGAATATTTTTATAAATACAAATAATATATTCATATAAATCTATGACGTATAAACTTCTGTATTATTCAATAATAGCATGTCTCAACATAAAGATATTTTACCATAAATTATGTTACAATAAATTACAAAGTAGAGTTTACCATATATAAATATTAGGCTGGTAACTGCAATTTTCAATTCGAACAACGTTGTTTACTTTCTCTTCATATTCTTCTAGTAAAAACATTAATTTTGGGCGGTCTAAAATGTATATATCTGGATTGTGCATCTATTCTTACATATCTTCTTTTACATTTTATTTTTTCATACATGTTATATCTAAATAACACTAATTCCCTTTAATAAAGTGACGGATAGATTGCACTCCGATTATTCTTATATCGATGTGTAATTTTGTCAATATTTACAACTTACTTGAGAAGAATTTGATAGCTTTTTCGCAAAAACAAATTTAAGTCCTTCAACCTAGACTTGTCATCTCCATAATAGTCACAGATCAAGCATTAAGGGATTCTCCAAGTACATTTTTCTTTCATTAATCATTATTTCTGACACTGACATTTATCTGTCAGTTACAAATAATTTAAATTATCAACTATTTTTCATGGCATTCTTTCGGCTGTCAAATTTATTACAACAGATTATTTTATATATTATACTTCTTTTATCTCTAAATCTATGGAATATATAATAAAATATTTAAATGTATCAGATAGAGAATTTAATTTTCTTTAATATTACCACGAAAAATTTTCAAAAAATAATATTTAGAAGATTTTTTTTCAAGAATCTTCTACTTCCGGTTGTCCAATTATTACCAAAACCTTTTCAGATCTTCCCATGAATGTCCGATTGGGAAATACGTTGTTAAACAAATTTTAAGTCTTATAGTTTTTGAGTAACCGTCCTTCCAACATCCCACACACACACACACACACACACACACACACACACACACACACACACACATCCACACACACACACACAGACATCATCGTAAAAATGTTAAAATCGGATTGTAGGGACCTTAAAACATGCTTATTCAATAAAATCTGGATATGCGATTTTTAGCATGAATGCAATACCTCTCTTAGCGAGAGGTAAAAAGGATATTTTAGAAGAACTAGTTCAAAATCCATTGTAAGTTTTAACATTTATCTATTATTTTTTTATATATGCCTTAATTTCATAGTACCTATTATTATATATTATATTATCTTGTTTCACATGTTTGAAGTTCCGAATAAAATTATTGAAATTATTATGGACAAAATTGTAACATGTAGATTACGAAAATAAAGTTGAATACTATTGAAGAGCGTTTCAGCTTGAGTCTGTTCGGAATCTTCAACCTCTGTTATCTTTATGACTTCCTTCTCAAAAAGTCATCTTACCTCGCCGTAGACATACACCAATGAAGGAAAAACCACCAACCATTCTTGGTAAGAACTTGAAAGAACAACCAGATGAGGTCGGTATAATTCTAAAAAAAAAACACCATTAAATCAACTAGGCAAGCAACAATTAATAAAACATCAAGCACACAATAACAACCAAATAGAAAAAATCTGTTGTGGCCAGCACAATACCTCTCGCCATTTTCATTTTATGTAGTATAGGGCGAGAGCAGTTACAGTTATGTGACTTTGTTGGTCTTGGCAAGCAGATGTGGGGGCCCGTGTCAGAATGAGAGCTAGTAATATACATAGGTGTCAAGTATCTTAAGTTTTATTTCGAAACATTATGATTTTCCAAATCCATGTGGATTATTTTCCTCGACAAGTGGATGACAAATAAACATCAGAACATTTTGAAATTTTGAATGTGTGTGTGTGTGTGTGTGTGTGTGTGTGTGTGTGTGTGTGTGTGTGTGTGTGTGTGTGTGTGTGTGTGTGTGTGTGTGTGTGTGTGTGTGTGTGTGTGTGTGTGTGTGTGTGTGTGTGTGTGTGTGTGTGTGTGTGTGTGTGTGTGTGTGTGTGTGTGTGTGTGTGTGTGTGTGTGTGTGTGTGTGTGTGTGTGTGTGTGTGTGTGTGTGTGTGTGTGTGTGTGTGTGTGTGTGTGTGTGTGTGTGTGTGTGTGTGTGTGTGTGTGTGTGTGTGTGTGTGTGTGTGTGTGTGTGTGTGTGTGTGTGTGTGTGTGTGTGTGTGTGTGTGTGTGTGTGTGTGTGTGTGTGTGTGTGTGTGTGTGTGTGTGTGTGTGTGTGTGTGTGTGTGTGTGTGTGTGTGTGTGTGTGTGTGTGTGTGTGTGTGTGTGTGTGTGTGTGTGTGTGTGTGTGTGTGTGTGTGTGTGTGTGTGTGTGTGTGTGTGTGTGTGTGTGTGTGTGTGTGTGTGTGTGTGTGTGTGTGTGTGTGTGTGTGTGTGTGTGTGTGTGTGTGTGTGTGTGTGTGTGTGTGTGTGTGTGTGTGTGTGTGTGTGTGTGTGTGTGTGTGTGTGTGTGTGTGTGTGTGTGTGTGTGTGTGTGTGTGTGTGTGTGTGTGTGTGTGTGTGTGTGTGTGTGTGTGTGTGTGTGTGTGTGTGTGTGTGTGTGTGTGTGTGTGTGTGTGTGTGTGTGTGTGTGTGTGTGTGTGTGTGTGTGTGTGTGTGTGTGTGTGTGTGTGTGTGTGTGTGTGTGTGTGTGTGTGTGTGTGTGTGTGTGTGTGTGTGTGTGTGTGTGTGTGTGTGTGTGTGTGTGTGTGTGTGTGTGTGTGTGTGTGTGTGTGTGTGTGTGTGTGTGTGTGTGTGTGTGTGTGTGTGTGTGTGTGTGTGTGTGTGTGTGTGTGTGTGTGTGTGTGTGTGTGTGTGTGTGTGTGTGTGTGTGTGTGTGTGTGTGTGTGTGTGTGTGTGTGTGTGTGTGTGTGTGTGTGTGTGTGTGTGTGTGTGTGTGTGTGTGTGTGTGTGTGTGTGTGTGTGTGTGTGTGTGTGTGTGTGTGTGTGTGTGTGTGTGTGTGTGTGTGTGTGTGTGTGTGTGTGTGTGTGTGTGTGTGTGTGTGTGTGTGTGTGTGTGTGTGTGTGTGTGTGTGTGTGTGTGTGTGTGTGTGTGTGTGTGTGTGTGTGTGTGTGTGTGTGTGTGTGTGTGTGTGTGTGTGTGTGTGTGTGTGTGTGTGTGTGTGTGTGTGTGTGTGTGTGTGTGTGTGTGTGTGTGTGTGTGTGTGTGTGTGTGTGTGTGTGTGTGTGTGTGTGTGAGGTTGTTGGAGACACGATTTCTCAAATTCTATAAGATTAAAGACCTGTTTGACTACGGATTCCTCAATCTAACAGTAATGGGAAGAGTTGAATAGGTTCTGGTAACAATTGGACAACCGGAAGTGGTAGTTTCTAAAAAATTGTAAATATTATTTTTTGAAAATTTGTTACTATAAATATTAAAGATAATTAAATTCTCAATCTAACACACTTAATTTTTTTATTATATCTCGTATAGGTTTGGAGATATAGTATATAATAATATAGAATAATCTGTTGTAATAAATCTCGTTGCCCGAAAAACATTTGCGATATTTAAATTTTTGTAATTGACATGTAAATGCAAAATGTCACTGTCAGATTTTTCTGGGAGGTAAGAGTACATTTAATATATATTACTGTATTATTAATTAATTATATATTTAAATTACAGATGTTAATATTACATATATCCTTAAGAAATACCGTTAATACCGTCAATGAATTTGAAGAATTTTGAACATAATAGAATAGTAGGATAAAATTTCTTATAGAACGAAAGAAGAGAAACAATTTCAATTATTTGTGTGTACTTATCGGGCGCGAGCAGACATGTGACTTTGTTGGCCTTGGCAAGCAGATGAGGATCCGTGTCAGAATGACGGCTAGTAGTTTTTACACAGATGTCACAATTGTCATATGTCATAATTTTTCATTCAAAATTTCAAAATGTTCTGATGTTTATTTGTCATCCACTTGTCGAGGAAAATAATCCACATGGATTTGGAAAATCATAATGTTTCGAAATAAAACTTAAGATACTTGACACCTATGTATATTACTAGCTCTCATTCTGACACGGGCCCCCACATCTGCTTGCCAAGACCAACAAAGTCACATAACTGTAACTGCTCTCGCCCTATACTACATAAAATGAAAATGGCGAGAGGTATTGTGCTGGCCACAACAGATTTTTTCTATTTGGTTGTTATTGTGTGCTTGATGTTTTATTAATTGTTGCTTGCCTAGTTGATTTAATGGTGTTTTTTTTTTAGAATTATACCGACCTCATCTGGTTGTTCTTTCAAGTTCTTACCAAGAATGGTTGGTGGTTTTTCCTTCATTGGTGTATGTCTACGGCGAGGTAAGATGACTTTTTGAGAAGGAAGTCATAAAGATAACAGAGGTTGAAGATTCCGAACAGACTCAAGCTGAAACGCTCTTCAATAGTATTCAACTTTATTTTCGTAATCTACATGTTACAATTTTGTCCATAATAATTTCAATAATTTTATTCGGAACTTCAAACATGTGAAACAAGATAATATAATATATAATAATAGGTACTATGAAATTAAGGCATATATAAAAAAATAATAGATAAATGTTAAAACTTACAATGGATTTTGAACTAGTTCTTCTAAAATATCCTTTTTACCTCTCGCTAAGAGAGGTATTGCATTCATGCTAAAAATCGCATATCCAGATTTTATTGAATAAGCATGTTTTAAGGTCCCTACAATCCGATTTTAACATTTTTACGATGATGTCTGTGTGTGTGTGTGTGGATGTGTGTGTGTGTGTGTGTGTGTGTGTGTGTGTGTGTGTGTGTGTGTGTGTGGGATGTTGGAAGGACGGTTACTCAAAAACTATAAGACTTAAAATTTGTTTAACAACGTATTTCCCAATCGGACATTCATGGGAAGATCTGAAAAGGTTTTGGTAATAATTGGACAACCGGAAGTAGAAGATTCTTGAAAAAAAATCTTCTAAATATTATTTTTTGAAAATTTTTCGTGGTAATATTAAAGAAAATTAAATTCTCTATCTGATACATTTAAATATTTTATTATATATTCCATAGATTTAGAGATAAAAGAAGTATAATATATAAAATAATCTGTTGTAATAAATTTGACAGCCGAAAGAATGCCATGAAAAATAGTTGATAATTTAAATTATTTGTAACTGACAGATAAATGTCAGTGTCAGAAATAATGATTAATGAAAGAAAAATGTACTTGGAGAATCCCTTAATGCTTGATCTGTGACTATTATGGAGATGACAAGTCTAGGTTGAAGGACTTAAATTTGTTTCAAACATTATGGGACAATGTACACCAGTACTATAGACTAGAGTAACTTTGAATTGCGAAAAAGCTATCAAATTCTTCTCAAGTAAGTTGTAAATATTGACAAAATTACACATCGATATAAGAATAATCGGAGTGCAATCTATCCGTCACTTTATTAAAGGGAATTAGTGTTATTTAGATATAACATGTATGAAAAAATAAAATGTAAAAGAAGATATGTAAGAATAGATGCACAATCCAGATATATACATTTTAGACCGCCCAAAATTAATGTTTTTACTAGAAGAATATGAAGAGAAAGTAAACAACGTTGTTCGAATTGAAAATTGCAGTTACCAGCCTAATATTTATATATGGTAAACTCTACTTTGTAATTTATTGTAACATAATTTATGGTAAAATATCTTTATGTTGAGACATGCTATTATTGAATAATAAAGAAGTTTATACGTCATAGATTTATATGAATATATTATTTGTATTTATAAAAATATTCTTTGCTTTATGCATACAGCCAGGTAAAATATACGGCGAGAGGTTATGTGCTGGCCACATCAGATTTTTTTCATACATAAATGTGCAGTTGTACTTTTATGTAAGTACTTATATGTGATTACGATTGATTTTTTATTAAAAATACTATTCACAATATACCGTGTAAAAAATATGCGAAAACGTTAAATTGTAAAAAAATAGTAAACGAAAGTACTAAGTATGAAAATTTTGGTATCTTTATTCTTTTTATTTATATAAACAACTCAAAAATTATATTTTTATTTATCGTCATAGTATTCTGTTTGTGGCGAAAATATTAATCATAGTCGCCACATTGCTCCCCCCAGAAAAAAGTATATGACAATAAAATACAAAAAGGTATAACAATGAAATTATTCAATAACAATGATAATATAAGAATGAAATTGACCTGGTCGTTATGCGATTGATGACACTGGCACCTGTCAAAATTTATTGTAATATGTATGTTGGTTTTAGCCTATCTAATGAAACTACTTTCGGGTTTGTGTGTCTAGTGTGCAGTGTTTTTTTATTTCTTTGAATTATTTTGAAAGGGTCATCATAGGGTAATTGTAGGGATTCTTTTTGCAAACCATTACGTAGGAATACGTGTGTAATTATAAAAAGATCTTTACTTAGGAACATGTTTGTGTTATTTAATTTTGTTGTAGGCAGTTTTAGGTTTGTCATGAATGTTTTCAGTTTTATTATATAATTTTGTAATGGTTCGTTGTTAGGAATGATGGTTTTATCAAAAAATTCACCTGGTAATCGTAATGGTTTTCCGTAAACTATTTCGGTTGCTAAACAGTGAATAGGTGATTTAATAGCTGATATGATTCCTAAAAGGATAATAGGTAACTTGTCAGACCAGTCTTTTAAACTATTATGTGTTCTGAGAGCTGTCTTTAGTTGTCGATGGAATCTTTCTACTAAACCCTTTGACTGTGGATGGTAAGAGGTTGTTCTTATTATGTGTGAACCAAGTGTTTTCATGAGTTGTGCAAGAGTAGATTCGAATTATGCTCCGCGACCAGCGGTAATGTATGATGGAACTCCAAAGCGAGCAATCCACCTTGAAATCGTTAGCTTTTGCTAATGTTTCGTCCGTTATATTTTTGATGGGAATTCCTTCTGGCCATCTGGTAAAGCGGTCAATGCAAGTATGGATATAATGATATCCACCTTAGTAAGCTAAGGGACGAACTAAATCTATGTGGATGTTGTCGAATCTGGCTTCAGGTTTGGGAAAGTTTTCGAATTGTGAACTCGAATGTGTAGTTATTTTTGACTTTTGACAGTTAATACAAGTTTTTGCCCATTCTTTTATATCGCGTTTCTTTTTTTCCATACGAATCTAGAAATTATTAGGTTTTGAGATGTTTTAACACCGGAGTGAGAGTAGGAGTGTAATTGTTCGAAAATAATCTTTTAATTTTTTTGCGCTACAATACTACAACCAATAAACAAATACATAGACAATACTAACAGGGGAAATAAACCTATACATTTTGACCAACTTGCTTTAACGAGTGGCGAAAATGTTAATAATAATCGCCACACAGTAACCACTCCATAGATTTCCAACGTAATACATGTATAATATCCTCGTCAGTTCAGCTTACTACTTATTAATAAGAACGGGTATAAGGATAGTACGCCTCTTCCTAGGGCGCCTTGGGTAACGCTAAATGAACTAGCACAAGTCGGCGACCACACAATCTTGAGAATCTCCTGAATGCTATTTTCATTGCACCACATCACAATGATTCAATTACAATGGTAGCGACTTAACAGTTTAACTAGTACTTTCCAGCGATCCATGATGAAGTAACAAGACATTATTATACCATTTTCAACGATGCCTGCTGACCTAGGTGACACCATCATAACAATCGTCAATTTTAAATGCGACCTCATCCAACATTTTTTTTTATGATGAGTTCGAATATGGAATAACATGTACATACACAGTCTGGCTATAAAGTTTTAGTACCTCCCTTATGAATAAGACATAAGTCGTTATATCATCAAAATCACAATTTATTCTTTAATATGCATTCCTTTTAAATCTACACAACGCTTGGCGCGGTTCTCCTGGCCATTCACGGCGTTCTCGAAGACTTAATTTGGGGTACTGTTCAATACCTTCATCACGATGGTTCAAGTGTGTGTTACCCCTTCGTAACGGTTCCCTTTCATCTTCAATTTCAGTTTGAAGAAGGATAATAGTCAGCCGGGGCCAAATCAGAAGCATACGGAGGATGATGCAATACAGTGACATTTTTGGAAGACAGAAATTGATGCCCGACTGTTGCTTTATTGGGTGATGCGTTTTGTTTTCTTTTAAACCTTTGATGATAGTCAATTCAGCTGTTTCTTTGTCGCTGATCAATCAATCTGCAACCATCTTAATCGTAGTACGTTGATCGAAAACCAACAGTTTTCGAACTGCTTCGATGTTTTTGGCCTTTCTGCTTGATGGGGGGCGATAACTCTTTGGGTCATCGTTGTTTTCCTATCACCTATCATGAAATCGCTCTTGCCAGCCAAAACCGTTGCAACGAGTCAATTAAGCATCTTCAAATGCTTTTTAAACCAAAATAAACGATTAGGTTGGTTCTTTGTACAAACCAACACAAAATTTGATGCGTATGTACCGCTGTTCGACAGATGCATCTATGACGAGGCAGATCTAAGAGGTCAAGAGAACTGTACTGAACCAATATTACTAAAATTTGAGTGGATTTTGATGAAGGTTAGTTAAAAACAGTTCGGGTACTGCTTCATAGTTGGCATTGTTATTTGGTGCTACAGAAAATCAGTTCTAAATCTTTATAGCTACATTGTGTTCAATTGATAAACAAGATAAGTAACACATATAAAAATAATAATATAATACATGAATAATGTAATTATCTTTTTAAGAAGCATAATATTATAATAAATTAATTAATATCTAAGTTAGCTATTCTTTAGCTTTGTACTACGGGAATAGTTTCTGGTTCTTGTAATTCAATCGTGTCAGTTCTTTTGTTGCTTGCTGAATATTGATAGGTGATATTTTATTGTTATATTAAATATATTTAACGTTACACAATTATTATAGTCCGCGAGCCAGCAACAGATTTTCATGACCAAGTTTCTCTCGGGCGATAACTTGTAAAATGCTTCAGAGAGTTGTATCATGAAGCTCTGTGAACGTCAGCTGCGGTTCGGTGGGTGGGTTAAGCAGCGGTAGCCTCCCACGCACGTTGAACAAAAAATGAATTTTAATCATTTCCTCCCGATTGAAAATTTATGAAATTATAGCTAATCCAATATCTTAAAGAAAAAAAAAAGTCAGCTGACTATAAAGTGGTGGATAATACGTCAGCTGGTCACACGAACATGATAAAAAAATATATATGTTCAGTCATTTCTTCTCAATTGAAAATTTATCAGATGACAGTTTATATGATATTGTGAATAAATAAACATGTCAGCTGGCTATATCTTGGTGGGAAGATTGTCAGCTTATGCTCTGAAGGGTGTAACGCAGGAGCCAGACAGGAGCATCTATCGCCTATTTAAATGCACCAGCTGACGAGTTTTCCCTCGGCATATTGCTAGCTGATTTTTTTTATTACTTACAGGATCATATTAACTATCAGCTTACAAATTCTTATCTGGGAAGAAATGACGTATCAAAAGTTATTCGACATTATGCTTCATGCTCTAACTGAAAGATATAATCTTTTTTATATACTTTTTTAACATGTTCGTGTGACCAGCTTATGTATTATCCACCACTTTATAGTCAGCTGACTTTTTTTTTTCTTTAAGATATTGGATTAGCTATAATTTGATAAATTTTCAATCGGGAGGAAATAATTAAAATTAATTTTTTTTCAAGTGCGTGGGAGGCTACCGCTGCTTAACCCACCCACCGAACCGCAGCTGACGTTCACGGAGCTTCATGATACAACTCTCTGAAGCATTTTACAAGTTATCACCCGAGAGGAAATGATTGACCAAATTTGTACCCTGGCTCGCGGACTATTAAGTTTAGCACAAGAAGAGGATCTGGTGTATCTGAATCATTTTCTTAAAAATTGAAACTTAACATTAATTCTTAAAAAAAAATAATAAGGTCCATACTAAATATGAAAGATAATAATTTTGAATAATTTTTGAACAGGTTGGATAGGCTACTTGTATTAAGTTGTTCAGTCATTTTGTTATTGCGCGGATGGCCTTTATAAAAATGGTTCGATGCTCTCTCACAATTACAATCGCCGAAAATCCAACAACAATCTCAGCTGTCACAAGTAAACCCACATTTAGTCTCAAATATACATTTACTTACTGTACAATGATGTATAATAAAGAAGAATACAAATACACATGAGTATTAACTTTGTATATTTTAAGTTTTTTGTTACAAAATGTATGTTATTATTTTTTTAACTTTGACAGATCTAAAAAAATTGCCTTCTTTCTTCTATTATTTTTCCACCGCTAACTTGGCGCAGCTACACTCCCCCCCGGTTTGGGGCTAGTATGTCCCAAACCTTCATCATTACGTCCAAATATACATATTTTGTTGAGGGGACGAGTGTACGAACTGGTTGATGTCCTGATTGTGACTTTTCGGATAAGTCCGTCAACTCCAGGGAACACTTCTTCAATGACGCCCAAAGGCCATTCCTCCCTTGTCTTCAGGTCATCTACGATGAGTGCTAAATCTCCTATTTTAGGATTTTCTACAGGTTCATACCATTTCTGACGACAAGCCAAGGTGGGCAAGAATTCACTTAACCATCTTTTCCAAAACTGTTCAGCTAGACGTGACGATTGTCTCCAAAGTTTATTGAGAGTGTTATCTTTGTCATCAAACTTCCCTGTTGGCTGGCTTCCGTCTGGAGTTCCCAATAGAAAATGATTTGGTGTTAAGGCCGGTGTATCATTTGGATCCGTTGATACGTAAGTAAGTGGGTGTCCATTTACAATTCTTTCAGCCTCTGCGAACACTGTCTGCTTAACCTCTTCCCGTGGATATTTTTCTGTTAGAATCCATTTTAGGGTTGACTTGACTGATCGGACTAGTCTTTCCCAGCTCCCCCCCCCCATATGGGGAGCATGTGGTGAGTTGAAAACCCATTTAATATCCTTTGGAGCCAATTCTGCTTTTATTTCATCTTGAGACAACTCTTTCAGTGCTTTCTTGAGTTCTCGTTCTGTCCCCACAAAATTTGTGCCATTGTCCGAAAAAGTTGTTTTTGGATGACCTCTTCTAGCAATAAATCTTCTTATAGCCATTATACAGGAATTAGTGGACATAGAATGGGCAATTTCTAAGTGAATCGCACGAGTTGTTAAACATGTGAATAAACATCCATATCTTTTATGATGTGATCGTCCAATCGTAACCTCAAGAGGTCCAAAATAGTCTAATCCACACATAGTAAACGGTCTTTTACCATAAGCTAGTCTACAGTTCGGTAGTGGAGCCATCATCTGATTCTTGGGCCGAATTTTCATTTTTCTACATTTTCCACAATTAGAAAACTCATTGCGAACTTCTTGTCTTAAGCGTGGTATGTAAAATTTTTGCTTTATGAGGTTTATAACTTGATCAATTCCCTGGTGCTGACACTTCTCGTGATAATAACTGATAAGTAACGAAGTAAACTTGTGTTTCCGGGGGAGGATAATAGGTACTCTTGTGTCATAAGATCCAATTTCTGACTCACTCAATTTTCCTACCATCCGTAACAGTCCTTTTTCATCAATTGCAGGATTGAGTGTATATAGTGTACTCCGTTTTGACACCTTTTTAGCTGGATTTAACAAATCTGCAAGTTCTTCACCGAAACACTCTTCTTGCGCACGGCGAAACCACCAGATTTCTGCTTGATTGATTTCCACTGGATCTAGTTCTCCACTTCGCTTCATATTCGGATGTCGTAGATTCCAGGTTATTCTATATAACCAAGCGGTTGTCCTAATTAATCGTAAATATCGTGAGTAACGATTAATATTAATTAGATTCGAAGTTGCACATAGTAAAACATATTGTTTCTTGAGTTCCAATTCTTCTTCTGGAATCTGCGGCTCGTTTCCGGGTAGTTTAGGCCAGTTTTCCTCTGATTCTTTTAAAAATGGAGGTCCGTTTAACCATCGGCTATTAGGTGACCAATCGGAATGACCTTCATTTCTAGTAGCTTCATCCGCTACATTTTGGCTTGTGGGAACCCATTTCCACTCAAACGGATTGGTTAGCTCTTGAATCTCACCAATTCGATTGCTTACAAACAATTGGTATCTTCTGCTTTCTGAAGTGATCCAATATAATACTGTTCTGTTGTCTGTCCATAAATATTGTCGGCCGATTGAGACGTCATGAGCTTCTCTGATTGTTTTTGTTAGCCTACTTCCCATAAGTGCGGCTAGCAGTTCCATTCTGACAATAGAAATATTCTTCAATGGTGCTACGCGGGTTCTTGCCATTATAAATTTAGTAACCCAATTATCTTCGACTTTAAACCGAAAATATGCCACAGCAGCATAAGCTTTCTCAGACGCATCAACAAATACATGCAGTTGAACATCGAGTGATCTTGATAACGCTGGAGAATAACAACGGGGCACACTGAAGCTTCAGATAGTTCTTAAGTCTTCCAGCCATATTTTCCATCCTTTGGCGATTGATGAAGGTATAGGATCGTCCCATCCAATTTGCAATTTCCATGTTTCTTGTAGCATCATTTTGCCTTTTACCATGAAATGAGCAAGAAATCCTAATGGATCGAATACTGACATGAGGAGAGACAGAGTTTCTCTTTTAGTTGGAATTTCTTCTCCGTTAACAATCTCTTTCTTGACTTTGTGAAAGTTTGTGATAAATGTAAAATTATCTTGAGATTGTTGCCAGTAGAGACCTAGTACTCGTTCTACACTATCGTTCTCTTTGTTCATTTTTGTTTTTAGTTGAACTGGAGATATTAGTTCTGAAGGGATTCCTTCCAATATCTTCGGTTTTGAAGCTATCCAATTTCTTATATTGAATCCACCCTTGGCATGAACTGAAATGACTTCATTAACTATCTTCTTTGCTTCCTCTATAGAGTCAAAGGAATCTAGGTAGTCATCAACATAATGTTTATGAAGGATGGCTTTGCAAGCCGCTGACATCTGCTCTTCTTGTTCCAAAGCATTTTTGTTCTTTACTTCCTGGGCACAACTTGGGGAACATGTTGCGCTGAAAATCATCACAGCCATTTGGTAAACTAGTGGTGGTTCCTTTCGATTCATTCCACGAAACAAGAAGCGTTGGGCTGGTAAGTCTTCCAGACGAATCCGAACTTGATGAAACATTTCAGCAATATCTGCTGTTACTGCATACTTCTGTTGTCGAAACTTGAGGAGAATTTCTTGAAGTGGGATGAGTTTGTCTGGACCCTCTAGTAGCAGATCATTTAGGCTCACTCCATTGGCTTTTGATGCTGCGTCAAACACCATTCTGAACTTTCCTGGTTTCTTGGGGTTGGTAACAGCAAAATGTGGAAGAAAGTAGGAATCATTGTCATCTTGAGTCACGTTCAGACTTGTCTTGTAGGCGTAACCCTTCTTCACGTACTCCTCCATCTTCTGGCAGTATTGTTTCCCAAATTCTGGTTGTTGATTCATTTTCTTCTCTAGTAGTCGAAGTCTTCGCAGGGCTACAGATTTATTTTCCGGAAATGAAATTTTATCATGGCGCCAAAGTAACCCAATTTCGAATCTATTGTCTTCTACTCGCTTGAGAGTTGAATCCATAATTGTCTGAGCGCGTTTGTCTTCTTTGGATCTGGGCTTTTCATGAGTTACCTTGACTCCAAACGACTCTACTGAGAAATACTGTTTGATCATTGTATGTAGATTTTCATCTTCTTCCTGTTGAGCATGGATGAAAAAATTGGAATCAGTCTTGAATCCCTCAGTTTCTCCAGTCAACACCCAACCCAACTCTGTATGGACGGCCATGGGGGAATTGGGTGGTCCTTTCTTTCGTTCAAAAGGCATAGTTAGTTCTTTGTTATCTTGACCAATGAGGATAACTGGTCTTCCTCCTTGATATGTCTGCAGATCAATTCCTTGAAGGTGTTTCCATTTTTTAATTGTTCTTCTTTTAACTGATTGGTATGGCAACGGTAAGTTCTTAATTGTTCGGACATCTTTCAGTTCAAACTTCTTGTCTCCATCGGCTGTGAGTATTTCTAGATTAACACTGAAACTCTCTAGTTCTGATTCACGTTGAAGATCTTGCACACAAAGATTCTTTCTGTGACCTATAATTCCTAATTGGTCGGCGACATCTTTGTGTATAAGCGTTGTAGTAGAACCTCCATCAAGCATGGCAAAGGTATCCAAGGTATCTTTAGGACCTCTGAGCTTCACGGGTAGAATGAGTAGATTGATTTGACTGTCATTTACGTCTTCTCTCTTGGATGCATGAAAATTAATTGCAAGGTGCTGTTGAAAAGTGCTATTGGTTTCTTCTATCTTTTCTCCTCTCATCTCAGAATGTAGTAGACAATTATGCACTTTGTCACATTCATCTATTTGACATTTTTTCTTTGAATAACAATTCTTCAAAACATGTCCATAATTTAAACAGACAATACATAGTTTCTTCTCTTTGACAAATTTCCAACGATCGTCAACTTTCATTTTCTTGAATACTTCACATTTAGCGAGTTTGTGGTCAGTCTTAAGACATTTCAAACATACTCTGGGTTTTTTTCTATTTCCCACGTATGGCTTCTCATTATATTGTGCTGCTACGAAAACATCTTTCTTTTTGTCTTCCGACTTTTTTGTCTTCCCATCCTTTTCTTTAGAAATATTGGATTTTATTAAGAGCATACGGTCCCGGGCAAATTCTGTTTTCTTTTCTAGCCACTTGGAAAACCAAAAGAGATTCTTTATGCCACCGTTTGCTTCCTTCCACTCCAACCACTGCATGTGTAATACTGGAGATAGCTTCTCTTCTAATCTGCGTATCAATATAGGATTCTCTAAATGTTGCGGTTTCTTTAATGCTGTTATGGTGGCAGTTAAATTGATTACTGTATCCCCAAATTCAGTTAGAGCATGGCACTGATACTCCCTTACAGACGGAAGATTTTCTACTTCATGTATCAGTGCGTCAAAAATATGTTCTGGTTGGCCGAAATTCTTTTCCAGTCTGTCCATAACAGTGGATAAATTATCGGGAGACAATAATAATGACTTTACAGACTTCAGAGCATCTCCCTTTAAACATTTTCTAAGTCGAGATAGATTTTCAAGGGGATTAAACTTACAAGCGGAAGTGGTATCTTCATATGTAGCTTTAAAGTAAATCCACTCTTCCGGTTTCCCACTGAAGTCAGGCAACTCCTTAGCTACAGCTGCTCTTGTTATATATTTTGTTTCTTCTTGAGCCGAGGTTGATGATTGAGGTTGTTGGTTAACCTTCGAAATCAATTTTGTCACTGCTTGAATGAGCTGGGTGATGTCTGACTGTGGCGCAGTCACAATAGTCTCTGCAACTGCCGCTGAAACTGGTAGTGATGAGGTACGTTGTTGTATTGAGTGTAGCGCTGATTCTTCCTTTTTATGACTTCGTAACTTCGCGGCATTCAATTTTTCTTGGTGTTGAATGTCATCCTCAGCAGGCTGATTAACCATTTCAAACTGATCTTCGATATCATCTATTATCTGCGATGCCCATACTTCGGTCCTTTCCAACTTGTCTTCATAAAATTCTGCATCACTATCTGATGCATCAGGTTTGTCACTTTCCAGGTCTATTTTGTTCTTTTCTTGATTGGCACGGGCGCGTATGAGTTTCATTTTTCGCTTTATCTGCTCAATCTTCCTCTGCCTCTTCTCACTTTGGTGCTTGTATACTTCTTCACTTTCTTTTAACTCTTCTGTCAGTTTTTTTATATTCTTCATGTCAGAAGCTGTTTCTTTGTCTTCATTGATCGTTATTTCTTCTTTTGACACTTCATGACGAAGTCTTTTCAATTTAAATTCTTCATCATTTTTATCTTCCATTATAACATCTAGTTCTTCTTGCAGGTCATTTAGTCTTTCTTGTGCATTTTATTTATTGTTTGAATTTTAAGGGCCTTTTGTACTCTCACTTTTACACTCCCAATCATTGACAAATAATAAAGGCTCTGATTTAACCAGAATAAAATATTTTTGAACAACAAAACACATGTATCATTTATTTTTTACACACTCTTGACAACTGCTACTTACCAACTTGAAAACATATACATATTCTTCTTCTTGTCTGAAGTCGAATAATATTACAAAAGAAATACAAAATAAATGGCGGCAAACAATATCGAATATAATATTTTAACACTCCCACTTATTCGATATTGTTTAAATTAACAATATTGAGCATCTTAATTAACATATTGAACAAATCTTTAGTTATAGGCTTTGTTAGTATGTCTGCAAGTTGTTTTCTTGATTCAACATACGATAATTTAATATAACCTTTCTTGCAAACATCTCGAACAAAATGGAACCTGACATCTATATGTTTGGTTCTTTTGTGAAATTCAGGGTTTCTTGCTAATTTGATGGCTGACTGATTGTCTACGTTAATAACAATTGTTTGTTGGGGAAAATTTAATTCGGACATCATGGACTGCAGCCACAGTGCTTCCTTTGTGCCAAGTCCCAATGATATGTACTCTGCCTCGGTAGTTGATTGAGCAACAACACTTTGTCGCTGGCTTGTCCACGAGACAGGGCCTCCTGCTAACAGAAAAATATAACCACTAGTAGATTTTCTTGTTTCACAACACCCCGCATAGTCTGCATCAGTGTAACCGATCACTTTTATATCTGTCACAGTCCCGTACACTATACCGTAGTTCAATGTTTGTTTTAAATAACGTATTATACGTTTAACGGCTTGCCAGTGTTCATCAGTCCACTTGTTTAAGAATCTGCTTGCTTGACTCACTGCATACGCAATGTCAGGGCGGCTTACGGTAGCCAGAAAAATCAGCGAACCGACAGCTTCGCGATATGGTTCTTTTCTAGTACACTCACTCACTTTATCATTTACAGTTTTAAGATGCAGTCCTGGTTCAGCAGGTATATTAGCAGATTTGGCTTCCGTCATGTTGAAAGTTTTAATTATTTTCTTAGTGTAAGCTTGTTGACTTATCATGATTATTTTCTTTTCCCGATCGCGCACTATTTCAAGTCCAACAAATTGTTTTGCTTCACCAATAGTAATTTCAAAATCTGTTTTTAATTTTGTCAGCAATTCATTTATTGCTTTTTGCGATGGAGATGCAATTAGTCCGTCGTCTACATACAGCGCTAGATAGATTGACTCACCATCAAACTGTCCGACAAACACGCACTGATCACTGTTCAACTGCTTGAATTTATACTTATTTAAAAAGTTCACAAATTTAATATTCCAGCAACGTGGTGCTTGTTTTAAACCGTAGAGGCTTTTATTCAGCTTACAAACACTATTTGGTTGTTCTTCGTTGACAAAACCGTATGGCTGCTCCATATATATTATTTCTTGCAGTTCCCCATAAAGGAATGCAGTTTTGACATCGAAGTTTGCAAGTTCGTAATCTTTTGCTGCTGCTATGGAAAGTAACAAACGAATGGAGTCGTACCTCACAACTGGAGCAAATGTTTCTTCAAAATCGATTCCTGCTTGTTGAGTAAACCCTTTTGCTACGAGTCGTGCTTTAAACCTAATTGGATTACAATTTGAGTCAGTTTTAATTCGATAAACCCACTTATTTTTAATTAAGTGACAGTTTTCGGGTATTGGGACCAATGTCCAGGTTTTATTTCTATGTAGAGCATCAATTTCTTCTAGCATTGCTGTTTTCCATTCTTTGTTGTTATTACTGTTCACAGCTTCTTCATATGTACGAGGTTCTTCTGTAACTGCAGCAAAAGCTGCTGCTTCATAGTAGTCTGGACGCCGTAAGTTCTCTCTAGCACGTAAAGCACGTTGATCTTGATTTTCTTCCAGGTTTTCTTCTGTTATTTCTCCAACTTTAATTTCAGCTTCTTCCTCTTGCTCTTCACAGTTTCCAAAGATAAGCCGAACATTTGTAACTTCTTTATTTTTGTCTTCTATCATCTCATTTTCATTGAAAGTTACATCATGACTAATTTCAATTTTTCTACGCGTTTTATCCCATAATCGATAGTTTTCTGAATGTCCTTCGTATCCTACAAGCATTAATCTTCTACTTTTTGGCTCCCACTTCTTACGTAGCTGCGGTGGGATAGACATAAAGGCTGTACTTCCAAACACTCGAATGTGTTTAACTTCAGGTTTTCTATTAAACCATTTTTCATACGCGCTTGCACCGTTGACTTGTGATGATAATGTGCGATTTAGGATGTGTACGGCAGTATTGACAGCTTCAGACCATAGTTCTGTTGGCACATTTTTATGAAAGATCATTGAACGTGCACTTTCGACAATTGTACGCATTTCACGTTCTGATCGCCCATTTTGTTGAGGCGTATATGGGGCTGATGTTTCATGAATTATCCCTTTACATCGTAAATACTCTTCAAACTCAGTATTCTTGTATTCGCGCCCGTTGTCGCTGCGCAATATCTTGATTGCATTACCTGTTTGAGTTTTAACCATAGCTTCATATTCTCTGAATCTATTTAGTACTTCGGATTTATATCTCATAAAAAAGACAGTTCTGTAGCCAGTACAATCATCCTTGAAAAGTACAAAGTAACGAGATCCACGAGGCGATTCAATACTCATGGGTCCACAGACGTCACTGTGAACCATCTCACCTGGTTTATCAGCTTTTGGTCGTGTTGAAGTGCGATGTGGTTTGCGTGCTTGTTTTCCAAGTTGACAAGCTTCACAGAAGGTTTCTTCGTCGTCATTAATTTGTAGACCTTCCACTGCATTACTTTTACTGCTATCTTTTATTGATTTAAAGTTTATGTGCCCTAGACGTTCATGCCACAATTTTAATGATTCGCTTTTGGCAACATTACATTTATATACAGGTTTATTTCTAAATAGCATCTTCCAGAGATTATTGTTGCGAACACCCACGCATGACAATTTTCCATTTTCATTATGAAATTCACACTTTTCTGGATAAGCATGAAAAGTGAATTTTTTATCGGTCATGACACCAACTGAAAATAAGCTTCTTTTTAACTCAGGAATGAATAATACATTTTCAATAGTTCGATCATGCCACTTGCCATTTACAAGAGCTTGTATTTCAATTGTTCCTATCTTCATGGCTGATATTATTTTATCATTTGCGACTTTAACTAAAATCGGCTTTTCTAGTGATTTTAATTTCGCAAACCAATGTTTCTGATTTGTCATGTGCACACTAGCACCAGAATCACAGATCCAACTTTGCTGATCATCTTCTGAAGTTGTTGAGTAAAATTTGGATATATCTGTGTTATATGCTGATTCAGTCTTCTTTGCATCTTCATCAGCAATTCGTTTTCTGCATTCGCGAAACCAGTGGCCTTTCTTCTTGCAATAGTTGCAGTTTGTTGTCTTCTTTCTTTCAGCAATATTTTCTTTCTTTCTTTCAGCAATATTTTCTTTCTTCTTATCCTTTGCTTGACGACCATAATTTTTAGTTGATTGATTTTGTAGCTTCGTTTGCAAGGCTTGAACTTGCAAAGCTAATTTTGTAACTTCATCTTCACTCGTTGTCATTCTAGATTCTTCTTTTAATAATCGTGCAGTTAAATTGTCAAATGTTTGCTGGTCAGAAGATACAGAGTCCCAAGCAGTTCGAAATGCATTGTACTTTGATGGCAAACTGCTTATTACTTTTGAGCATACTGCACTGTTACTTACAGTTTCATTTAAATCTTTTAGCTCCTTTACTAGTGACTCAATTTTCGATACATGTGTAGAAATTTTATCATTTTCAGCCATTCGATAATCATAGAACCGCTGCCACAGAAGTTCACGAGAAATCTCAGTTTTCTGTTCATGAATGGATTTCAGCTTTGACCACATGGTCGCTGCTGTCTCACAATTAACAAGACATTGTATTTGATCTTGTGTTATTGTTGTAAGTAAAATTACTTGAGCTCGGGCATCTTTCTCATCCCATTCTTTCCATTCTAGTTTTGTTCTGTCTTCTGGTTCAGTTTTTATGCCTTCCACAATGTCTTTTAACTTTTCAGCCTTAAATATAATCATTACACTAAATTTCCAGATCTGGAAGTTTGTGCCGTCAAATTTAGTCAATTGCGCTAGTTCGTGCTTGGTCGTTGACATTTTGATACTTTATTCTTTTCTTTTAAAGACAGTACTTCAATTTCTACCCATTCGCTAGTATGCAGTTGTAGTGTCTGGGCCCATAACCATTATATTCATTGTTTGAATTTTAAGGGCCTTTTGTACTCTCACTTTTACACTCCCAATCATTGACAAATAATAAAGGCTCTGATTTAACCAGAATAAAATATTTTTGAACAACAAAACACATGTATCATTTATTTTTTTACACACTCTTGACAACTGCTACTTACCAACTTGAAAACATATACATATTCTTCTTCTTGTCTGAAGTCGAATAATATTACAAAAGAAATACAAAATAAATGGCGGCAAACAATATCGAATATAATATTTTAACAGAGTTCTATTTCATTTTTCTCTAATGCAACACTATTTTGTGACTTGACACTTCGTCTAGAGTTCAATGAACAAACACTGATGGATGGTGACTTGACATTTCGTCGGGATTTCAATGAACAAATACTGTTGGATGATTTCTTCTTCTCCACAGAAACTTGAGTAGATTCACCCATTCCTGGATCTGATGCGTTCATTTTGACAGGTGTGAATCGTCGTATTCTTCTTTCACCGATTTGTGTTTTACTTGTTCCCGATGTTGTTTGATTTCTGGAGCTTTGTAATTCAACTTGGTAGTTATCAGTTTCGCCAGCCAGTACTTTGTTTTTCAATCTCTCGCTCCTTCTGATATTTTCCATCTCCGTAGCTAAAACTCAATCAAATTTTCAAATTAAATTTGACTCAAATTGGAAGGAAAAAACTGGAGCCAACAGACCGTATTTGGTGTCTTATCTTTTCCGTGGCAGACACAATCCACACTCGTACAAGTGTTCCTAGGCCGAACACAAGCCGATGACTTCACACTACCAAATTGGTCACTGATGAGCAGGAAATTCCACGAGCTTAGCCGATCCGGATGCGCGGATGGCCTTTATAAAAATGGTTCGATGCTCTCTCACAATTACAATCGCCGAAAATCCAACAACAATCTCAGCTGTCACAAGTAAACCCACATTTAGTCACAAATATACATTTACTTACTGTACAATGATATATAATAAAGAAGAATACAAATACACATGAGTATTAACTTTATATATTTTAAGTTTTTTGTTACAAAATGTATGTTATTATTTTTTTAACTTTGACAGATCTAAAAAAATTGCCTTCTTTCTTCTATTATTTTTCCACCGCTAACTTGGCGCAGCTACACATTTCGTTTATCTCATCTGTAAACATTCTAAGTCTATATCTAGATAAACAAAACATTGAGTATTTGTCAATCCCGTAAAAACTGTACCTATTCATAGTTCTTTGGAAATAAGAAGGTGGGCATTTCATTAAATTCAAAATGACTTTGTGGCAGGGACTAAAAACGAAAAATATTTCGTTCAGTTCTTATTCGAACGAAACCGAAAAATTTCGTTTCCGTTCTTAATGTTCCCACCTAAATATTTTCGTTTTCGTTCACAGTAGTTAAATACCGGTTAATACCGGTTATAACTATTAATGAGTAACAATTGATGAAAATATAGAAATATAAGTTTTTTTATTATTAAACATGAAAATAAAACATACATATAAAGGAAAGATAATACATATATAAAAAAAATCTGTTGTGGCCAGCACAATACCTCTCGCCACTACCTTTTTTGGTTACATAAGTATAGGGCGCGAACAGTCATGTTACATTGTTGGCCTTGACAAGCAAATGTGGGGGCCTGTTTCAGGATGATAATTAGTAATTATGTACATGGATGTCAATTGTTAATTTTTCATTCAGAATTTCAAGATATTCTAAATACACGTAGTTAATTTGTCACCAGGAGTGTGGAATTTACTTGTCGAGGAAAATAAACCACATGGAATTGGAAAATCACTAAATTTAGAATGAGAAATTTTGATACTTGACATCTATATACATAATTACTAGCTATCATTCTGACATGGGCCCCCATATCTGCTCGCGCCCTATTGTATTTAACATTTCTTGTATACCTACACTCTATACCAAAAATTCTACTTACATATATCTATTCCTTATATTTAGATTGTTTAATTTTAAATTTATTTTATGAAGAAATTTTGTCCTCTTCTAATTTTTCGTAATGTTTCCAATTCATTGTCAGGATTGACAGTATTTTTGAAGGATATATGTAATATACCTATAATTTTAAATATTTAGCTATTAATACTTTAAGAAATAATATATGTACTTCCCAGAAAAAATCTTCAGTAATGTCTCCGAATTTCTGACACTGACATTTATCTGTCAGTTACAAACAATTTAAATTTTCAACTATTTTCCATAACATTCTTTCAGCTGTAAAATTTATTATAACAGATTAATTTATATATTATATTTCTTTTATCTCTAAATCTATAGAATATATAATAAAATATTTAAATGTATCAAATAGAGAATTTAATTTTCTTTAATATTACAAAAAAAAAAATTCAGAAAATAATATTTAGAAGATTTTTTTTCAAGAATCTTCTACTTCCGGTTGTCCAATTGTTACCAAAACCTTTTCAGATCTTCCCATGAATGTCCGATTGGGAAATACGAAGTTAAACAAATTTAAAAGTCTTATAGTTTTTGAGTAATCGTCCTTCCAACATCCTACATACATACACACACACACACACACACACACACACCCGCACACACACACACACACACACACACACACAGACATCATCGTAAAAATGTTAAAATCGGATTGTAGGGACCTTAAAACGTGCTTATTCAATAAAATCTGGATATGCGATTTTTAGCATGAATTCAATACCTCTCTTAGCGAGAGGTAAATAAGAAGAAAAGCTTATGCTATGGCCTGAATTTTTTACGATAAAGAATAAAACATTAATTACATTTTATTTCACCTAACTAATAGTATGTTTTCAAGCAAATCTTCCTTTATGTTAGTTCTCTTATATAAGTACTTAACATAACTAATAAAACGAATACCGACGTGTGTGCAAATGAAAATTATCGCAGTCAGTGTTCAATAGATGAAACTTCAAGTATACCATTACCGTTTAACCTAACACGTATCAGGGTTAGCTACTGGAGAGCTACTTTGAAAATCTGCTTGTTTGCAAATCAAATATCTGAAAATTCAATAATATTTGCCTGTAAAATATTTGCTGTAAATAAAATAAAATAAATAAAATAACGGTTAAAACCGGTAACCGATATAAATTATTTCGTTTTCAATCATGAACGAAAAAAATATATTGCGTTTTCGTTTCCGTTTTCGTTCTTATAAAAATTTCGGTTTATTTCGTTATTTCGTTTTCGTTCTCATTTCGTTCTTAGTCCCTGCTTTGTGGTGTGCTCAAGGCTGTTTTTTTTCATTATGTTGAGGATCGGTATTTGATGGAACCCACTGGCTAAATCTAGTTGTGAAATACTGCGTGTGATCTAGTTAATCTAGAATATCTTCAATATTAGGTAGGTAAGTTTACCATAATCAGTTGCGATGCACTATTTATACGTTCTGTAGAGGCGTTAAATATTTTTAGCACTACCCAAAGATGTAATGGATTGGACTCGAGAAGGAAGGGTTGTACCTTGATTGTATAACACCGATGATAATTGTAATAAGGAAGTTTATTAAATCATCGATTCGACAGAGCTACAAAGAGGAAAGTAATTAACAAACTTATTAACTGATTTATGAATTATTAATATTACAATAACAATACTAAATTTAACAATAATGAGAAATAACTGAAGGTATAATTTTTACTGTCATTAAAATAATCGTTACAGTTGTAGTATTCCTTTTGCATGAGAATTTGTTTAATTAAAGACAGAGATCTTTTTACCTTTAATTCCTTGTAACATTGTGGTAACGCATTATAACATATTATACTAGAATAGCAAAAACCTTTTTCGTAGGCAGTTGTATTGTGGTATGGGATTTCTAAAATATTATTTGAATTTCGTGTAGAATAAGTAGACTGGGACACCGAATTATACTTATGTAGATTAGTAAACACATGTTTTAAAAGAAGATAAATATAACAGCTGTGTATCGTAAGAGTATTTAATGCAACAAATTTGCCTCTAGAAGATTCATTAGGTCGTAGATTACATAATATGCGAATAGCTTTTTTTTGAATAATAAAAACATCATCGATAAGTTGAGAGTTGCCCCATATCAATATACTGTAAGTTGCAATGGAATAAAAATAGCTATAATAGACACCTTTTAGCGAGTTTTTGTCAATACATTTGTTTAAAATTCTCATACAAAAGATAGATTTATTCAGTTTTGGAATAAGGTTAGACGCCTGAGTATGCCATTTAAAATTGAAGTCTACATATATTCCCAACAGACTAATTGATGTAGTGTAGTGTATCTGTTTGTATTGAATACTCATTCTGTTTGAATCAATGCTAGTTAGACTGAAATCTATGAAGTTAGTTTTACAGAAATTAAGTGTTAAATAGTTTGTGTTACACCATTGTTCTAATTTTTTTTACAAGTGATACCATATTATTAAGCAGGGTAGGTAAGTGTTTATTGCATAAAATAAGTATCGTCAGCATAAATAGTACATTTAGAATTATCATTGTCTTGAATAATATTAGGAATATCATTAATATATAACACAAATAGTAAAGGGCCTAACACAGAACCTTGAGGAACACCGCGTATTACATTTTTGGAATCGGAGTAATACACATTTGAATGGCCTTTTACATCTTTGTGAATTATCTTGGTCACCTAACTTCTACTTTGAAGATAGGTTTGTAATAGGTTATGTGCAGTCCCTCTAATACCATACCATTGAAGTTTCAATAATAATATTTCATGATTTACGGTGTCAAAAGCCTTTGACAGTCCCATAACAAACTGACGAGAGTCTAAACACTTTAATACATAGTGAGTTAGATCACAAACAGCATTAATTGTTGATTTATTCTTTATGAACCCGTGCTGTCATTCAGTTACTATATTATTACTGTTTATAAAAGAAATTAGGCGAACATACATTACTTTTTCAAACACTTTAGAAATTACCGACAGGAGCGCAATTTGTCTATAATTATTAGTGCAGTGTGGGTCATCTTTTTTGAAGATTGGTGTCACTATAGTTTGTTTATAAATATCGGGAAATAGGCCTTCTGCTAGTGAAAGTTTAAATAAGTAGCATATGGTTGGATTTAGATTCATAGCACATTGTTTTAGAATTTTTATGGATATATTATCAAAACCTCAAGAACTCGTATTTTTGAAAGAATTTATTGTAGAAAGAATTTCTTCTTCTGTTGTAGGATTTAGAAAGATTGTGTTGTTAATATTATTACGTAATGACTGTGATGTGTAATTAATATATGAGGTATTAGCTGCTGGAAGCTGCAAAAACTGATTATTTAGTATGTTCGCCACATCGTTTGGATGTGTAACAATGCTATTCTTAAGCTATCATTTATATCACATACACGTAACTGAAATTCTTAAATAAAAGGAAGGGTTATATGACTTTATTTATCTTATACACTAAAAGAATATATTTTTCCAAGACAATTTTATTATAATTAGACATGTAATCATTCTAAGTACACTCCTTCAATTTTGCAATTCTGTTGCTTCGTCTTAGGGGTGTTTCAACATTAGAGCTTGATTCATTATCCATATCTATATAAATTGCGCGACTATCATAGTTTTTATGCTTCGTTTTACAAGAGATGAATGTAATACAATTTATAATTTTGCTACTACCACGGTCGAGTAGTATATTGGTTAGTGATAAATTATTACAGAATTTGTTTTTCAAATGTTTTACATACATTGTATATAATATATATATATATATATATATATATATATATATATATATATATATATATATATATATATATATATATATGAGGGTTGTCTCAAAAGTAAGTTACACTATTTTAAAAAAAAAAAATAACGCCCAGAATTTGTTTAAAAGGTTATATTTGTGAAAACTAAATATATTAGTTATTTTTCTACGTAATCTCCTTGAATTTCAATACATTTTTGGTATCGTGGTAAAAGTTTTTTTAATCCAGCGTCATACCATTCTGCCGCCAAACTGGTTAGCCATGTCTGAACTTCTTCTTTGAGATTTTCTTCGTTTGCGAAGCGTCTTCCCCCAAGGTGTTCTTTCAGCTGTGGAAACAGATGAAAGTCGCTTGGAGCGAGATTAGGGGAGTATGGTGGGTGTCCGAAAACATCCCATCGAAACTCTTCAAGCAGGTCTTGAGTTTGACGAGCAGAGTGTGGACGAGCGTTGTCGTGCAACAAAAACACTTTTTTCGTCAACTTTCCCCTCCTTTTGTTTTGGATCGCCCTCCTGAGTTTTTTTAACACCTCACAATAGCGTTCAGCTGTTATCGTAGTCCCACGTGGTAGGTAGTCGATCAGCAATATCCCCTTCGAATCCCAGAAGACCGTCGCCATAACCTTCCCAGCTGATTCCACAACTTTCGCCTTTTTTGGAGTTTGCTCGTCCTTCCCTTTCCACACCATACTTTGTCTTTTGGTTTCAGGCGTCCAGTGATGGATCCAAGTTTCATCCCCGGTCATAATTCGGTCGAATAGGCCATCTCCTTCATCCTCAAAAAACTGCAGAAATTGACGAGCAGCGTCAACTCTCTGCTCTTTGTGGTGGTCTGAAAGGAGCCGTGGAATCCACCTTGCACACACTTTGGACAGATGCAGATCATCAGAAATGATTCTGTGAAGCGATGCACGGCTAATTTCAACATTAGGCGGGAGTTGTGAATGAATTTCGTCGAGCGTAAGGCGATGATCGGTGTCGACGACTCTTCGGACATCTTCAACAATGTGGATGGGCGGCCGCTTCGTTGTTCGTCGTGTATTGTTGTCCTGCCTTCAATAAATGATTGGCGCCAACGAGAAACCATTGGCCTCGACATAACGTTCTCACCGTACACACTGCACAACTCACGGTGAATTTCAGTTGCATTTTTATTTTTTGCCGTTAAAAAACGAATCACACTGCGTACTTCGCAATCGGCGGTAGAAGTAAGTGGTAGCTCCATAGTGGCTTGATCGCAACTGACAAATGGGTCATGGCGGCCGCTTAGGAATTTTACAGTGCTGCCACCACACTCGGACGAAAGTTCCATGCGAATCCCAGACGTATCCTGCCTACCGCGCGGATATAAAAAAATAGTGTAACTTACTTTTGAGACAACCCTCGTATATATATATATATATATATATATATATATATATATATATATATATATATATATATATATATATATATTGTAACGTTTTTATTTATATGGGTGAAGTGTAAATAATCGGAGAAATATTATTAGTTTAAATAATACGTTTATTATACGATAAATAATTAGAATAAATATTAACAAGATGATAAAAGGAACTAGCACTATGATTAAATAATATAATAATAAGCAACACGAATAAGTAATCGTCAGGATTTTCACCAGCTTCGATTAAAGCTTGCTGCAGTCTTTCTTGAAGCTCTATCTTCTTTCCTGTTACTTCCAACTCTAGTTCTTCCAGTTCCGTCTTGAGATCACATACTTTCAGTTCACTTAATTTTAATAGTTTAGGCATTTTATTTATTTTTATTTATTTACACTTCACAGTTTAACAACCCCACACCTGACACCAATTGTAACGTTTTTATTTATATGGGAAGTGTAAATAATCGGAGAAATAGTATTAGTTAAAATAATACGTTTATTATACGATAAATAATTAGATTAAATATTAACAAGAGGATAAAAGTAACTAGCACTATGATTAAATAATTATAAACAGTAAGAATATTATTAAATGCTTAAACACTAATATTATTTATTTAACCAATATTTATATCACTACATTTATTTATATAACTACATTTATTTATGTTAACAACACGTAGACTACTTATTTATATCACCAAGTTCATCGCTCGTTGCTTATATATATCAGACTATCCCTCCGCTTTCTTTCGGCCGGTATTTATACCGCTTATAACATTCTAGAAGACTCGGAAGCGACAATGACCTGTATACAAAGGAATGAGGTCACGGCGTAATTAGCCTCTAGCCGCTGCGGCGCCGGGGATTGCGTCATCGCTCTGGAACGTTCTGTCAGTGGCGGCGTTGTATACTCTTCTCCCAGGGGCGCACGTCACAATATATATATATATATATATATATATATATATATATATACCGTGTGTCCCAGCGTTTGGTTGGCATAGGCGTTTAACATGAAAAAACAATTTTTTCTAAATAAAAAGTGTCTGGCTAACAACTAAGCTACCATATTGCATAGGATAATACTACGCCCATTTCTACATCTTATTTAATACAGATTACCTCATTATAATAGCATAATTTAACAAAATTAGCAAAAATAATTCCATATTTTCTGTATGTTGTTTTTATTACCTACTACAAACATAAATAGCTGCATGTTGTCATGGTACTGTGGTAACGTTTCGAAGTACGGATCCAAAGATTCTAAGTTCAAACCTCCACTAGGTTTAATTATTTTTTTTTTCTTCGTTTTTTTTTTATTTTTGCTTTCGATATTGGTTTAATCGCTAATAAATTTGATTTATTGGTTTTTTATTTCTTATTAATTTGTGTTATTACATTTAATTGTCTAATACATGATATCTAAACAATAATAATTTTATATTAATATGAAAAAACGAAGAAAAAAAAAATAAAAAAAAAATTAATCCTAGTGGAGGTTTGAACTTAGAATCTTTGGATGCGTACTTCGAAACGTTACCACTGGACCATGACAATATGCATCTATTTATGTTTGTAGTAGGGAATAAAAACAACATACAAAAAATGTGAAACTATTTTTGCTAATTTTGCTAAATTACGCTATTATAATGAAGTAATCTGTATTAAATAAGATGTAGAAATGGGCGCAGTATTATCCTATGCAATATGGTAGCTTAGTTGTTAGCCAGACACTTTTTATTTAGAAAAAAATGTTTTTCCATGTTAAACGCCTATGCCAACCAAACGCTGGGACACACGGTATATATATATATATATATATATATATATATATATATATATATATATATATATATATATATATATATATATAATAAGAGCTTTAATAATGGTAAGAAAAACATATGTGAAGTATGGGTTAATTATAATGTGGTTGAATTTAGATTTGTTTGAATTAATTTTTTCTATCGTTTCTTCGATTCGGTTTAATTTATGGTTTGCAACTTGTAAACTCTTTGTCAAATGAAAACGTGGTATGAGAATTTAGAATTAAACTTGAAAAAATTTTGATTGTTACGTTTTATAGAGTCGTCTGTTATATTGAATTGAGGTAGAAAGATTTCGAAATTGTTTTTTAATGAGTTATCTTTAGTTGAGCTTATTACTGTTGTACTTGTGTACAATTTACAATTTGGATCTATCGTCATAATGTCAGTGTTGCTAATTTTATAATCGACAGGTTTGTCTGACATACAATTTAGAGTAACATCTACAGATTTCTTTATTACAAATAACCAATGGTTATTTGACGAAAGCTTATGCCATGTCTCGGATGTTAAAGAACTGATACGAGTGTCAGATGAGACTAGAATTTCTTTAGAATGTAATAAAAGTTCGGACTCGCACGATTGTCTTCCTTGTGTAGAATAATAGGGACTATTTAATGGACAAATTAAATTACCCGTTGTTAGTTTTTTGCACGAGTCTATATGTAACATAGGTACATACGTTGTTTTTGATGTGGACATAGAGCTATAGTTATATTGCGAAAGGATAAAAATGTAGTGTTCGTTAAATTTTGTTGGCAAAGGTATAATACTAAATAAATTGTAATCAACATCAGTAATTAAAGGATTTAAAATAGAGAATATTAATTTATTATTTGAATATAGTAATTTTATTGAAGCTAAAGACAATAGTTCGAAAGCGTTTTCGGGTATTAAAGGATAAGCAACAGATGTTAATGTAGGTAAGTGTTCGGTGATTGTTTTTAATTGATCAAGGAGTTGGCGAGGAGAAAGAATCCATGGGTAAATTATGTCATTTTCGAAAACAATATGACAGCAATGAGTGCTGTATACTCATTGTCTAATTCTGTAGTTAATAATATCAAAAATGATAGATGTTCTTCTATACTTTGTTTAGCATTCAGATCGAAATAATTTTTTGTAACATCGTTTGTAAAATTTTGAATTTTCTCGAAATTAATTTTTATTATCAAATTATTTCTTTCAACATTAGTTATTGTGTTATTAAAATTTTGAATCGTTTATTTAACAATTTGGATTTGGTCTTTCAAAAGATTATTAAGATGTTCTTCGTTTTGATCTATTTTATTAATAGCGTCGTCGTAATATTCAGCACCGTAGTGGTCTAAAGTACCAAATAGACTTTTGAGTACAAAACCTAAACCGTTAACTAAGCCTCTTTTATTTCGATAATATCTAAATCTTTCATGATGAGTTAATTCTTTAACAGTTGTATCTTTATTAAAAACATTTGGTATCATTTAATTTAGAATTGATAATGAGTTATTGCAAAAATTAAAAGAAGAAAATTAATTATGATTGCATAATTCTTGGATCTTTTCGAAACTAATTTTTAATAAATTTAGTTTGGTTTCGAAGTCTGATAAATATATTTAAGTCACAAAATTCCAAGAGTTTTCAAAATATTTTAATTTACCTAGATCTTCAAAGAATATACCAGGAGACGGATTAAGGTGGGTGATAGCTAAGGAGTCTGCTACTCTGCATACTGCGAGTGTTGTAAATATTAATTTGAAATAAACGCATGTTTCAGTCTCTCAAAATTTACAGTTACTTTCTTTCTGTTAACTAAGATTGTGTAATTAACAGGTGAGTTTTTACTTATTACCTTACAAGGTCTATTATAGGGTTTTGTTAACTTTTTTTGATTCTTTTAATTTTACTTTTTCATTTGTGAGAAATACCATATCACCACATTCGTAAGAAGTGTTATTATATTTTTTATTATAGTAGATTTTATTCGTCTGTTTACTTTTTACCTCCCGCTACCCTTGGTAAATGACCACGTTTTAAGGTCCCTAGAATCCATTTTTAACATTTTCAAGATGATGTCTGTGTGTATGTATGTATGTGTGTGTGGATTTTTTTTACGCTCTAACTCAAATACTATCATTCGGAAAGTTTTGAAACCATGTATTTCTACCTTATTCTAATATGGAAAGAAGCCATTAGATTTTGGTGGCAATCGCATAACCGAAAATGACAGTTTACTTAAAGCTCAAGATAGTTTTTCTTCAAAAAAACCTTTAAATGTATTTTTTCTCAATTTGTTATTATAAAAATTAAAGATTATTCCATTTTCTAGAAGTTTACTTTAATGCTTTTTCTAAACATTTTATGGATAAATTTATAAAGTAATATAAAAATTATATCTCGGAGCTTATGCTTTAAACACATCTCCATGGTTACATAGTTCAGCTCAAATGTATCTAACTGACATAAATGTCACTGTAAAAAAAATAATCATTTCAAATTAATAACAGTAAAGTTTTAAAAGGAAAATTGTAAATAGAACAGTAGTTTTATGGAAAGGAACTTAAAATACATAATTTCTAGTATTAGTAAATATGCAGGTATGTATTTAAATAAAGAAAGAAATAAATATATTATCACGGCATATTATACATTGCTGGGTGTCCTAATCTGATTTATACATGGGGATGATAGGCGGTAATTAAGCTTTTTGATTTTTAAAAGTTTACTAACATTAGTGAAGAGGTTCGAAAGGAAATCGGCACCCTGATCGCTGAGGATAGATTTCGGGATACCAAATTTACAAATAAAATTACTTACGAAAGTTTTAGCAATAGTGATGGCTTGGTGGTTGGGTAAAGGATATGCTTGTGTAAATTTTGTCAAGTCATCTTGGGCGGTGAGTATATATTCATTTCCCGATTCAGTAATTGTCAAGGGTCCTACGATGTCAAGTGCAATGCGTTTGAAAGGTTCTGAGGAAGTCGTAGTTATTTCTATAGGATGTCTATTCTTCTTTCTTACGATTTTATTACATTGACATTTTGTACAATTTTTGATAAATTCCGTTATGTCCGTTTTCATGTTTGCCCATTTGTATTTATTTTTAATACGACTATACGTACGGTGATATCTGGAATGTCCTGAGGTAGGATTGGAGTGGTTTTCTTCTAGTACTTTAGGAATATCGTTGGGTTCAGTTTGGGTTAATACATTGTGCCAAATTTTGATGTTAATATCAGTTTTGTGGAATATAAATTTGATGATGCATCGTAATTTTGAGAAGCTTAATTTGTCAAATTCTATTCCAAAACAAGGTATATTAATTGCAAGTATATTTAATTTTAATAGTTCGTTTTTTAGTTTAACTAAAGTATTATATATTCTTCCGTAATTAGTCTTTTCCCAATGATTTTTTTTTTTTGATTAGATAAAAGAAATGTTGGTTAGATTCTTGAATAGCATAAACATTTCCTAATTTGCAATTTTGATTTCTTAATTCATTGATATGATTGGTTGTCTAAAAAGTGATTACTAGTATCTGTTACGTTATTATTAATTATTACTGTGGAGCTTTGTTTCTTGAGGAAAATCTTGATATTAAGGGAAAGTTTGGGGAATTATGAATGCTGTTGATAATAGTTTTTGAGAGTTCAGGTTAAATACGACTGAGTTCATCAGCGTTTTGATTTGTTTTGCCTTCTCTAAATAATCGTTTATTACATATTTTTTTAAATATTAAATAACCATTGCAGTGGTTTATGATGAGTAACAATAATGAATTTACTTCCGTAACGATAAGGTCTGTAATGATTAACTGTCGAAATGATGCTTAGATTTTCTCTCTCGATTTTACTATAATTACTTTCTGATCTACTAAGAGTTCGGCTAGCGTATGAAATTGGAGAATCTTCACCTATTTTACCTTATAAAAGGATTGCTTCTCTCCCGAAGTTGATTGCATTGTAGTCAGTATGAATGGTTGAGAATAGTCTGGATATTGTAAACAAGGTTGGGAAGTTAATGTTGATTTAAATTTTTCGAATGAGTGTTGTTCAAACGTCCATGAGAAGGGTACAGTCCTTTTCTAATAATTTGGTGAGAGGTTGTGCAATTTTACTAAATTTGGAATAAACCGACAGTAATAGTCAACTAGTCCAAGAAATGATCTAATGTCGTCTGGTGATTTCAGGGTAGGATAGTTTGCAACAGCAGAGACTTTATTAGGATCTGGTTTTACTCCTGATTCGGTGATTAGGTAGCCTAAATACATGACTTCTTTTCTAAGAAACTCGCGCTTGTCAGTTTGAATTTTGAGGTTGAATTTAGTAAGGCGATCAAAGAGTTCTGCTAATCGATCATAATGAATTTTGAGGTCTGAACCATGAATACCTGCCAAAACAGTGTTCATGAGCCGCTGGAAAGTTGCGGGTGGGTCCAAACGGCATACGGTTAAACTGACAGTGTCGCGAAAGTACTGAAAAAGCAGTTTTCATCGCGTCGTTTGAGTCCATTTGAATTTGGTGAAAGGCAGATATCAAATCATGTGTAGTAAAATATTTTGAGTGACCCAACTGGCCTAAAATTTCTATTATGTTTGGCAAAGAGTAGAATCACCTACACTAATTTCGTTCAACTTCCTATAATCGAGAACAATTCGCAATTTCTTTTCACTAGAAGCGCCCAACTCTTTAGGTACCACCCAAACAGGAGAATTCCATGGGGAGTTTGAAGGAGATATTATTTCCTGATCGAGCATTTTTGTTATTTATTTTTCTACTTCAGTTTTATGGCATTCAGGAAATCGAGTTGGAAAGGTATGTTATTTAAATACAATAAATCATCTTTATAATCAATAAAAGCGTTAATTTTTTTTAAGAGGTCGTTACCTATTAATCCATCATATTCGATTGGAAAATTGTCTAAGACAGTGTGAAATGGATGTTGAGCATTAAAATTTGAAAAATTTAAATATGCGTAACAAAAATTGTTTTACGTGGATCGCTTACGTTATCTATGCCTTTCAAGACAATTGGTTGATCTTCGTAACACGGTACATTTCCATTTAATTAATTTAATTTGATAAGGCTTATATTTGCACCAGTGTCTATTAAAAGTTTACAGGGTCGAATTAATTCTGGTGATACGTAAGATATACCTTTAAAATTTATAAAGAACAATCGGCCTGGACTAGGTGAGCATTTCTTAAAGTGATCGTTCTCTGAGAGCTCTGTTAGTGTAAAGGAGGATCTTGGTGGTAGTTTTGATGAGAACTTGAGGATTGTACTAGATTGTTTTGTCTGTTTCGATTATTATATTCTCTCTTGCGACATTCATTAATAACATGCCCAATCTTTTTACAATAATTACAGAATTTTGGTTGATTGTGATTGAATGTATTTTGGTTACGTTTTTGGAAATTAGGATTTTGATTGTTTTGGTTATAAGAACTTGAATTTTGATTTTGTTGATTGTGAGAATTAGAATTTTGGTTTTGGAAATGTCTAACGTTTGGTTTATAATTTCGTTATTACGATAATTGAAAGTTGTATGTCCGGGCTTGTTGCAAAAGGAACAGAATCTTGCATGAGTTGAATTTATCATTTGATATATATAGAGCAATAGCAATAGCGTTTTCTATAGTTTTTGGACTCTGCGATTTGACAATTAAAGATATGTTTGGAATTAAATCAGTTATAAAAACGTGTAGAGCTTGGCTTTTTTATCATTTGTACACATGCATCTCTAGCTTCCGTGGTCAGATATCATCTAAGGTATCTAACAATTCAACATAGCAGTTTTAAATTTTGTTTGCAAAAGATATGACGCTTTCGTTTGTGATGTGTTTACAAGAATTTAGATCAAGTTGCCATTGATCCGCTGTTCTTTTCTCTGTCTAGTAAATATTTTTTTAAATCATCCCAGGTTTCAAAGGTTCTATTCTTTACTAAAGCTCTAGCATTACCCGTTAATTTAGATTCTATTATACAAAGCAGAATAGATTTTAATTCAGGTCTAATATATTTATTAGCTCTATTGCAATTGTCTACAAATTCATGAAGTTTTGTTTCGTTCCCATCGAAATGAAATAATATTTTTTCTGCCATTTCCAAGGACATTCATGGTGTAGTAGTAGAATTAGGCATTTTGAAATTTATTTAATATAATGTGGATATAGATGTTCATTGGTGATGGTTGGAACTTGTCGTAAAGTTGGTAGGCTTCGGTGATGACTCTACGGCGTTACAATGTTGTACTCGGTCTCGGAGACGTTGAAGATGTTGCTGGGCTCTGCGATGCTCTGGTGGAGCTGATGTTGATCTGGTAGTATGCTTCGGATCTGGAGTCTGAGTTCGCTGATTCTCGAATACTTCTTTGGATGCAGTTGATTGCGGAGCGCGTCGTAATAAGGATAACACTTTGGTTAAAAACGACGGTTTCTTGCAATACTCTTTACAAGTCAATCTCACTTCTGACACCAATTTTTGTAATGGATTCGACTCAAGAAGGAAGAGTTGTACCTTGATCGTATAACACCGATTATAATTGTAATAAGGAAGTTTATTAAATCATCGATTCGACAGATTTACGAGTTTTAAATTGTAACTGACTAATTATTTACATTTCGGCATATATATATATATATATATATATATATATATATATATATATATATATATATATATATATATATATATATATATATAAATTAAGTATCGATCAATCGAAATTAACTTTTTAAAAAATTATTTATTTCGTTTAAACTACAATACAAGATGTTGCTACTTTCAAGCTTAACTACTGACTAACTTATTCTAACTCTACAAAGTACAGCATACAAAACTGTCTACTCAGTTTTACGGATATTGTTACATGTTTCTCATAAGGAGTAAATGGTACCTAAACATTATATTAACTGACTAAGGATATTGCAACAATATAACTCTTCCCTTCCTAAAATGAAGCCCCTTCAGGTAGGCGGATATCGTTTTCCTGCGAGGGTGGAGGTGTAGTCCTTCTTCCTATCTGTAAATTCCTTGTCCATTTAAAAATAAAATAAATTCTAATGATTATGGGGCCAATGTAAAGTAAAAGTGTCCATATGCTGGGGGTGTGAAAGTAATATTGTTCGTTGTCAATGATTTGTACAGGGTTAATGGGTATATCTTCCAATTTGATTGTTTTTAAGTTTATTGTTAAATTTCACGTTTGACTGGTATTTAATTGGAATTAAATTTTTCGAACAATATCGGTTTTCCGATTGATTTGTCTTTGTATCTCAGTTTCTGATTTTTAAAGAAAATTTCACAACCGTTTTCACTGATTAAATATACGCCACTTAACACTTTCACTTGAGCACATTGGTCACATTTAATCTATAGCTTTTCTTCTTCAGGGAAGATTGCTAAGTATTTGTTTATTTCGGGGATCATCTCGATGTGGTTTTTCTCGATCTTCAACTTGGTATATGTACACTGGCTGGTGTTGTCATCTAGGAGGATGTGACGTTCGCAAGCGGGGTTGTAATGGGGGTTGAAGTTGTTGGGACACTGATAAGACTTACTTTTCGTACATATATCGTTTAGAGGTTTTATATCATTGTCTTCGGATTTCAGCAAAAATTTTACTTCGGGAATTATTGTTACGAACTCTGATTCCAATTTTGTAGGAATAGGGTGTAGATAATAAAGTTCAAATTTCTTATTAAAATTTATTGGTAGTGATATAAAGTAATTTATAGTAGTAGGCATTATTTTACAATTAATTGTTACTATTGATTCGAAATGTTTTCATATTTTACCTCGAATGGCAATTGATCACTATAGTAATTTGAAATTTTTTGTAATTCCAAAAATAATTCGAATTATGCTCGGATGCATTGCTCTTAATTTACAGAATGTCACGGAGTTCTCGATCTCTTGAAATATGTTTAATAATGCATTGTACAATATTATCAGTTGATTATAAAGATCTTTGGCGGTCAAGATATTATCGAGATCGATTTTGTTCTTTATCATTTGTTCTAAATGTTCTATTTTTGATTTTAATAATAATTCATTATATTGAATATCGCTAATAGTGTTATTGAATTTTTGTATAATTTGGTGGTTCACGCTATATGCCATATTTATTTGGTTTTGTAAATTTTGTTGATTATCCTGTACGTGCTCTAATATTTCATTATATCTTTTCCCATCTTCCGCATCTAAATTTCCAGTAATAGACTTAAATATCGACCCTAGGCCGTCGATTAGTCCTCTTTTATTTCTATTATTATTTGAGTGTATTTTCATGTTGTTCATTTTGTCATTTATTCTTAGTTGGAGATATTGTATAATTTTACTATAAAAACTCAGTTCATGTTTATAACTAATATTGTCTAAAATTGTCCGGTTAATATTATTATACTGAATGTTTATGTAGTCGTATTGTTCGTATAATGGAGTCAAGTCATAGTAATGTACAAAGGTATGTTTTGTCCGTTCTAATTTTGCTGGTCCCAAATTTATTGGTAAGATTCCTATATTTCCGGTTATGTTTTCGACGTCGGCTCCGTATGTGAATGCGAACAACCTGCAATGTTTTCAAAGTTGTAAGTTTTCTTTTTAGGACGTTTAATATTAGACAAGTGAATATTTTCAGAAGTATTACCATGTTGAGTAATTATTTTAGCTGTTTTTAATTTGTTATTTACTCGTTTTATTTTTTCTACCTTATATTTGTTTTTAGTTTTTTGTTGTTTCTGCTTGTTTTTGACAAATACTTGTTCAGGTATGCTAGGTAGTTCTTCTCGAGACTCGTTACGTTTGCCAATTACTTTATCTTTATTTTGCTTAATTTTTTCATTAATTTTTTGATATAGTATTGTCATTTTATTTTTATGTTCCGTGATATAATTGTTTATTAATTGTTTGTCTATTTCTATATTAAACGGGGATTTAGAATCTATGTGTCCAGAAATGATTTCAGTGGGTTTTAATTTGGTTACAGAGTGAATAGTATTATTGTATGCTAGCAATGCGTAATTTACTTTAATTTCAATGGGTTCTTGCTTGTACAGGTCCTGATTATTGAATAATCTGATGTGTTCAATTAAGGTGGAGTGGAAACGCTCCACAATTGCATTAGAATCGGGATGTTGTGAACTAATGAAATGAATTTTTATTTTGTGGACATCTAATAGTTCTTGTAATACCGAATTTTTAAATTCTAATCCGTTGTCAGATATGATTTGTTCTGGAATGGGGTGATGCGTGAAAAATTTAATTAATTTATTTACAACTTCAATGCCTTGTCCAGAATTCAGTTTGTAAGCCTGGGCGTACTTTGAGAAAGAATCTACTATTGTTAAGAATTTCGTCTTTTCTAGTGTGATACTGTCAATATGCATAATTTGGAAAGGTTTCACTGCTGTAGGGGTAATATTAAATTTTAATTTCAGAGGATTTCTATCGTACTTTATTACTTGACAAATCTCACATTGCTTGATATATGTCTGTATGGATTTCCTTTGTCTAGGCCAATAGTATTGTTGTTTAATACGAGTTTCTGTTTCGTCTATGCCTCTGTGGTTCGTTTTACTTTCGTGGTAATTTTGTATGATTTGAATAATTTCGTCTTCGTCCGTAACGTCTAAAAGTTTTTTAGCACATTTTACCATTTCTATTTCTGAATTTTTAAAATATTTTTGTAATATAGTGCTAAATTTTTCATAAAGGGGATTTTCAAAATAAAGATAATATTTAACTCGGGGGACTATGAATTCTTTAATAAATTGTAATGCATCATTTTCAAAGTTATTTTTTGAAAATTGTACTAGAAATCTTTGTTTGTTATTATGAAGTATTATAATAGTAGGAGTTGCAGGGTTGTACTCAACTTCGGATATTATTATTATTTGATTTTTTCCCATAGTTTACGGGACATTCAACTACAGGAATGCCAGTCACGGGGTGTTCTGCATTTGAGTGTATTGTTGCGTCAGTGTCAGATAATTTGTCGTCTTCATTTTCATTGTCATTGCCTGTTTCTACTATTAAGGATTCAGAATCGTCAGGAACTTTATTAGTTTTAGAATTTTGAAGATCTTTATTAAAGTTATCCATGAAATTTTGAAATGCGTTCATGTTATCTGTTTCATTAATATTTAATTCTACTTGTGATAATGAGGAGTCCTGTCCTGTATATACGGTTATTGTCACTTCCATGTCCTTGAAAATGTACTGAATCATCGGTTTTATATCAGTCCACTCTTTATCGTCTTTACCGCATGCAAGTCTGGGAATACTCAAGTTTGTAATATTATGTTTTAAACAAAAACTCTTAAGATTGACCAGGGTGTAAAATATATCTTGAAGGGATGGTTTATCAAATTATCGGTTTTTTGTTATGAGGTAGAGGATGAATCTATTTCTATCTTTTAAATAAACTATATTATGTAATTTAGGTTTTTGTTTGTGTAGCTTATCAACGTTTTTGAATATATTGTAACGTTTTTATTTATATGGGTGAAGTGTAAAACATAAACAAATATTATTAACTAAAAGAATATGTTTATTAAACGATGAATAAATATTAGAAATATAATTAACCTTTTCACTGCGCATCTGTTTTACATAGCCCTTCGCTGTGTGCGCAATTTTCTACTGTGTTCCGTATATATACGTTCATAGCAGTTTACCGTACGCAACACACAAATAAAATGACGCAATAGGTGATAAAATCATAGAAAAACATTAAGATATTCAGATTTTATTACAGAAAAATAATTACATTAATGTCCAGAGCAGGAAAACGATAAACGTATATATACGTCCAGAGCAGCGAAAAGGTTAAGAGATTATAAAAGTAACTAACACTATGATTAACAAATATTAACAATAATTTAAAGACTAAGAATATTATAAGACACTTAAACACTAAGATTATTTATTTAACTAATTAACACTACTGTTTATGACACTAATTTATGTTCACTTGTCGACTTGTTTTTATATCACCAACTATTCACAACGTTTATTTATATCAGAGTTCTTTACTCGTTAGTTCTATAATACAGAATGTGTCCACTGGCTTTGGCGGTGGGTTATATATACCTGGCTAGATTATTTCTAGACTCTACTAGGAGCTACTAGAGAACATCTAGAGGTAAACAACATCACACAATAGATTACTGCCGACCAGTCCTAACGAGCACGTTGCGGCCAGACACTGAGGCGCCTGGTAGCGCGGCGGCGGCGGCCGCGGGGGTTACGTTACACTGCCCCCTCCTTAAGACTGTTTCGTCCCGGAACAGTCCGTGGTGACGAAACCTGCATGTACTACCCTTGGTGCATTTCGAGTTCTTAAAGAAGTGACAGTCGATGGTCCGCTCGACTTCTTCTTTCTGTCCGTTAGGGTTAAAGCTGCAGACGAGAATTTCAACGCCGGTGAAACGGAAGAGGATCTCTAACATGTTCCTTACAATCCTCCAATCCAAACCGTCTAGACCACAACCCAACTTCGGTACTGCTAGCTTCAAAATGTCATTCTCCAGTAGATGATCCCTCAAATCGCACAGCGAGTTCCATAGGCTTTGATACGACGGCTTCTGGTACGAGCGTGGTTTTGTAACAAAATAGTAGATGTACCGCTGATGGTCTGAATTGCTATCTCTCAGTCGTAGCGTTTTCCCAACAGATGGACGTTGGTTGGCCAGTTCTTGTAGTCGTCCATATTTCGCCTTAAAGACTGAGGCTATGCCGTGGGACATCTTTAAGTCTTCTGATACGCAGTGGCCGAGGGAATAATCTGAAGACACGGTAAACAGATCTCGATGTTCTTCTTTTATCACGCCGTACCGCGCCTTGCGCCCAAAGGAATAGTTCTCCATGAAATCTTCAAAAGTCGGTTCTTGAGCTATGATCCGACGAACTGCTCCTCCATTATGGTCTTCGTGGTTGTCTCCAGCAAAAGAGGCTAGCCGATTAAAGTGTACCACCCTCGGCTTCCCGGTAGGTCGTTTCTTAATTCTATATACCACGTCGTTTATTCTTTTGACTACCTCATAGGGGCCCTCCCAATTCTTTTGCAGCTTTGGTGATAACCCGCGGCGCCTTTGTGGGTTGTAAAGCCACACTAAATCCCCAGGTTGATATCCACCTTTTTCGGCTTTGATGTCATACCGGTCCTTCATTCGGTCGCTGGCAGTTTGAATGATCGTACGGACTTGTTCATGAATGTCATCCATTCTTCTCCGTAAGCCCGTAACGTAATCTTCTCCGGCCAGGTCTTCCCCAGGTTTGCTGCCGAACACTAAGTCGCATGGTAAACGCAACTCACGTCCGAATAAGATGTTCGCAGGAGTTTGCCCTGTTGTCTCATGCACGGATGAACGATAAGCCATCAGGAACAGATGAAGATGTCGGTCTCAGTCTCTTTGGTGGTTGGAGACTACCTTCGACAAATATCGGTTGATCGTTCTGTTCATTCGTTCAACCATGCCATCGGACTGCGGATGTAATGCAGTTGTCCTTGTTTTATTAATTCCTAATATCTTACAGATATTTTGGAAAACGGCAGACTCGAAATTTCTTCCCTGGTCGGAGTGAAGTTCGCGTGGTACCCCGAATCGACATATATATTCTTTAACTAAGGTTTCAGCGACCGTGGTGGCTTCTTGATTGGGTAATGGATAAGCTTCAACCCACTTGGTGAAGTAGTCCATCACAACCACGATATATTTATTTCCGTCGTTACTTTCTGGAAATGGTCCGGCCACATCAATCGCAATGCGCTCAAATGGACTGCCAACGTTGTATTGACGCATTGGAGCTTTTCGTCGTCTATGAGGGCCGTTACTTCCCGCGCAAACCACACATTTCTTGCACCAGTCTTTAGCATCTTCAGTGAAGTTAACCCAGTAAAACCGCTGGCGCAATCTTTCTAGGGTTTTGGTGACTCCAAAATGGCCTCCAGACCCGTCATGGATCTCTTTCAACACGTCTGGTATTCTACTCTTAGGAATGACCAACTGAGCTTTCTTCTCAGTTCCATCAGCATTCTCTACCACACGCTTCAACAGGCCATCCTCAATCACCATGGAGTCCCATTGCGCCCAGTACGCTTTTACACTCTGTGATTGTGGTGCAACGTCTTCCCATATTGGTTTGCATTCTTCTGCATTCCATTTTAATAAGATTTTCAAAGTCGGGTCATTTTCTTGGTCCTTGCGTAGTCCATCGGGCTGCCAACTATCATCGACTACTGTTGTCCTGGCGACGGTAAACTGTTTCTCTTCAAGTCGACTACAATGTTTGCAGTCATCTTGGCAAGGCCTTCTGGATAATGCATCGGCATTACGATGGCTGGTACCTATCCTGTGTTCGATTTTGAAATCGTATTCCTGTAGTCTTTCTATCCATCTAGCCACCTGACCTTCAGGATTCTTGAATTGTAGCAGCCATTTTAATGCAGCATGATCAGTTCTAATCAAAAATTTTCTTCCGTACAAATATTTGTAGAAATGTTCCACGGATTTCACGACTGCCAAGAGTTCTTTTCTGGTCACACAGTAATTCCTTTCTGGTTTTGACAAGGTCTTACTAAAGTAGGCAATAACCTTCTCATGCCCATCTTGTATCTGGGAAAGAACGCCACCAATTCCGACGTTGCTGGCATCTGTGTCTAGAATGAATTCTCCTTCAGGTAAAGGATAACTCAAGACGGGTGCGCTTGTCAAAGCATGTTTTAGTTCTTTAAATGCAACTGTACAGTCCGTTTCCCAGATAAATCTTCTTCTTTTTTCAGTAAGCCTTGTCAGTGGCTTGGCTATGTTGGCAAATCCAGGTACATATCGTCGATAATAGGTACACAAACCAAGGAAACTTCTGAGTTCGTGTTTGTCCCTAGGTGCTGGCCAGTCTCTCACAGCCTTTATCTTCTCCTGGTCAACTGCAATACCCTTACCGGAAACCACGTGTCCAAGGTAATGAACTTCTCTTTGAAACAGGTGACACTTCTTCGGGCTAAGTTTCAGGTTAGCCTTCCTCAATCTCTGGAAAACCTCTTCCAAATTCTTCATGTGGTCCTCGAATGTCTTACCTACCACAATAATATCGTCGAGGTACACTAAACAGGTTTTCCAAGATAGCCCAGCCAATACTGTTTCCATGAGTCGTTCAAACGTTGCAGGAGCATTGCAGAGCCCAAAAGGCATTACGGTAAATTGCCAGAGTCCTGTACCAATGGTGAAGGCTGTCTTCTTCTTGTCTTTTGGATCCAAATCCACTTGCCAGTAGCCGCTCTTTAGATCCAAAGTGGAGAACATTTTTGAGCCAGCCAAAGTGTCTAATGTGTCGTCTATTCGAGGTAGCGGGTAACTATCCTTCTTCGTCACGTTGTTAAGTTGACGATAATCGACGCAAAATCGTGTAGAGCCATCCTTCTTCTTCACTAACACCACTGGTGAAGCCCATGGACTGCTTGAAGGTTCAATCACACCTTCCATCTTCATGTCCTCGATTATTCTTTCTGCTTCCTCACGCTTCGCCAGTGGTAGTCTTCTTGCTGGTTGACGGATGGGTCTTGCGTCTCCGGTGTCTACTTTATGGTGAACTACATTAGTTCTCCCTTTGGTTTTCTCATCAAATTGGAACACATCTTTAAAATTTCCAATTAGATTCTTTGCCTTTGTTCTCTGGTCGGCGGTCAATTCTTCAAATGATGTTGTCAATTGATTGATTAACGTGTCCGGAACTTTCTGAGATGTGTTCCCTTTGGCCTTTACAGTTCGGATAATCGAGGATACTGCCATGCATTCTCCCACAATTGTTCCTCTCTTCAGAACAACAGGATAAAAATTTACGTTCATTATCCGAACTGGAATTACCTGGCTGGCTTTGACCAGTGATTTTCCGACAACAACCCCAGTACCGGTTTTGGCATCATCATTCTTGGGCTCCAGCATAACGATACTTCCCTCACAGAAACTACCATCTAAATGCGCTTCCAGGATAGTTTCACTTCGTTCTGGGAGGGTAACGTCCTCGGCCATTAGTACGCGCATAGCTTTGTCATCTCGTGGATTTAATACGAGTTCTTCTTCATTGACCATCATCACGCCCTTCTTCAGGTCAAGTTTAAAACCATGCTTTGTCATTGCGTCCATCCCAAGTATTAATTCATCTTCAACTTCAGCTACCAGCGCACGATGTTTGAATGAGGTTTTTCCGATAGTGATGGTGACATCTACATCTCCTAACGCGGTAGCTTGTTCTCCCGTTGCTGTGCGTAATCGCCACTTAGTTGATTGAAGATGCGTCTTGCCAGTTTTCCTTATCAAGTCAGGTCTGATTATAGTTTTTGTCGCACCCGTATCCAGTAGCATTTTCAATGGCCTTCCGTTAATAGAGCCATCCACATAGATGCCATTGGCTTTATGATGAAGAGATGCGACATAACTGATAGATTGTGGAGCTACTAGATTACAGGTCGTTGCCCCTTCGCATCAACCCGATTTAGTTTTCCGACTCCTTTTCTTCCCTTTGCAGATTCCGTCTTCTTTTGCATTTTTCTGCAAAGTCTCTGCGGATGGCCCAGTTCACCGCAATTCCAACAGCGAAGTTTCTTTCTTCCGGTAAACACTTCACTTGCAATTCTTCGCATTGTCTCTTCCAGATCTTCAGAGTTTTCCTTTCTCTCAGCATCGATATTTCAAGATATTGTTTGGCAGCTTCATGCTCTAATGCATATGAGAGTGCGTCAGTTAGAGTTTTAGGACGGGCCAATCGCAGTGCTTGTTGAGTTTCGCTGTCTCGAACCCCGTAAATGAATGATTGAGTGGCCAGGCACTCCAAAACGCTGTCAGGAGCCGTAGGATGTGCGAGATGAACCAAACGAGCTACGTCAACTTCAAATTCTTGAAGGCTTTCTTTTGAACTCTGATACCGGTTCCTCAGTTGCGTCTGGTACACCTGCTCCAGATGTGCATTTCCGTCATTTTATTTATTTTTTTATTTACACTTCACAGTTTATTAACAATCCCACACCTGACACCAATTGTAACGTTTTTATTTATATGGGTGAAGTGTAAAACATAGACAAATATTATTAACTAAAAGAATATGTTTATTAAACGATGAATAAATATTAGAAATATAATTAAGAGATTATAAAAGTAACTAACACTATGATTAACAAATATTAACACTAATTTAAAGACTAAGAATATTATAAGACACTTAAACACTAAGATTATTTATTTAAATAATTAACACTACTGTTTATGACACTAATTTATGTTCACTTGTCGACTTGTTTTTATATCACCAACTATTCACAACGTTTATTTATATCAGAGTTCTTTACTCGTTAGTTCTATAATACAGAATGTGTCCACTGGCTTTGGCGGTGGGTTATATATACCTGGCTAGATTATTTCTAGACTCTACTAGGAGCTACTAGAGAACATCTAGAGGTAAACAACATCACACAATAGATTACTGCCGACCAGTCCTAACGAGCACGTTGCGGCCAGACACTGAGGCGCCTGGTAGCGCGGCGGCGGCGGCCGCGGGGGTTACGTTACAATATCTTTAAATTTCCGTGCTATTCCTTGATACATGCCAAGATCTTTACTTACACAATGTGCGAGACTATTATTAACGGGTGCGTTAAACAAATTATCTTTAATTTCAATTATGTTTGTTATTAATTTAGGGTTTAATTGTTTAAAATTTAAATAATTTTGATATTCTGCCAAATATTCATCTTCTATAGATTCTAAATTTTGATTGTCACAAGGAATTCGACTAAGTGCGTCTGCGTTGGTATTTAGTTTGCCTTTTTTATAAACAATTTCGTAATCGAATTCTTCAAGCTTTAAACGCCATCTTATAAGCTTTTGGCTGCATTGTTTCAATGAAAAGTGCCATTGGAGAGGTCTATGGTCAGTAATTATAGTAAATTTGCGTCCAAAAATATATGGTCTGAAGTACTGTGTTGCCCAGATGATGGATAGCAGTTCCTTCTCTATAGTGGAATAGTTTGTCTCGGTCGAGTTCAAAGTCCTGCTCGCGTAAGCTACAGGCTTATCGCTACCGATAGGTCCTTCTGATAGGACTGCACCTATCGCTACGTTACTTGCGTCACATGTTAAATTAAACGGTTTTGAGTAATCGGGATACTGAAGTAATGGTTCATTAATTAGCAAGTTTTTACAAAATTCAAAGCATTCTACATATTCAGGGTCGTTAATATTAATTTCGGCATCTTTCTTTAAACATTTCGTTAGTGGTTTGGTAATTTTTGCAAGATTTTTTACGAATTTTCTGTAATAGCCGAGTAAGCCTAAAAATAATTTTATTTGTTTAGTATTTTTTGGAATCGGGTAATTTTGAATGGCGGTTATCTTATCTGGGTTTGGTTTAACACCGTCGGGTGTCACAATATGTCCAAGGTACGCGACTTCTTTTTTCAGGAATTCAGATTTGTCTAGTTGAATTTTGAAATTTGATTTTCTCAGTCTGTTAAATACTAGTTGCAAGTTTTGTATATGTTCTTGTAAGCTGGTGCTAAAGACGATGATGTCGTCTAGGTACACAAGAAATTTGTCGTTAGTTAGTCCTCTAAGTATATTGTCCATGACGCGCTGAAAAGTAGCCGGGGCGTTTTTCAACCCGAACGGCATACGTAGGAATTCGTAATGACCGTTTTCGGCATTGAACGCTGTTTTGGGTATGTCATCGGTTTGCATCTCTATCTGATGAAATCCGGAGGCTAGGTCGAGGGTGGTGAAATAATGGCAGCGGCCTAATTTGTCTAATAAGTCTGTGATATTCGGTAGTGGGTATTTGTCACCGATAGTTTTCTCATTTAGTTTACGGTAATCTACGACAATTCTCTATTTACGTTTACCTGAAGCGTCGGGCTTCTTAGGCACGATCCAAATGGGTGATGACCATGGGGAAGTTGAGGGTCTAATAATATTTTGTTCTAGCATTTTGTTTATTTGATTGTTTACTTCTTGTTTATGGATTTCGGGATACCTATAGGTTTTCGTGTAAACAGGTATCTCGTCTTTTGTTTTGATGTTATGTTTAATTTCGTTTGTAAATGTTAAATTTGAATCATCTGAATGAAAAATATCTGAATAATCTTTTATCAATTTTGTTATCGCAATCTTCTCTTCCGAGTTCATGTGATCTTGTCTAATTTTGGAAATATCAAACTTAGTATTGTTTACTTGAAAAGAATTTAGGTTAGAATTGGGGCTAGAAACTGAATCATAGTTATTATCGAATTGTTCAACGTTAAGAGGTTTGCCTATATTTAGTGTGACTTTCAAATCTGTTGGATTTATTACTGTACACAGTGCGTTGTTATTATCAGCTCTAGTAACACATTCTGGGATTATTAAGTTGGTCGTTTTTTTTTCTGGGATAATAATATTTCCTGATTTGACATTAACTTTTACATTTATATGGGGTCTCGTGGCCGTGTGCCTGAGTGTCTGGTCGCGAATCTGGGGACCCGGGTTCGATCCCGACCGACGCCAAAAATTACATCGCATTTTAATGGCACAAAATTGACCTCTGTGGCGCACTCTCCACGCCAGCAATGAGTGCCCGTGAGGTGACGCCTGGTAAGCGCCCGCACGGTAAAAATATTCCATCATTACCGATATCTGTGTACGACGCAGATTGGCACACCCAGTAATGGGTAATATGCCGTGATGAAATATTTATTTTATTTTATTTATTTTACATTTATAACTTTTTCAGATTGCGGTTCTAAAACAATTTTGTTTACAGAAATATTATTTGAACTAGCATTACTATTTTCTTGCAGGTAGTGAAGTTTAATTTTGGAATTCGGAGTTATTAAAAGGTTATTATGTATGTCGATAATAATTTTTAATAATTTTAAATTATCTATGCCCGATAGTAGGTCAAACTTATCGTGGAAATTAAATAAGTGATACTTTAGACAAGGATTATTTTTTTGTTTTAATTTGAATACTTTTGAAATTGGAATTAATGTGCTGTACTGTTCTATAGAAGTGCCATGAGCTGTAGAAATTTGGAATGGATCTTTGAATATAGAATTATTATAGAATTTTTGTGCAATTTCGGGTTTTACAAATGATTTGGTGCTACCTGTATCTATTAAGACTTTTAAGTTATTTTCAGGTAAAATTATGAAGGGTAATGTGTTACTTTGATTTGTTACATTTAGTAGTTCTATAATTGGAATGTTTCCGAGGCTGTTTCGAATAAAAAATCGTCAGTCTCATCGTTGGTTTCTACCGGGAACTCTAAGTTTTGTTCTTCCGTGTTGTCGTTATCTACGTTGGTGTCAGGTTCATATTCATCGTCAATTTGTTCTCCGCTTATATTAAATAAATTTTGATGACCGTGGGATGGTCCAGGTCGTGGTTGATATGTATTATTGGTCGAAATACTCATCGGGGTAGGTTTGGGGTAACCGTGAGATGGTCCAGGTCGTGGTTGAAAAGTATTATTAGTTGAAATGCTCATTGGTGTTTGTTTTGGATATTTAGTATTTTGATTATACGCCGTTACTTTAGTTTTGTTAAATTGGGGATTTTGAATGTAGTTTCTTGACATTGGTTTATTTACAACTGGCGGCGTGTAATTTGATAAATATAATGGTTTAGTTGGCACAAATTTTTTCGTTTGAGTTATTTGTCTAGGAATGGGTTTATTATGAGTGTTATGCATTGATGGTTTGACATTTTTATTTGGGTTGTCGAATTGAAAATCATTGGTTAACATACTGTTACGTTTTTATTTATATGGGTGAAGTGTAAAAAATAGACAATTATTATTAACTAAAAGAATACGTTTATTAAACGGTAAATAAATATTAGAAATATAATTAAAAGATTATAAAAGGAACTAACACTATGTTGAACAAATATTAACACTAATTTAAAGACTAAGATTATTTATAAGACAATTAAACACTAAGATTATTTATCGCGGAGGCCGCGGGGGTTACGTTACAATACTCATTGCGGAATTTAAGTCTTGTGGATTTTTTGTTCTCATCAATTGACCAATAGGTTCTTTTAGGCCTCTTAATAATATGCGCAACGCGTAAGTTTGAAAATATTTCGTTAATACAGTTATTTCACTAGCGGTATTGCGAGTTTTAATATAACTGATTTGAAGATTTAATAAATTTAGTATTTTGTTATAAAAATCGAAAGGAGTTTCATTATATGACTGTTTCAATTCAGTCATTTCTATAGCTAGAGTATACGAGTCACGCTTGTCCGAATATGTGTTTAATAAAGCGTCTTTTAAATCTTTCCAGACAGTAATAGTACAGCTCGCGATGTTTACCGCGGCGTCGCCTTTGATCTTAGATAATATCGTTGACATGAGATATTCATTTTGGAAGTCTGATGCGTCTATTGTATTATAAAATTGAGTTACTAATTTACCACATATTTCGATAAATCGTGGAAGAAGTTCACGTTCTCCGTGAAATTCTGGCACCATGTCAAGGTACTCTTTCTTTAATACGGGGAAAGTCATGGTTTTATTTGGAGTTTTAAATTTCGGCTTTGTTAATACCAATTTATTATTAAAATTTACTAACAGTTCGGAATCAGAATTTGAACTGGAGTCAGAGTCGGAGCTCGTTTCAGTTTTATAACCTCTAAGCGACATAAAGTACTCACAGTAAGATCAGTGTCTTCATATCCGTTGAAGGCCTGTCTACGTGGTGGGTGTCTTTCAGGGGTTGGTTGCTGCTCGTTGCCGATGTCCTCTCGGTCACGATGCTGGCTGCTGCAGTGCTGATGTGCTCTCAGTTGCAGGCGATGAAGTAGGCGTCCTGATGTGCTCTCAGGGAACTTGATTGTAGTGATCGATTTGATTCTTGATTGCCGTTAAATCACTAATGTGAACCAGAACTATATTCGTTAAATCTGTTTGGCAATCCTACCGACTGCGCCAATTAAGTATCGATCAATCGAAATTAACTTTTTAAAAAATTATTTATTTCGTTTAAACTACAATACAAGATGTTGCTACTTTCAAGCTTAACTACTGACTAACTTATTCTAACTCTACAAAGTACAGCATACAAAACTGTCTACTCAGTTTTACGGATATTGTTACATGTTTCTCATAAGGAGTAAATGGTACCTAAACATTATATTAACTGACTAAGGATATTGCAACAATATAACTTATTGTAACGTTTTTATTTATATGGGTGAAGTGTAAAACACAGACAAATATTATTAACTAAAAGAATACGTTTATTTAACGGTAAATAAATATTAGAAATATAATTAAAAGATTATAAAAGTAACTAACACTATGATAAACAAATATTAACACTAATTTAAAGACTAAGAATATTATAAGACACTTAAACACTATGATTATTTATTTAAACAGTTAACACCACTCTTTATGTCACTAATTTATGTTCACTTGTCGACTGTTGTTTATATAATCAACTATCACAACGTTTATTTATATCAGACTTCTTTACTCGTTGCTTTTAAAATACAGAGTGTGTTCGCTGGCTTTGGCAGTGGGTTATATATTCCTGGCTAGATTATTTCCAGTACCTCCTCGGGCCTAGTAGAACCTTCGCGAGGCGACAGTGACCTGTATACAAAGGAACTAGGTCAGGGCGCAGTTACCCTCAAGGCGGCGCGTCGCAGGGATCGCGTCATCTCGGTCATCGCTCTGGTACATTCTTTTAGCGGCGGAGCACGTGTACTATTCTCACAGGGGCGCACGTCACATTATATATATATATATATATATATATATATATATATATATATATATATATATATATTCTTTAACACGAGGGGGTAAAACTGGCGCAGCTTATGCTGCTGGACTTCCTGCTTTTCATACGATAACAACTTTCACTGACTGGTTGTCGTTTGGACGGTCGACTACCATTAGATTAAGCAGGACGTACACACACACACATTTAGATGACCGATTAACATTTAGATTATGGACACAGACATTTGTTTGGTATTTTAACTAACTTCTTTATTTACACATATTTACACTAACTCTAATCAATTATCAACTATTAAACTTATTATTGACCACTAAACTAAACATATAAATAAACTAAATAGTTACATTGTAATTCAGCAGGTGGGCGTTCAGCCCGCGCCAGAAACTAAAACACAGACTACATGTCTCGTCGACATGAGTATCTAAGACCGATTACTTAAAACAAAACGTTAACTTCATGGGAGGATTATCTCTGAGGGGTTGAAGAGGGTATCATATGACATTCATATCAAAATATCAGCCCTGTACACAAAAATACAAGACATACTGCAAAAATATAAGATGTAAACACTATAAGTATAAATGCAATACATATTACAAATATAACTCACATAAAACATATGAACATAAACATAAAAGCATAAAACATACGACGTTATAAACACATAACGTAAACACAAAAACAGAAACATAAAACGTTACAAACAAATACAAAATAATTGTCTCATGCGGACAATTATTGCTAAAGGAAAAGGGTATTATTTTATTTTCCTATCATAACTAACAAGATGATTCTCAAAATCACAAATACAAATACGTTTATAAAATCTAAAAATCTAACATGCAATTAATGTCTCTAAAAGTTTATCTACTACTACTACTTTAAAATAATTTTGATCCCACACTTCTAACACCAGTTTGAAATGGGGTTGTTCGAGTGCCTCGGAGCTTGTCCTCTTTGTTGGAGGAAGTAAAAAGAAGAAATGATGTAGAAATAATAATAACTTTATTACAAGAAAACGGTTGTTAATTACAGACGATGATTATTACAGCTACTAGCGTGAAATATCTACTGCTTACTGCCCTGGGTTATTGAAATACATGGGGATTATATATTAATCTTTATCAATTGAGTAAATATGGAACAAAGAGAATCGTGAGCTGGTCAAGGCATAAGACAAACCAGACATCAGCAAAACAAGACAGTGATAAATTTGATAGTGCTTGTGGGAATTTCAAACAATTGGTAAGTCGAAAATATTTAAGTTTGCTTATACAATATTGTTTTATACATGAGTAATAATGATTAATTATTAATAGCAATTACAATACATTACACGTATCCCCTTAAAGAAAAAGAATGATGAAAGGATTGAGGATTTTTTTATGTACATAGGTACAAGTAAGGTTTACTATTACACAAGTTAATTATTTTACTTAACATTACATACTTATACTAATACAATAATAATAAGTGAAGGGTAGAAGATATTTTATTGGTTATATTTTATTTCTAATTAATTGTTATTACATTATACACAATGGTTAATAAGTTTTCTAATACGCATACACATAATATCAATTGTCATGGCTTAGGTTTACTGTACTATTATTGCTTTAATTTGGCGATTCTAGTACTTCGTCGTAATGGAATACTTTCGTTGATTTCAGAAGTGGAGGCTTTATTGATGTCGGATAAGGAGTTTTTAGGTTCGTCGTCTTCGATTTCAACACTGATACTCGATCGAGTGTCGTTTTTATTTTTGCATAGCGTAAGGGTAATGCAGTTGGTAATTTTACTCGCACCGTGATTATGATTATTGGGTATTGATTATTAACGGTTAAATAATTTATTTTTTAAGATTTTGAAGAGTTTATAGAGTAGATAAAATCCAAGTAATTGAAGGAAGGATCAAAAAATAAATATACAATATGGATGTTTTACAACATCGTGAAATGAATTCGTTTTTTCCTTTTCGTTTAGTGTTTCTTCAATTCTGTGTAATTTGTGACAAGCTATTTCTAGATTTTCTTTATCGAATGATATTGTATCGTGAGTTATTAAATTTAAAGTAGAGAAATTTTTGTTACATTTCTTGATGCATTCATCATTCGTGATGTCGAAATTTGGAAGAAATATTTCAAAGAAGTTTGTTAGATTTTTATGGTTATTAGCACTAATGATCGTCGCTGTTGTATAAATTTTACAATTTGGTTTCATGGTTAAAATACGAGTATCTTTTAATTGGAAATCGAAAGGGTTGTGTGTTTACAGTTTACTGTGACATCAATAGGGTTTTTTACAATAAATAACCATTTGTTATTTGAATTTAATTTGTGCTATATTTCAGGGGGTAATGATATGACACATGGGTTACAAGAATAAAGGATTTTGGTCGCGTGTAGGAGTAATTCGGATTCGCACGAAGGTTTTCCTTGCGTAGAATAGATAGGGTTGGTTAATGAGCAAATGAGATCGTTTTTAGACAATCATTTACATTGATCGATGTTTGCCATGGGGACGTATGTTGTTTTTGAAAGAGACATTGAAATAAATTTATATTGAGAAAGAATAAATACGTGTTGATTATTGAGTTTAGTTGGCAGAGGTGTAATACTATATAAGTTATAGTACTCATCTGTAATTAAAGGGTTTAAAATTGAGAATATTAATCTGTTCTCGGTGTACATTAATTTTACAGTTGTTAATGAAAGTAATTCAAAAGCATATTGGGGGTTTAAAGGTAAGGTAAAGGAAGTTAGAGGAGGTAGATGATCGGTAATTGTGTTCAATTGTTCCACTAGTTGTGGAGATAAGATAGAAGGGTGAATGATATTATTCTTGGCAAATAGGATTCCGTCGATTAAGGTAGAATATTCATTATCTAATTCGGTGGTTAAAAGTATTAGAAATTATAAGTGTACTTCGCAGTTTGTTTGGCTTTTAGATTAAAATAATTACTACTTGCACTATTAGTAAAATTTTGAATTCTTTCGAAGTTTTCTTGAATTACTTTATTACTCTTTTTAACATTTGTTATGGTATTGTTGAAATTTTGGATTGTAGATTGTACTACGTGAATTTTGTTTTTAAGAAGATGATTTACGGTTTCTTCATTAGAGTTTAAATCATTAATCGCTTTTTCTTAATATTCAGCGTCGTAGTGATCTAGAGTTCCAAATAGTGTTTTAAAGATTGATCCAATACCATCAAAAAGAGCTCGTTTATTTCTACAATATTTGATTTTATCAAAGTGAGTCAATTCTTTGATAGTTTATTTATTTATTGTGTAAGAGAAACAACAGTACATACATACCAGTCACAGTTTCTCGCAGATTAATATTTACAGTAAATTAGTGCTTATAATAATTAGTACCTATACATAAAGTTAATATAGGTATATAGTTGGTTTTTACAAATCTTTTAAAGTAGTTGTTACAGTTTTTTACTTCCTTGTACGTAAGTAAAGGAAGTATTGTAATCGCGAAAAAATTCGGTTTTCAGATTTCAGCGGAAATATCCATTTTGATCATCCCTGAATCCATTTTGACTAATTTCGTCGTGACGTCTGTACGTACGTATCTCGCATAACGCAAAAACGGTAAGCCGTAGAAAGTTGAAATTTTGTATTTAGGACTCCTATAACATCTAGTTGTGCACCTCCCTTTCTGGTCATTACACAATTTCCAGAAGTGGCACTTTACATGAAGCCTATATTAGATTTTAATGAAAAACTGCTTTAAAATATAATCCAAAACTTTTCAAATATGGTATACAAGACTTTTATGTCAATCGAAATAACATAATAGATTTTGGTTAAAATAGGCTAACCGGAAGTGGTACATTACTTGAAGTTGTTAACAATTTTTCTTGAATAACATGATTTTATTTTAATTTTAGAAATAAATGCTTCAAATAAAAGTTTTAGAAAATTAATTTCTGCGTCTAGCACATCAAGTATTATTAAATTAGCCCTTTGTATAAGCGAGATATGTAAATTTAAAAATTATATACTTTTTGTTTTTGTAATAAAGCTTGCTATGGATTAGGACACAAAAATAAAAAAGTTCATGTCAAATTACGTTAAATACGTGCAATTTTATGATTCGTACAATAACAAATATTATATTTTTATTGTGAAATTAGTCATATTCATTGTTGTAATCAAATATTTCTTTGTTGTAATCAAAACTCTCTTTAAAAAGAACCGGGTTAGAATAATGTTAATTTAAGAATGATAGTAGTAAATGAATTATTTTTTGTTTTATATCAAAATATTTCTCGGGCTTGGCTTAAGCCTGTCAGTATTTTGTAATTTAATTATTAAAAAAATATGTATAGTTTAATAATCGTACAAGGAAGTCGTGTGGTGTCCACATCATATTTTTTAAATAGTGTTACCTTTGTCAAGGTGTCGTGACAAATTTCTTTAGTTTTATTGAAACTAATCTTTAGGAGTGTTAATTTTGAATCGAGATATGTAACTAAATTCCATGAATTCTCGTAGTATTTTAATTTACCTAAGTTTTCGAAAAATATTCCTGGGGAAGGATCTAATTTATCCACGCTGAGTGTAGAAGAACATGATGTGAGAGTTGCCAAACACATGAATGTTGAGAGTGTTAAACTGAAACAAACACGTGTTTTAGCCTATCTGAATTTACTTTTAATTTTTTTTTATTTACTAGTATAGTATAGTTTACTGGTGGGTTTACTTCGATAATTTCGTAAGGGCCTTCGTAGGGTTTGCTTAACTTTTTAGATTTACCTAGTTTTATCTTTTCATTTGTTAGGAATACTTTATCACCTACTTTGTATTTTACATTGTTACATTTTCGATCATAATATACATTGTTTGTTTCTTTACTCTTAATTTGGTGATCTCTGGCTTCTTGTCTGCATGTTTGTAATTTAAGAGTGAGATCGTCTAGGTAATCGTCATAGGTTTATTTAAAGGTGGGAGATTTGTCTAGTTCGGATGGGATGTTTGGTTTACTTCCAAAAACAAGTTCCTGTGGAGAGAATTTCGTGGATGTATGGACTGTTGTATTTAGTGATGCCGTGGAATCTCGCGTTTTCGAGATTTCGTCTCGAAAATCGAGAAATTTCGAGACGAGACTTATGATAGTCTCGTCTCGAAAAATCGAGACGAGACGAGAGTAATGCCCTCGAGATTTGCTCGAGACGAGAGTAGGTATTCGAGATCTCGATTGCACGTTTTTTTTTAATATGTATATAATTAATGATATACAATAAGAAAAATAATTATCAGTACAAATATTTTCATTGCCTGTTCATTTGCATTCATATTTATTTATTCATTTTAAATTTATAGGGTGTTACTATAAAGAATAGGAACAAAAGTATTCCCTGTGGTGTACTCTCCATGCTAGTATTAAATGCCCTTGCTGCGAATAATATTTGTTCAGTATTTTTTTACTTACCTGTTAAATGCCAGACTTAGTAAAAATAAAGTTTTAATCAGTAGTATCTACTTACTCCTTTATTACGTCCAAGTTGATACTATATATATATACAAATAATAAATAATTACAGCGTCACTGATTGCTACCTTCAACCATACAAACACGCTCTGGTCTGCCAACTTATGGAACACACATACAGCTAATTATAAATTCGAGAATTTCGAGACTCTCGAGTCGAGACCGAGAATAGAGGATGAAAAATATGACGAGACGAGACGAAAACAAATCTCGTCTCGAATTTTCGAGACGAGACGAGAGTGAACTGTTTCTCGCCGTTTCTCGTCTCGCGGCATCACTAGTTGTATTATAGGAAAAGGTTGCAAAGTCTAAGCATTGATCCCAATCTGTTTGTTCTTTATTAATGTAATTTCTCAAATAATCGGTTAATGTAGAATGAAATCTTTCTAACGCGTCATTACATTGTGGGTGGTATGCTGTAGTTTTTTTAAATTTTTAATAATTTACTGTCATAGTCAAGGGTCCTACAATGTCTAAGGAGACTCTTTCAAAAGGTTCTACGGACGTTGTTGTGAGTTCCATAGGGTGTTTGTTTTTTTTGCGCACCGTTTTATGCTTCTGACATTCATTACATTGTTTTAGATATGATTTAATGTCGTTTTTCATGTTGGTCCATTTATATTTGTTCTTAATTCGATGTACGATGATACGATGATAACCGGAATGTCCTGATATTAGGTGACTATGATTTTTTTTTTAATTTGATTTATTTCGTCTGAATTTGGAGTAATTAAGACGTCGTGGCAAATTTTAATTTTCATATTTGTATTTCTATATATGAATCTTTACATACATTTGATTTTTGACAAGCTTAGTTTATCGAATCCTATTCCTAGACGGGGAATGTTAATTGAATCGATATTTGAATTTATTAAAAGGGTTTTTAATTTTGATATGCAATTATACATTGTTTCGTAATCTCCTCTTTCCCAATGAAATTGTTTGATTACGAGGTAAAAGAAATTTTGATTTGGTTCTTCGATTTTATAAACATTACCTACTTTCGTGTTTTCTTTTAATAATTTGTTATAATGATCAAATTTTGATTGAATGTCTAACAAGGGTTTTTCTTTAAATTCTAAATCTTCAGATATACATACAGCAACATGATTGTTAGCTTGAAGAATATTTTCATTAATTTCGTCTATGTTTTCGTTTGTGATAATAGTAGAGTGTTGTTTTTTCAAAAATTCTTGGTAGCTTATAATTTCAGGTTGGGAGGAGTGGATAGTGTTTATGTTTGTTTCGGTTTCGAGTCGTATACGGCTAAGAGCATCGGCATTTTGATTTCTCTTGCCTTCGCGATAGATAATTTCGAAATCGTATTCTTCGAGTATAAGATGCCATCAGAATATTCTTTTATTACTAGCTTCTTTAATATTGAATAACCACTGTAACGGTTTATGGTCGGTTACTATTTTAAATTTTCTTCCGTGTAAATAGTGACGATAGTGTTTTATTGCCTATATTATGCTTAGAATTTCTCTCTCTATGGTGCTATAGTTACTTTCTATTTTGTTTAACGTTCGGCTCGTGTAAGAGATAGATTTTACCGCTTGGGACAGAACCGCGCCAATAGCAAAATTGCTAGCATCAGTTGTCAAGGTAACTGTTTTACTAGGATCTGGATATTGTAACAAGGGTTCTGAAGTATGGATTGATTTAAGTTTTTCAAAAGAATTTTGTTGTTCAGATGTCCAATTATATGGAGGTGCATTTTTTAATCCAAAAGGCGTTCTATTATATTGATAGTGACCAGAAGGGACAGAGAAGGCTCTTTTAGGAGCGTCATTAGGATCCATTTTAATCTGATGAAATCCTGAAGTAAGATGAAGGGTGGTAAAATATTTAGAGTGTCCTAATTGGTCGAGGATTTCGGTGATATTTGGAAGAGGGTAAGAATCACCTATACTGATATCATTTAGTTTTCTGTAGTCTATGACTACTCTCCATTTCTTTTCTCCAGAAGCATCGAGCTTTTTTGGGAACTACCCAAACAGGTGAATTCCACGGAGAATTTAAATGCGAAATTATATTTTGATCAAGCATTTTTTAAACTTGCTTGTCGACTTCTTCTTTGTGGACATCGGGGAACCGATAGATTTTATTAGCAACTGGAATGGAAGAGGTGGTAGGTATCTGATGCATGATCGCTTCGGTATATGAAAGATTTCATTGTATTCGTGGCATAAGTCTATAATCGATTGTTTTTCTTCTGAGTTCATGTGTGATGTGCGTAAAAGATTTGTGACTTTATCGAGACAATTAGAGTTATGATTTTCGGGTGATTTGGAATTAATGTGTGTAATATTTGTTTCAGCATTACTATTCATATCATTTAAATATTCAACACAGATATCAATTTTCCTAATATTTACAGATTTATCAGTTGTATTCATAATGGAAGTTAATGCGGTATTATCGTCGTTTATTTTCACAATACTTGAACAAAGATAAATACCGTCGAGAATTTCCAACTTCGGCGTTATCGCATGTTTCTTGGAACTTGAAGTGTTAGTGATATTAATTTTTACAATGGTTTCGGATCTAGGTTTTAGGGTATACAGGATTTTACTTTCTTTCGTGGAATCAGGTGAATTGGAACTTTCAATGCTTTCATTATAGAGTTAGATCGAGGTGTAGATTTTAGATTAGAAATTTGAGTTTTAATTAATTTCAATTCGAAAGGTATGTTATTAAGATATAGTGTATCATTTTTATAATTGACATTAGCTTGGAATGATTTTAAAAGATCGTTACCAATTAATCCGTCGAAATCAATTGGAAAATTATCAAGAACAGCATGAAAGGGGTGACTTTTGTTACAATTAGGAATTTCTAAATAGGAGTAGCAAACAGTTTTTTGTGGTTGGTCAACATTATCAATTCCTTTCAGAATAATGGGTTGGTCTTCATGAAATTTGACAAAAGGTTGTAATAAACACAATTTAATAAGACTTATGTTTGATCCTGTATCTAATAGAACTTTTGCGGGACGAACAAATTCAGGAAGGTTTAAGGTGATGTAGGAGGTTATTCCTGTGAAGTTTATTGTGAATAGTCGGCCTGTACTAAGTTTGCATTCCTCAGATTGGCCGTTTTCTGAGAACCTTGGGAGTTTAAATGTTGTCTTTGATTTGAATTTTTATTAGAAGTATGATTTGAAGAGGATGAGGGTTGACGATTTGCGTTTTGTTTTCTGCTATTGTTGTATTCACGTTTGCGACATTCGTTTATGAGATGTCCAATATTTTTACAATAATTGCAATTTTTTTATTGCAATGTTGGGTTAAAATTGTTATTAGGGGTATTTTGGTTTCTAGAGAAATTTCTACTATGATTATGATTTTGAAAATGTCTAATATTGCGTGATGGTGGATGGTTATTACTTGAATGGTATCGACAGTTTAATGATTTGGCTTATTGCAAAAAAATACAAAATTTTGCATAGGTTGATTTTACTTGTTGATATTTTGAAATTTCAAATTTTGATTTTTGCTTTTGTTCTTCTTGAAGGGCAAGAGAAATGACTTCTTCCAGTGTCTCTGGTTTTTGTACTTTTATTATTAATAAAATGTTATTGTTTAATCCAGTGATGAAAACGTTAAGCGCCTCATTTTTTAATAAGTTGATACAAGCAGTTTTTGCTTCCGTTGTGAGGTCATTATCTAGTGCATTTAATAATTTCATATAGCAGTTTTCCACTTTATTTGAAAAGGAAAGAACGATTTCATTTTGTTGTTGTTTACAAGAGTTTAACTCAAATTGCCATTGACCCATAGTGCGTTTTTCAGAGTAAGCTTCTAGTAAATGGTTTTTTAATGTTTCCCAATCAGAGAATGATCTGTTTCGAATTAAAACTCTCGCGTTGTCTGTTAATTTAGTTTCGATTAAAGATAAAAGTATTGTTTTGTAAGCAGGGTTAATTAAATCCATTGCTTTGGAACACTTGTCAATAAATTCGTGGAGTCTGTTTTTGGAACCATCATATTTAAAAAGCATGTCTTTTGCGATTTCGAGTGATATATAGCCAGGTGGATTTGTAGTAGTGGTAGTAGTGGTGGATTGAGGAGGAGTCATGATTTAAATTTTGTAAAATATATACGATTTATATTAAATTTATGAGAGTTGGAATGTTATGAGAGTTGGAAGCCTCAATAGTTGTAGTAATAAACTTAGAATTAGAATTGATATAGTAATTTGGAGTTTGAGAATTGATATGGTATTATGTATATGTATTAATAAAATTGTTACAGTAATTAGAGTAGCATGAATTGCAAAGATGTTTTACAGAAGTAGTAGTTGAGGACTTACATGTAGATCTTCTCGTTGTAGCTCAAGCCAAGCTGGACTTAGAAGGCTGGGTGAAGTCGAAGATGTTGTATTTGGAGTCGTAGAGGTTGTAGATAGAGTCGTGGAGGTTGTAGAAATATCTACTGATTACTGCCCTGGGTTATTGAAATACATGGGGATTATATATTAATCTTTATCAATTGAGTAAATATGGAACAAAGAGAATCGTGAGCTGGTTAAGGCATAAGACAAACCAGACATCAGCAAAATAAGATAGTGATAAATTTGATAGTGTTTGTGGGAATTTCAAACAATTGGTAATTCGAAAATATTTAAGTTTGCTTATACAATATTGTTTTATACATGAGTAATAATGATTAATTATTGTAATGGGTCGACAAAATAATTCACTCTTAGTGGTTAAAAATATAGTTTATTGAATAATAATGCAGAGTGACGTGAAGTTTTATAAGGACTGGATGAGAATCTAAGATCGACTGACTGTTTTTGACTGTCGCTTATTAGGATATATTAGTGGATAAGGGTTGTTATCTTATTTGTGTACAAATCACGTTCTAACAAAATGACTCAGAGATGGTTGGTAGGAAAGGTCAGTTACATGAGAAAATCTAACAATGGGATTATCGAAATGGACTTCGAGAATAACAAGATAATACAGTAAATATTTAAAAGAACAGTAAATACGAGAATTAGAATAACATCATAACATGATATAAACACAATAATATGATTCATGAAAATACAACATAATAATATGATTCATAAAAATACAACATAATACTTATATAATAACTTAATAATTAATTAATATCTAACATGGGTAGGTAGGTACATTACATTATTAATAGCAATTACAATACATTACATACTGCAAAAATATAATGCCTAGGTCACACCTGTATGATTCTGTACGATGTACGATGAATATCTAAATGTACGATGAAAAACTATAGGCACGGTGTCACACTTGTATGACGAAAACCATATGAAAAAGTTATCTTCTTTAGATTATTCAACATGATACCATGTATTACTAATTTCACGACGAAGCTTTCGAACACTGTTAAACAACAATAACAACATTCATGTTTGTTGTTTGGATGTTTGAGACGCTTGGTTTTATAATTTTTTTTCAACCAATTCTTGGTCCACACAGTCACACAGATCTTCGCTTCTTAAACCTTTTTCTTTTTTATTTTGTTAATAAACATACAGGCAGACATTAAAATTATGGTTTCGTCGGAACTACTACTCGATATCATATTCGTCAATGTAAAAATTGTTTATAAAATGACTATTTGCTTGATTCAAAATAAACACATTCAAAAACTAATTACCTATCCAGAAGAAAAATATAATACATATAGGTATAAGTATAAATATATGAAATATTATAAACAATACGGTATAAAATTGCTAAATAAAACAAAATATATAAAATAAAGGAAATTATATTACTAAATTACCAGTTTACTACAAGAAAAGAAAATTAATAATAAAAGCTACAATACTAATGTAAAAAAGCAACACAAAAAACTAAACAGATTATAAACAAAGATAAGAAAAGTCAACATTTAAAAAAAACATTAACCTAAAATTCTCAAATGTCAAACAATACAGTGAATAAGATCCACTAGTATTGAAATGCATAGTTGTGAAATTAGTAGCAAATATTTCATATGATTCTGTACGACGAAAATAGAAACGCTTCTATTTTTCATCGTACAAAACAAGTTTCATCGTACATCGTACAGAATCATACAGGTGTGACCTAGGCATAAGATGTAAACACTATCAGCCGTATTCATAGTGCGATAGACCTGGTTTAAACCTTGTAGTAAATTAAACGCACCCCAGTACCTATTCATAGAGGTAGTTTAACGGTACTTTGGGATAGACCAGGTCTATCTCTAGTCTAACATTTAGACTTGCTAGACCCCTAGTTTAAACGTGTTTTAACCTTTGCGAAAGTAGTTTGAAAAAGATATTTCTCCATAATACGGAATAAAACCGCAAATTGTAAGTATTGTTATAAAAGAATGAAATATAATTATTATTTAAATATAATTATTAACACAATTGTTATTTTACTTCAGAAAATGGAACATATTAATGAAATTCAAGACGTTGTCCAACATATAAATGATATGGAACATGTTCATGAAGTACTAGAACGCCGAAGAAGAAAACGAAAAACTTATTTACAACATGTAAATCCGTTTGTAAAATATGATAATGTTGAATTTAAAAAAATTTACAGGTTAGATTAATTATATTACAGTTAATTGTACTTCTGTGATTAATTTAATTTCTATTTACTCTGCAGATTCAAGAAACAAACATTGCAAACATTAATAGACAATATTCGACCATTGTTAGAAAATCAGAATGGCAATAAAGGTCGACCAATATCAGTCGAAGTGCAAGTATTGAGCACAGTTAGATATTTGGCTAAAGGAAATTACCAAAGTGAATCTGGTGCTAATCTCAAATATATTATAATATGATATAAGTTCTAATTACGAACACATTGTTATTTTAGCTCACCTACATAATTTTTCACAAGCTACCATGTCCAGAGTGGCTGCTAGAGTAACTAGAGCAATTGCATCATTGATAGACAGATATATATATTTTCCCACTAATAATGAAGTGTTAAGAGTAAAAGAAGATTTTTATAATGTGGCAAATATGCCAAATATAATAGGGGCAATTGATTGCACCCATATTAAAATAAAAAATCCGGGACAATATCCATTATTATATATAAATAGGAAGGGATATTTTTCTCTAAATGTGCAGGTAAGATGAATATAATTTCTATTAATACTTTTATTTAGAAAGTATTAAATAATATTTATTCATTTAATTTTTAATTTATTCTATTTTTAGGTCGTTTGTGATTCCCATGCTAGAATCAGGGACATTGTTGCACGTTGGCGGGGAAGTGCACATGATTCCAGAATATGGAATACTTGCAATTTAAAAACGCGGTTTGAAGTATTTGATTACATTCCCACAAGAGATCATGCCATATTTGATAAATTATTCTGTAGACAGATGAACTTAGCGGAATTTTAGTAGGAGACAATGGTTATCCGTCTTCAGAATATATGTTAATACCAGTGCTAAATCCTACTACTCCTTCTCAACAACGATATAATGAGGCTCATATCCGAACAAGAAATGTAATTGAAAGATTGTTTGGCCAGTGGAAAAACAAATTCCGCTGTTTTTTTAATGGCATGCAAATGTCATTGGAAACTGCCAAAGCTAGCATAATTGCGCTAGCTGTACTACACAACTTAGCAGTTAATGAAAGATTGGACAATATAAATGGTAGGATAATATCGTAGTCTCAATTTTATTGACATCATTTTTTTAATTTCATAGATAATGCAAGTGACAGCGAGTCAGACAATGAGGATTTCGTACCGGAGAATGAACAACGAGGGAATAATGATCCAAGAAATGTATTTAGACAGAATTACATTGATATGTATTTTAATTGATATATTTTATTATAAACATAATATACAGAAATAAAACACTAACTAAAAATGTTTATTTAGTATTAAAAAGTAAACAAAACAATACATAAAAATAAAAAATAGAAAAAACATATATTTATATTTTACTTAAAAAAATCCTTAAAAATACTTATTTACAAAAGATGTTTGTTTATATTTTAATCTTGCTCACTATTCATTAGTTTCTGATATTTTAATTTGTAAATTTTTTCTTCCCATCTTTTCTTTAAATTGTGCATCTCCTTCTCGTGTCTCATTTGAAGAATAATTTTCTTCTCATACAGTTCCAAACATTTTTTTTCATATGTACTCATGGTTCCTTCAGATTTTGCAGATTTCTTTTTCTGTGCTGCGACACGTGAATTTAATTGGGAAGTCATAGATATTTGGCGATGTGTTATTGGTGTGGATGTTTCTGTAATAATTGTGCTAGGATCTATAGTTATTATTGGGGTAGATTGTATTGGTTCGGCCGGATAATCTGAAACTTTCTCAAAATCTATGGGAATGCTAATAGGAATGCTATCAGCTGATGTTGCTGCATGTGAAGGCCCTGGTGCGCTAAAACCTTTTACTTGTGTTAGCGCTATCAGGGTTCAATTTATGTGAGTATATGATTTAATTATAAGCTACTAGTAATTCCTAGTGCATATAAAATCATTTGTTTGAAATAATTTGTATGTCTACATATTATTTGTCATATACGAGTATTTACAAAATAATAATATTGTAAAATAGAAATGGTATATGTAGAAAGACAAATCATTTTTTAAAACATTTATACATAGTTAAGCTAGATGAGTAGATCTACTTTATACCTGTTTAGTCGATCTGAATCGAAATTACTTATGTCACTTGTGAAGTCCATCGGTATTATGGATTGAATTTCGAAATCAATATCGTCTGGCATTTTTTTGGCCGGGCCCCCTCCTGTGCCACATTGGTATTTCCTGAAACATGAAATGCTGCTTTTGGCAGACAATTTCATTCGTCTCCATTGATCCTTGATTTTTTTCTTATCGCGGTTGAAACCACTAACTGCGAAAGCATTCGCGATCATTTGCCACGCTTCGTCCTTTTTCATATTAGCCCGAGAATCCACACTTTTATTTTCAATCACTTTTGAGTGTTCTTTTAATTGTTCAATTAAGAATCTCTTTTCGAGAAAAGTCCAATTTGCTTCTCTTTTGCTGTCCATATTTGTCTGAAACATATTTAATACATGTGTAAATTATCTACTTTTAATTTTGATAATTAAAATACGTACCGTTAAAAAAAAGTTAAATAATAAAACGCCAACAACTGTTGATATTTCCAAATCGCAAGTGAAAATGTCCTACTGGTCAGCTGTCATTACAAGTTTGTAACTACTGAGCATGCGCAAAGAATTTTCAACCATGTCCAACGAGATAATTTGAGATAATTCCAGTTTAGACTCAGTTTACTTAAATCAAGTTTAGACTTGGTCGAAATAGCACTATGAATAAGTCCATTTAAACCATGTCTAAACCTCGCTTACGTAGATCCGGTTTAGACTAGGTCTATCTGCTTTACTATGAATACGGCTGTATAAGTATAAATGCAATATATATTACAAATATGACTCACATAAAACATATGAACATAAACATAAAAGCATAAAACATACGTTATAAACACATAACGTAAACACAAAAACAGAAACACAAAACGTTACAAATACAAAATAATTGTCTCAGGCGGACAATTATTGCTAAAGGAAAAGGGTATTATTTTATTTTCTTATCATAACTAACAAGATGATTCTCAAAATCACAAATACAAATACGTTTATAAAATCTAAAAATCTAACATGCAGTTAATGTCTCTAAAAGTTTATCTACTACCCAGAAACTAAACTGTAACACGAAATCGTCACACAATTGTCATATAAAAAATGTAAGTGTCACTACACTCACATTAGGGGGTGGGGGGCTCTTCACGCATAAACGGTCTAAGGGATTGGACAACAGAAAATTCGACTTTATCTTGTGGATGATGACGTCACTGGCGATAACACCAGTGGCGTACCTTCCATGGATGCGGCACGAGACTGCACATTTGCAGGTCCTTGCCGTGCAGATTGTTGTCATCATACACTGTGTACAAAATATGTTCATCACCTACTTCGCTGTGTTGGTCCTCAAACACCATATTTGCTGTTTCCTCCGGCAGGCAATCTTCTTCAGTCATTTTTCCTTCCTGTACGCCCTCATCGTCACTAGCTGTGACGGCTGTTGTCGCACTTTGTCGACCTTTTGGACGTGGTATGTCTATCAGCGCACGGCGATCCTCTATTGCCAGTGTAATGGTTTTTGAATTAATTACAACGAGTGGTCGAAAATAATTTTATTGATATAGTTTTATTAATGTGAATATACAGCGGTGAATAGTTGTACAGAGAATATGTTGTTGGTTTAAACTCTCTTAACTTCGTTTTACTCTTTAGTCTTACTACTTTTATTACTTTTATTACTACTATTAATTTTATTACTACTATTACTTTTATTACTACTATTACTTTTATTACTACTGCTTACATTATTCTTACGCTATATTATGGATGTTATCTAATTGTCAATAACGAATAGAGTAGTGGTTGTCAAAGTCTAAACTCATCACATGAGAACCATTATATTTTAAGAAGTTAGATATTGCTGAGAAAGTTAAATAGTGAAAGTTTGTCAATAGTTTGGAAATAGAAGTTTATAATAATTCAAATATTTTAGCAGACAATTAGAAAACATAAATATATGATAATGTTAAATTTAGATAACAAATTCTAATAACAATTACATTTTGAGAAATATATATATATATATATATATATATATATATATATATATATATATATATAATTATTAATATATTAATGTAGCACTATATGTGAGTAGGTACATTACACCAGTAAGGACTCAATTTTTCCAAACTGATCCGTCCTACTGGCAACTTGTGCATTCCAGGCATGGCAAGAGAAGCGTGGATATGTGCCATCGACGGATGCCCTGGAGATAACGAATCTAACGGCGCCCGCAGTGCGTAAACCTGGTGTTCGTCCACGCTGAACCATAAAATCTTGGCGTACAAGACGGAAAACATGATGGCGGTAATATGGCGCGTCCTGCATAGGTTATTTCTTACCAACGCACAATATCTGTGCCAGTGGTAGGGCTCTTATTTATTTATTTATTTATTTTCCACTCAACAGGATTAATAATATCTTTAACTTAAAATTAAATATCAAATAAAAACTGCAAAAATAGAATGGAAAAAAAATTATCATATGCATTAAATATTAACTGAATATAATCGTGCTACTTTTCTTTTACATGATTGTAAGTTGTCATGAAAGAGATCAATTTCCGAACATATTAAATTAAATAATTTACACATGTGAATACTAGGCGACATATTTTGATAATTCCTAGTACACATAGGGATATAAAAAGTAATATTTTGTCTAGAACATAAGCGTGGAACGTTAAAATATAGATTTTCCAATGTACTAGAATCATCAATAATGCCATTAACTAATTTATATAGACAATGGAACTGCAAAATACAATTCCCGTGCCTCACCACTGAGCCTAAACACTATTGCACTGCCGAGAAAAACTTCATCCCAGCCGTATCTTCTGCTGGCTGAAACCATGTTGTAGATGTATTCTTCCACAATGCCATCACCAGAAAACGTATTTATTTGCAGTAATACGTTCAGCATATCTGGTGACGGCTGATACGGCCTGGGTTGCTGTTTCATCGTTGGCGTCATGGTCGAAAACGTATACATCTTTCACGACGATTACCCTCTCCTCTGTCACAAACTAATATAATTTAAAACTGTAGGAACTTTTCGGATAAGTACTCAGGGTAAAAATTACCCTGATTATCCTATCGACGACTGCGCCACTGTAAGACGAGGGGGACGAAACTGGCGCAGCTTATGCTGGTGGCCTGCACTTCTTTACCCAACGATGACAACTTTCACTAACTAGTGGTCGCTTGGATGGTCGACCACCACTTGATTAAGGAGGCCGTACACACACACACACACACATACACACACTTCCACTTTTCTTAGATGACCGATTAACACTTACATTATGGACACAGACATTTGTTTGGTATTTTGCGGGCATTCAGCCCGCGCTAGAAACTAAAACACAGACTACATGTCTCGGCGACATGAGTATCTAAGACCGACTACTTAAAACAAAACGTTAACTTCATGAGCGGATTATCTCTGAGGGGTTGAAGAGGGTATCATATGGCATCCATATTAAAATATCAGCCCTGCATGTAGGCTTGCAATAATTCTAGAATTAATTATCACCAAAAATAACTGTCTAAGGTCTTTGACAGCTAGACTAAGCAAATCGCTTTGGGTGATAATAATTATTTCTGAACAGAATTTTTACTAACAAAGATAACAACTTGAAATATTGATCCTGAAACTATAATTTAGAAGTGTGTATAAAAGTTATTTATTTGTTATTGCTCACAATTGGTTCATTCTAGTTTTGCCTGATCAGCTATAAGAAACGTAAATATGAGATAAGGGTGGATGAGAATTCGAGGAAAATATTTGTTTACAAAATGTAACATTTAAAGTTCTAAACAAGATATGAGCAATTCATCTCCTCAAATATATATATAAATTATAATACTGATAATATTGTTTGTCACCTCAAATAACATATGTTTTGGTTGTTGAATAATTAAGAAATTAGTCATCCTTAGATAATGCAATCAGAGGTAATATAAAGAAATGTAACAATAAAGTCGTAATCAGTCGTATCAGTGTTATTCTATAGTTTACATCGACTATATTTGTAAAAGTTAATAAAACTGTAGTTTGCAAATAAATAAATTATAATAATTAGATACTTTAGTTTGTTTTTAAAACTAACAAAATAATATCAAATACATAATTGGCGCAGTCGGTAGGATGTGCAAAGATTTAAATATATTTCGATTTCTATCGATTAATTACACATTCTACGAACAAAACTACGTTCTCTTCAACACTATCTGAAGAAATACTAGAGCAGGGAAAGCAGCCCGCTCAAATTCTGCAAAAGAAGTAACGTAAAGCCGGATACTCCGTGAAACCGATTTTCACTGCAGACATCGAAACTCTTCCACAAGTCAATGCTGGTACACTCTTCCGGTTACTGTCCGACAACAGCCAACTGAACCGCTTCTTGCAGAATGTTATATAGAATATCTGTGTTCTTGATACTACTGTAAGTTAAGTCCTATATAATATTATTGTATATGTCTTCAACCGAAGACTTTGATAGTGATCTAATCAGAGAGATCCGAAATAATAATTCAAGATTAGAATTACTACTCTCAGAAAGTAGCAATAATACCAATCATAATATGGCATTAAGTTTTGCTGATTTAAAAGAAGTAGCTCACGCTCTTCCCTCCTATAATGGAGATATAAAATTGTTACCACATTACATACGAGAAGTGGATAAACTAAATGTTCTTGCTAGTCAAACAGGCTTGTCTATTGTACAACAGAGTTATCTGTTTTCACTTATTAAATCTAAAATTGTTGACAAAGCCCAATACATCTTTTCTAACAACGAATTTGAAACATGGGATGAATTAAAAAATCATCTCCAAACTAACTTTGAAGATAGACTAACTTATTTCACACTAGTAGGCAACTTATGAGTACAAATAATATAAATAATATTGAAAACAGTTTGAACATATTTAAAAATAAATTTCAAATGATAAAATCAAAAATTTCAAACAAATGATTCTGAAGATGCAAAAAAGGTGCTAAAGGATAATTTTCAACAATTAATAGTTGAACATTTTATTTCATTATTACCCATATCAGTACGTGGAAATTTTATTAACAAAAAACCAAAGACGTTAGAAGAAATAGAACAATTGTTTAATAATGAATTCAATTACGCCCAACAGTTATTCAAACCTCCGTTACTAAAACAAAACGTTCCTGTTTATAAACCTCGTCCAAATTTTCCTTCTAAACCTTTTAACCTTCAAAATTCAAAACCTTCAGGTCCTAATAATATTGCTAAACAAAACATAAAAAATTTCCAACACACTAAAAAGACTTATAAACCTGAAAAAATGTCATTTCAAACTAGAAATCATTTCAAATAGTAAAAAGAAATTTTTACAATCAAAATTCTGAAGACACTGAATTAGAAATAGAAAATGACGAAATTTATGAAATGTCTGATAATAACGAACACGATGAACCACAAAAATCTGAAACTAATAATTTTTTAGAGGTAGGCCCAAGTTATCTAGAAAGCGATACGTAATGTTATGTCAATTGTGAAACAATACCCATTATAAAACATAATAATTTAAATATTTTAATTGATTCTGGGTCAGATATTAATTTAATTACACCTGAAACTGTCAAAAATTATAAATTAAAAACAAATTAAGAATACATGACTTTTTGAACTTCCAGTCACAAAATAAAATGTAAAGATGTCACAAATCTCAAAATTTTTGGAAAAGAATACAAATTCCATGTGCTACCTTTTCACAATAATTGTAATTTACTTTTTGGAATAAAAATCATGCGCGATACCAAAACAAAAATTGATTTTGAAAACGATCAAATTAAAATCGGAAATAAAACTTTCAATATTGAAAATTTAACAGAAAATACAAAGAATAATTTTATGCAAATTCGCGATTCGCACATTGAAGACATAAATATTAAAAATAAACTACATAAATTATTAGAAGAATATGATTGTATAATACCAAAAGAAGGTGAGAAATTGAGTTACACCTCCCACGTACAACATGAAATTTATACCAATGATGACACCCCAATATATCAAAAAAATTATGTGTGATACAAAAATCCCGTTCCCCTTATAATAGTCCTATATGGATCGTCCCAAAAAAATTAGATGCCTCTGGAAAAAGAAAAACTCGTTTGGTTATTGATTTCCGTATATTAAATCAAAAAACAAGAGAAGATAAATTCCCCCTACCAAATATCGATTCCTTACTTGATAAAATTGGAAAACCTAAATTTTTCACTACACTTGACTTACACTCGGGATTTCACCAAATTCAGATCAAAGAAAAAGACATAGAAAAAACAGCTTTCTCCACCTCATCAGGTCATTATGAATTTCTAAGAATGCCTTTCGGTCTTATTAATGCACCGGCGACATTTCAAAGATGCATGAACGAAGTATTAAAAGAACTTATAGGAAATTGTTGTCTCGTTTATATGGATGACATGGTAATTTTTGGTAACGATGAAAAAGAAAACCTTAAAAATATTGGGAAAGTATTTGAGAAATTAAAACAAGCCAATTTCAAAATTCAACTGGATAAGTCAGAATTTTTCAAAACTGAAATAGAATATCTTGGATTCGTAATATCAAATAAAGGCCTTACACCTAATAAAAAAATTGGAGCTATTAACAAAATTTTAATTCCAAAAACAACTAAAGAAATTAAATCATTTTTAGGCAAACTGTCAAGGTATAGACGTTTTATCCCAAATTTTTCAAGTTTAACAAAACCTTTTACTGAATGTGTAAAGAAAAATAAACAAATAAAGAATACATCGAAGCTTTCGAAAAATCTATAGAATTAATTTCCAGCCCCCCTATACTTGAATTTTCTGACTTTAACAAAACATTTATTCTTACAACTGACGCAAGCAACTACGCTATGGGTAGCGTTTTATCTCAAAAATTCGAAGACGATGAAAAACCATTGTGTTATGCATCCAAAACATTTAATTCCCAAGAAATAAATTATTCCACAATTGAAAAAGAATTAAAATCTATTGTATGGTCTATTCAAAATTTTAAACATTATTTATATGGACGTAAATTTATAGTTAGAACCGACCACAGACCTTTAACGTGGCTTTTTCACATGAAAAATGCTAATCAGAAATTAATGAGATGGAAGATCGAACTTTCAGAATACAACTTCGAAATAGAATATGTCCCAGGAAAAACAAATAAGATAGCAGATTTTCTTAGCCGAATTCGTGAACCATTTAAAATCCACTATCACAAAGGAAATATAACTAACACAAACATTTTCGCCCACTGTATCTCAAAAGACTTAAAATTCGGAAAAGGCCTAGCCAAAGAAATAGATGAACAGTTTAATAGTAAAGAATTTTGTAAAAATTATAATAGTAATTCTGGTATCTTTATTCAAAATATAAATGATAAAATTATTTTTCATTTATTTTCAAAAGAAAATTATTATGAAAATTGTACAAAAGTCACTAACAGAATTACGCGATTACTTGATAAAGAATGATATCTATGAAATTAACATTCTATAACAGGTTAGTGAGTTATTATTTTTACATCCCACCGCTTAATCCCCCACTTTTATATAACAGGTTAGTGAGTTATTATTTTTACATCCCACCGATTAATAACCACTTTTATATAACAAGGGAACGAGATATAGTTTAACAACTCATTACTGTTACCCGTTTAACAAACGGTTTTTGAATACTTGACCCGAAAGTAAAACACTAATTTGATTAATGCAAAACTATTTAGATCAAGGGTAACGCTGCCACCACTATCCGTGTTTTCAGAGTCCGCGGATAGAAAGACTCAATATAAGAGTATTAACAGATGCGGTCTATCAATCGACAAAATATACAATATTCACACAGAATACTTACGCTTACGCGATTACTGAAAAATAATTAATTCGGGCAACTTGACAAATAAAACTGAGAACTGGTTAATCAACTTAATTTATTTACACAAAACAATAAATGGTTGACAACAATAAACAAAATTATGACTATGGATCGTGACAACTACTGTTTAAAGGATCGATACCTGACTCTCATAAAAACTAATTGAATTGTAAAAAGGACGACCTCAGAATAAGCTCTAGGCTTACTGAATTGCTATCAGCGCTTAGGTAGTCAACACCAACTACTAAGAATAAAGTAATCTATCAGTCTACTTACTGTTCATCACAGGTCGGCCTCGACTGAAGCACTTTATTATTAAACTACTCACTAACTACCGTTATGCAAGAATTAAGATTATTATGATTTCAAATTACAAGAATAAAAATTAACTCTAAACAACAAATTAAACAACTTAGGAGGACGCGGACTTCAACAATTATTTAAGTCACAAAGACAACTACCAAATTCACAAGTCACTAAGACAAGTTATAAATTTAGACAACAATCAAATGGGAAGAGAACAAACTTCACGATCAAAAGTCAGAACAAGACTCCTCGAGCTGAAATCTTGTGAAACACATCTTCACTCGATTTCACCCCACTTTCCAATAAGGAAGTCCAACCTTCACACCCTTATTGGTTAACTTAAAAATTAACAAACTATAATTGGTCAAGTAACTTAGACCATTTCGGAGGTTGAGGGAAGAACTGAATTTCTAACGGCTTTCCGAATTCTGGCCTACGTGACAAGTCCTTCAACAGATTTTCCAAAATTGCTTTCTCCCGCTGTGACACATCCGCTTTTTGAATTATTTCTCTATGTAACCTTATACTTTTAAAAATACTTTTATGACCCCCAATAATTCTTTGAAAATGTCACGAAACTATCCCATCCCAAAATCTAACAAAGATTAAAACTTCCAAAAGCCATTACAGAATCTTACAAAAAATTACAAAACATAAGAGTTCTGAACGCAAGATCCGTAGCTAATCTTGACGTTCGGCTACAAATAATTTAAACAAAGAGGCGCCGCCGTACAATCGTGTTACAACTTTCCCTTTCCCCTTAAAATAAATTATCTTCCTGAAGGGAATATAATTTATCAAAACCATCCATACACACAGTACTGGCAATGGCTGGGGCTTCTGGGCACGTGCCGGATGATCCACGGTACTTGGCCTGGCCTGGGCACCGCAATGATCTTCGCCTCTTGAAGTCGTCCGTCCGTCTCCCTTGTTGTGGCTACGCTACAATGGCCTCTGCTGGGCGCCTATCCAGGCGGTCCTAGAACCATAAAACCCACGGCAGAATCACTGGCCCTAATTACTTTTATTGCTACGAACAATAGCTCTCTACTATTTTCGTAATAAGCAATAATCTTAAGTAATCCAATACAATTAATAAAAAAAAATTGATACTCACTCTTTCTTATGTGTTCCACGTCCTTTCTCCCGATGACTCTTCATCGCTGATGCGGACTTCCCCAATTGCCTCAACTTGACGCCGCCATCACTCAGATCGGTCTCGGTCGCCAAACTACATTACTGTCCCATAGTGGAAGACTCCACTTCCTCCATGCTTGAACCTACTCTCTATCTATGTGAACACTCAGTAACACATTTACTACGAGGCCTTAGGAACACTGAAACTTAAAAATCGTTAGCAACAAGAACAATACATGACTGTGACACAAACACTGCGGAACTATGTCCGACTCCTAGAAATCCATGGTTCATTTGGAACCCTACCACGACTACGCAACGCATATCTAGCTCGCGGCGTTTCGGTGATTTCTACCGGCATGTCATTAACTACTCTTGGCGGGCTATGAACTTCGGCTTCGACGGTTGCCGTAGCACCACCTGCTTCATTTAGCGACTCTAAACTTTGCGCTCTGCTAACTTCCGGTACTCTTACCGTACGACCGTTTTCCCGTTCAACGCGACTACTTTTTCGCGGTGTATACACGTAATCAAACTGTTTCATATTAGCTACACGCGGAACTGGGCTACTTACTTTTTCTACCTCTTTCGAATTCGGCTCCAAGTACAATTTTAATCGGTTAACATTAACTACCATTTCCTTGCCGCCTGCCACGCCCTGGATCACGAAATTCACAGGACTGGTCTGCTTAATAATCTTGTACGGCCCTATCCATGGCTTTACAAACTTCTTACTCAAGCCAGGTTTCACTACCTCGTTGTGTAAGAAAACTAAATCTCCAACTCGCAAGTTGCGTTCTGCTGCTTTCTTATTGTACTGAGCCTGATTCCTACTCTGAGCTTTATTAATTCGCCCTTTAACAACTTGATATGCATCTTTCAGCCTATCCTCAATATTTTGACTATAATCAGTCCTGTTCTCACTCTCTAATGGGGCTAAACTATCATCACACGGAGTCTCAAACTCCCGGCCATACATCAAGAAAAACGGAGTTTCACCCGTCGAATTATGTACTGAATTCCTGATGGCCATTAATACAAACGGAATCTTCAAGTCCCAGTCCTTGTGATCGCTGCTGATATAATGTGACATAGTGTCTGAAAAAGTTCTATGAAACCGCTCAATACCACCGTTTCCCATTGGATGATACGCGGTTGTTTGTAATTTCTTAATACCAAATGTATGACACACACTCTTAAATAATTTGGATAGAAAATTTGTCCCTCTATCTGTTAATAGCTGCTTAGGTACGCCATGCCGTGCAATTATCTGTGTAATAAAAGCATTAGCTACTGTCTCAGCTTTGTCATCAGGTAGTGCAATTGCCTCTGGGTATCGCGTAAAAGAGTCAATGAATGTCAAAATATATTTATTGCCTCTACAGGTTCTCTCAAACGGACCTACGATATCCATTGCCGTCCTCTCAAACGGCTTACTAAGTTCACTGAACTTCTGCAAAGGGGCTGGCCTGTGGTGCGGTGATGTCTTCCTTTGGTTACACGACAAACACCGAACACAATAATCTTTTACCTGCTTACCCATATCTTTCCAAAAGAATTTCTTTTTAATCCTATTATAGGTTTTCTCAAAACCTGGATGCCCTGCATGAGGTAAGTCATGATGTGATCTCAATATTTTATTGATCATACTAGTAGGAGCAACCAATCTATCTTCGCGTTCATTTTCCTCTCTTAATTTATAAACTACGCCATCTCTATCCTTATAAAATTCGCCAAATTTATTTTTCTTCAATTTTAACCAATTTTGAATTTCTGCATCATTATCTTGTTCTTGCCTAATAAAGTCCCGGTCCCATACGGGCTCATATTCATTCACACAACGGATTTCTATTCGCGACAATGCATCTGCATTACTATTTAGTTTTCCCGGCTTATGAACAACATCGAATACATATTCTGACAATTTTAACGACCAGTTTAACAATCTACTACTTGGATCATTTACACTGTTTAGCCATCGAAGTGGGCGATGATCTGTTATCAACGTGAATTTTCTTCCATACAGATAACACCTGAAAAACTTTACTGCCCAAATTACTGCTAGACACTCCTTTTCAATTGTTGGGTAATTACATTCTGCTTTGTTTAGTACTCTACTGGCGTACGCTATTGGGTGCTCCATACCTTCGCGGTTTTGACTCAAAATTGCACCTAACGCGAAATTTGACGCGTCTGTTGTTAACGTAAACGGCTGGCTAAAGTCGGGATATATCAATATCGGTTCTTTAATCAACGCGTTTCGTAAATCTTTAAATGCAACTGATTCTTTATCTTTCCACACAAATTCAACACTTTTTTGTAACAATTTAGTTAATGGTTTAGCTGTTTTTGCGAATTCCGGAATAAATCTGCGGTAAAACCCTACTAACCCTAAAAATGATCTCACGTCACGGACTGATTTCGGTACGGGAAATTTTTCAATTGCATGAATCTTTGATATATCCGGTTTAACACCTTCACCCGAAATTACGTGACCTAAATACGCGGTCTCTCTGCGTACGAATTCGCATTTACTTGGTTTTAACTTTAAATTAAATTTCCGCAATCTATTGAATACGTCTTTAATTTTTGACAAATGTTCATCTATATCATCTCGCGAGAATATACAAATATCGTCTAAATAAACGTAACATTTTTCCCCAATTAAACCGCTTAACACACAATACATCAATCTCTGAAATGTACTTGGTGCATTACACAACCCAAAAGGCATTCTGTTCCACTGATAATGCCCCCAGGGTGAACTGAACCCTGTCTTTTCTTTATCCTCCTCGGCAATTTCTACCTGGTGATACCCCGACGCTAAGTCCAAGGTTGTAAACAATGCCGCACCATTCATGTGCGAAATTGTATCTTGCAAGTTCGGCAACGGTAAGAAATCCTTCTTCGTTATTTTATTTAACGCGCGAAAGTCTACACACAGTCGAACTTTCGACGAACCGTCCGACAGGACACGATTAACTAAAACTATCGGCGCTGACCACGGCGAATCACTTTCTTCAATTATGCCATCTTTAAGTAACTCTTCTAATTGTTCTTGCAAAACCTCTTTTTGCGTAAACGGAACACGATATGGCCTTTTTGCTATCGGGTGAACGTCCTCGGTAATAATCCGATGCTTAACTTTCGACGTACACCCTAATTTCACATCTTTGGTTATGAAAATATCTTTATATTTCATTAATACGCCGTCAACTTTACGTTTATCATTACGCGACAAGTGTTCCAAATTGAAAAGGGTTCTAAAATCTGCATCCTGCACTGATGCAACAAAATCACTCGGTTCGGCAGAACCGCATATGTCAATTGTGACATCTTCTTCGAAACCTACAATGGTTTTAGCAGGTACAACTAAATTCTCATTAGTTACATTCATTAGCTTCACCGGTACGTCGGTGTTATCGCTCCTCGCTACAACTCTAGCGGCTATAACTCCTTGAACACTAAGTTCCACAGGCTCAATTAAAATACTGTCTGCTTTCCTAAGAACAATACTCCTCTCCGCCAAGCACACAGCTTCGGACCTAGGAGGTATCGTAAAACTTTCTTTGATGCGGACCGACCGTATCTTACTACCTGCTTCAACGGCTTCGATTTCTCTTTCCAACTCTTGAGGATTGCCTGGCATTTGCATATTACTGCCTGAACCTTGCGAACCGATAATATTATGCTCTACCTGCGCAATTTCCTCGAAATGGACCTTTTTCAATATGCTTTTTGGAACGCTTTCACTTTTCAAGGGACAGAAAGGACTCGACTCAGATTTTCTGTCTTTATCTACCCTATCTAGCTCCGCACTACCATCCTGCTCTACAAATTTATTACCTGCTGTTTTCTTTTTAGTTTTAAAATCTGAACGGATTACTTTATCCGACTTTTCGCTCTCTTTATCTAACTTTGATTGGCATGTACCTACGGCTTCTCTACAATTTTCATTACTTTGCGCGGTATTATTTTGAACTACTATTTCAATTTCGCGACTCTCTTTGAGACTTTCGGCTTTTAATTTGCCGTGAGTGACTTTATGACTTTGCAAGTTACGTCTGCCGGTTAACCGTTCGCGACTCTGCTCGCGACGTTGGGCCTCTATACTTTCGTGAATAACTTTGTTACTTCGAACGTTACTCTCACCGATTAACCGTTCGCGACTATTCTCGCGACGTTGGGTCTTTCTACTCCCGTGAGTAACGTCGTTACTTTGAACGTTACTCCCGCCGATTAACCGTTCGCGACTCTTCTCGCGACGTTGGGCCTTTATACTCCCGTGAGTAGCATAATTGTCACTCGAGGCTCTTTCACCTTTTACCGGAATTCCCGTATCACAAAAAGAACTTAACGAACGATTTGCTTTATGGTTATTCGCGGTGCGAAATGCTGAAAAAGAAGTAATATTACTCGCTTTTGGAACACGAAGTTCCCCATATTCGGCAATTTTCGCCCTATCACTCAGATTAGAACGAAATTCGCGATCGTCACGATTTGCCTGTTTCCCATTCGCGGTCTTGTTACTCTCACTAATTGTTGAAATCGTGAGTCGCTCCGAATAAATACGCATCTCATTGCATGCATAATTAATGTGGGCCTGATAATCGGTTAAAAAATCTAATCCGAGCAAACCATCAGTAGCTAAACTAAGCCTATCTTCACATACTACAAAGTTATGGAAAATAACATACTGGCCTACATTCAACTCTACCTCTGTACATCCCACTACAGGTAGTTCCTTCCCAGAAATACCAACAATGGTTCTGGATCGTGCAATGGGAAATACCTGCTGTCCCTCAGCAACGTATCGCTTAACAATACTAACACTTGCACCGGTGTCAATAAGGAAATCAAACCGTCTACCATTAATAACCAACTCTACTTTGTTTAGCCTTTTACCTTTGCTAGCACTAGAAGGGAGAGTGGATACGATGTCGGCTGATTGCGATACTTTGCTATGGCCGCCCGATTCGGAACTAACATCGACGGCCCAACCTAGTTTAAATTATTGTTTTTGAAATTGAATCTTTTATCATTTTTATTATTAATCGGCCTACTACCCGACGGAAGCACTACATGACACGTACTCATAGTATGTCCGCGTTTCTTACACCGTTTACATACAATATTATCACGACAATCTTTCGCAATATGCCCGTACTTTTGACATTTAAAACAAAGAACTTTATTCTCTCTACTTGAGCTCGAACCTGCATGGCTGTTATAATTTTCTTTTTTGAAATTTTTACTACTGCGATCCGGCACAGATTTCTTATTCTCGCTATTATTTAACGCCAAAACTTGGATTAATTTTTCAATTGACTCCGTTAAATGTGAATCATTTCTACTAGTACTCGCGCTATTTCTTTCATCGGCAACTCTATTTACATAATCTGCTTCATCACGACGCAACATTTGAAATACGGTCTCTGATCTTTTCGCGATCTCTACCGCTTTCTCGAAAGTTTTAGGGTTTTCATAAAACACGTCCCTTTGTAAATGTGGCAATATTCCCGTTGTAAACTGGTTTAACAACTGTCTATCTACATAAATAGAATTATCTATAGGTGCGGCTTCCGCACCAGTGCCCGAACCATCAGCCGAACTGTCTTCCTCACTCTCAATAAAACAGTTCGCTAAAGCATGCAATCTATATACATATGCAGATATTGTTTCGTCCCTAAGCTGATAGCAATTATTGAAAGCTTTTTGTACCGTCCTGGAGTCTTGTTTAGGTTGATACCGCTCTAATAATTCTTTTTTAAATACTTTCCAATTCTTAGTATTTCTACTTTTTGAATTATTTTTCACAAATCGTGCCGCGTCTCCCGATAAATTTATTTTTGCCATACACACTGTTCTCTCTTCATCCCATTTTCCCATTTCTTTACAGTTCTCAAGTTTCTCTACAAATTCTACAACACTCTCGTCCGGTTTTCCTGAAAACGAGGGGATTTTTGTATTTATTCCCGACATAGATGATACCGCCACAAGGTAATCTAATAACAATTGGTCATTCATGTTTACTGACCCGGCTTCGTTTTGCGCCATACTAAAATTTACTCAAATTAGAACAATAACCACACGAAGTAGATTTATTGTTTAAAAACTCTTACCAATTTAAAGGCTTGGCAACTACCTGCTATGACCGTAATAAAAACTCCAAGTATTTACTTACGCGTCACAAAAAAAAACTTTCTTGTCGTTTTAAAAGGCACGACAACTACCTACACGCCCGAATAACAATTAACACACAAAGTATTAATTACAACTCTATCTATGTCGATTTACGGCTCGACACCTACCATTCAAAATGCAATAACCACACACAGTAATCTATTACAATTTTGAAAAAAAAGATTCTGTCGATTTTAACGGTTTTATACTGGTTTGAATGGGTAGTTTTTCGCAAAAGAAAAACTTTAGATCCCACCGCTGTGCACCACTTTTATATAACAGGTTAGTGAGTTATTATTTTTACATCCCACCGCTTAATCCCCCACTTTTATATAACAGGTTAGTGAGTTATTATTTTTACATCCCACCGATTAATAACCACTTTTATATAACAAGGGAACGAGATATAGTTTAACAACTCATTACTGTTACCCGTTTAACAAACGGTTTTTGAATACTTGACCCGAAAGTAAAACACTAATTTGATTAATGCAAAACTATTTAGATCAAGGGTAACGCTGCCACCACTATCCGTGTTTTCAGAGTCCGCGGATAGAAAGACTCAATATAAGAGTATTAACAGATGCGGTCTATCAATCGACAAAATATACAATATTCACACAGAATACTTACGCTTACGCGATTACTGAAAAATAATTAATTCGGGCAACTTGACAAATAAAACTGAGAACTGGTTAATCAACTTAATTTATTTACACAAAACAATAAATGGTTGACAACAATAAACAAAATTATGACTATGGATCGTGACAACTACTGTTTAAAGGATCGATACCTGACTCTCATAAAAACTAATTGAATTGTAAAAAGGACGACCTCAGAATAAGCTCTAGGCTTACTGAATTGCTATCAGCGCTTAGGTAGTCAACACCAACTACTAAGAATAAAGTAATCTATCAGTCTACTTACTGTTCATCACAGGTCGGCCTCGACTGAAGCACTTTATTATTAAACTACTCACTAACTACCGTTATGCAAGAATTAAGATTATTATGATTTCAAATTACAAGAATAAAAATTAACTCTAAACAACAAATTAAACAACTTAGGAGGACGCGGACTTCAACAATTATTTAAGTCACAAAGACAACTACCAAATTCACAAGTCACTAAGACAAGTTATAAATTTAGACAACAATCAAATGGGAAGAGAACAAACTTCACGATCAAAAGTCAGAACAAGACTCCTCGAGCTGAAATCTTGTGAAACACATCTTCACTCGATTTCACCCCACTTTCCAATAAGGAAGTCCAACCTTCACACCCTTATTGGTTAACTTAAAAATTAACAAACTATAATTGGTCAAGTAACTTAGACCATTTCGGAGGTTGAGGGAAGAACTGAATTTCTAACGGCTTTCCGAATTCTGGCCTACGTGACAAGTCCTTCAACAGATTTTCCAAAATTGCTTTCTCCCGCTGTGACACATCCGCTTTTTGAATTATTTCTCTATGTAACCTTATACTTTTAAAAATACTTTTATGACCCCCAATAATTCTTTGAAAATGTCACGAAACTATCCCATCCCAAAATCTAACAAAGATTAAAACTTCCAAAAGCCATTACAGAATCTTACAAAAAATTACAAAACATAAGAGTTCTGAACGCAAGATCCGTAGCTAATCTTGACGTTCGGCTACAAATAATTTAAACAAAGAGGCGCCGCCGTACAATCGTGTTACAATTCCATATTTATCTTGTGGTCTAGATAAATTAGAAAGAAAAGATTTAATCAAATATTTAAATAATATTTTTAAAGATACAAATATACAAATTAATATTCATGAATAAGAAAATAATTTCATGAATAACGAAACTGAAGATGACGACATTCTTTGTATTATAAACAATAACTCAGAAGAAACAATTAATGGACTACAATATATAGAAAACAGACTAAATATAGCAAATTATCAAATTATTTTTGAATTAGGAAATAAATATGATGTAAAGATAATTAAACTTTTTAACAATACTAAACAAAGAATTGAAATTGTAATAAACAAGGATAGAATAAATGAAAACATCTTAAATTTTTTGAAAACGTATATAGTACATAAAATTCGATATTCTTGTATTTTTAAAGACGAAAAGTTGGAAAAATATACCAATAAAATAATTAACGAAAATTTTGAAACAAATTCTATAAATTTAATTAAAGTAAATCAATTTGTTAAAGATATTGAATACAAAGAAGAACAAGACGAACTTGTTTTCGCATATCATTTCGGAAAAACAAACCACAGAGGAATAATGGAAACTTATCAAAAATTAAAAAATCTTTATTATTGGCCTAAAATGATAAATACAATCACTAGTTTTATAAATAACTGCGAAATTTGTAAAACTTGTAAATATGACAGAAAATCTATCCAATTAAACCATATTTTTACTGAAACACCAAATGCACCTTTCGAAATTACTAATATAGATTTATTAACATTAGATCAAAAAAGTTATCTTACTATCCTAGACCAATTTTCAAAACTTGCTAGAATATATTTATTAAAAACAAAAACAGGAAAAGAAATAGTGGAAAAAAATTGAAAATTTTTGTATGAATTATAAATATCCCAAAAAAATAATATGCGATCCTGGCAAAGAATTTGATAATTCTTTATTTAAGATATTTTGTCATAATAATCAAATAAAATTACATATAACAAGCATAGGTAATCCAAAATCAAATCAAATTGAAAGATTTCATTCTACATTAATTGAACATTTAAGAATTATGTTTAAACAATATCCAAATTCAACAATTAAAAAAATAATAGAAAATGCCATGTATGCATATAATAATAATATAAACTCTGTTAGTAAATTGACACCTTATGAGATAATATTTGGGAAAGATTATTCAAATACCTATCCACAAAAACTAGAAACAACACAAGAAAAATTAAATAATTATATGAAACGAAAAGAAGAAGAAAATTAAAAGGCATATAACAAATTATATGAAGAAAAAACTAAAAGATTCAAACCAAACCCAGAAATAAATATTGATCAAGATTATGCATATTTGAAACAAAATCGAAGACTGATTACCAAGTACAAAAAACCTCTATACGAAAAAGTAAAAATACAAAATTTAAACGATAAAACAAAAACTGCAGAAATAGTTGGAAAACAACATTTAAGAAAAGTCAAATTAGACAAATTAAAATTATAACTTTTGTTGAAGTTCTAAACTTTGTAACTTTAGACATATAAATGATAATAAAATAATAATTAAAATACCAAATATGCATATATATTATTTGTATTCAAATATTGCTAATATAGTTGTAGATTGTAAGACATCATTCGACGAGTTACCTTTAGACAAAGTAATTAAACTCAAAAATGAAGAAAATTGTTTAATAAACAAAGAAAATTTTAACAATAAAGTAAACGCCAAAGAAATCAAATTGAATAAAATAGAAATTGTTAAAAAACTTAACATTAATAATGAATTCAGCAAAGAACACATGATAAATATTACTCATGTTGAAATACCAAAAATCACGAATGATGTTATTAACTTTAAGAATTATGTAAATAAACATGGCTATATTTTATATGTAATAATTACTACTCGTATAATTATAATTGTAATGGTTGCTCTATCTATTTATAAGATAACTCAAATTATGAAAATTAAACAAAAACAAAAACCCTCAAAAACTTCTGATATGAAACCTCAACCGGTAAGCCAACTATCTTAATAATTGACAAGCAATCTTGAAGGGGAGGAATTATAATACTGATAATATTGTTTGCCACCTCAAATAACATAAGTTTTGGTTGTTGTATAATTAAGAAATTAGTCATTCTTAGATAATGCAATCAGAGGTAAAATAAAGAAATGTAACAATAAAGTCGTAATCAGTCGTATCAGTGTTATTCTATAGTTTACTTTGTAAAATTTAATAAAATTGTAGTTTGCAAATAAATAAATTATAATAATTAGATACTTTCGTTTGGTTTTAAAAGTAACAAAATAATATCAAATACATAATTTATATATATATATATATATATATATATATATATATATATATATATATATATTATTCTAAACAAAATCCAATGATTATTTATTTTCGACAATTATGCTATTACATTACATCTATCGCCTTAAGAAAATTAAAAGATATATATATATATATATATATATATATATATATATATATATATATATATATATGTATATATATAAAAGCTATAAGTTTTTCTAAGTAATTCATTTTTACCTCCCGCTACCCTTGGTAAGGGAGGTATAGGGATCGTGATAAAAATCGCATATCGAGATTTTGGTAAATGACCACGTTTTAAGGTCCCTAGAATCCATTTTTAACATTTTCACGATGATGTCTGTGTGTATGTATGTATGTTCATGATTTCGGGCAAAACGCCATCTTTGAATTTTGTGCTCTCTGATGAGTAATGGTTTTTTGCCAATCTTCTGATACTTAATCGAGCTTCATTTAAACGTCTTCTAACTGTTCGAGACGATATTACAAGATTGCGAGTAGCGGCAAGCTAATTTTTTAGTGTATTACTAGTGATTCTCCTGTTTCGTACAGCAGACTGCCTAAAAAAACGCTCATCCCTTGGATTGGTACATCGTTTTCGTCCTTGCCCTGGCAGTAAGATCCTGTATCGTTAAAACGTCTTACCATCCAACTTATGCTCGAATGATTTCTTCCTATGGCATTAGCAACATAACGCATCGAGTATCCCTCATCCAGCAAAGTTGATGCTCTTACTGCCTTCTCCACCGATAATTTTTTTGGGCGATTCATTTTTCATCTTTAAAACACTTGTATCTGATACAGTCAATAACAAAAAAAACTTTGTGGCTAAAGATAATTTGTCTTAACCAGCAATATCCGAACAAATTTTAAATCAATTTTTGGCAAAAGTGGCTTTAATTAATAATTTTAATTTTAAAACAAAACATTTCTTGGTAATATTTGCTTGAAATGTCAGAGGACATCCAAATACTACTTGCAAGATAACTAGTAAATAATAGTTATCATTATATCGGCATTTAAAAAATTGGTGCGTTAATTTTGTCCAGGAGTTTATATATATATATATATATATATATATATATATATATATATATATATATATATATATATATATATATATATATATATATATATATGTATATATATAAAAGCTATAAGTTTTTCTAATTAATTCATTTTTACCTCCCGCTACCCTTGGTAAGGGAGGTATAGAGATCGTGATAAAAATCGCATATCGAGATTTTGGTAAATGACCACGTTTTAAGGTCCCTAGAATCCATTTTTAACATTTTCACGATGATGTCTGTGTGTATGTATGTATGTGTGTGTGTGTGGGTCCTGTATATGCTCTAACTCAAATACTATCATTCAGAAAGTTTTTAAACCATGTATTTCTACCTTATTCTAATATGGAAATATCTGATTTTGGTGGCAATCGGATAACCGGAAATGGCAGTTTACTTGAAGCCTTTAAATGTAATTTTTTCTCAATTTGTTATTATAAAAATTAAAGATTATTCCATTTTCTACAAGTTTGCTTCAATACTTTTTCTATATATTGTATGGATAAATTTATAAAGTAATATAAAAATTATATACATAGGTAAATGGCGAAAAGTACTGTGTTGGTCACATTAGATTTTTTCATTTGTCATTTAACTTGAATATAGAATAGAGATTTGATATAAATACTGTAATATTCTACAATCTTCTCTTTCCTTTATAGTCAGGACTATTGATGTTTATTGTATGTAAAGTTGGGCTAATTACTATAGAACTATTTATTGTCAAGAATATATGGGCAGCAATACATACATTAACCTAATATTACATTTCACATTCCTTTTGACCTGTTATCGGCGTCCATCTTCCACACTCATACAGACTCGTCAACGTCGGACTGGCCCTTTAGGACGCGTTCTCCTAAGTGATATAAAGTACACATTGTCATTCCAATCACAACAATTATCACAGGCGTGCATTATCATCTAATAAGATAGACAGGAGAGGGAGCAGGCATAAGGTCATTCCCAAGTCCCAGACTTGGGCAGGTGCCCCACATATTAAATGCGGCCTAACACCTCGTGGGTTCCGGTACCCCTATCCGCAAAGGTATGCACCCAGTGCAGGGACGATTTGCTGGAATACGGCTCTCTTGAATAGTCACTTCGGAGCCACTAGCGGTACCGTAGCCACCTACGCGTGTCCCAGACATGTTGAGCTCCCAGAGCTACATAGGGGTCCCAGACTCATTATGAGAGCTTAGCTTACAATCGACAACGTACACATTGTCATTCTAATCACAACAATTGCTACAGGCGTGCAATATACGATAGACAAGAGGGGGGATAGGTATATGGTCCGTCCAGACCTATGAAAGCTTAGCTATGTCCCAGACATGTTGGGTCCCAGATCCGTTAGAGAGCTTAGCTTACGGCCATAAGCAGGTCCCAGACCTATTATGGACCTCAGCCTCTTATTGGGCGCTGCTCCGCTATGTACGCTAGCCACCTTTAGAGTACACGACTATATGGACCCAGGGTTGTCCCAGACAACCCTTCGGGTAATAGGGGAATACTACCAGACAACCCTTCGGGTAATAGGGGAATACTACATATGTTTGCGGCCACATACAAATGTATATCTCACATATATCATGCGTATCAAATACAATAAATAGTGTACAACATCAACATCAAATACACAAATGGTGTACAACATAACAATCAACAACTGGCGATTCATACCTGAACGCCATACCTGTACTGTAATCAGAACAACCGTGAGAGTTACCACTCACCTTTAATTACAGCGAACTGCTTGCCTTATCTTATGGACACTATCACACACAGATCCATACGACACTGTAGTCACAACATAACTAAGGGTCGGCAGGTGTCTTGCCTTTAAGGAATGTCAAGTGTTTATGCCTCAAGCCTGCGTTTCTAAACCAGTGACGTGCGGTCGAAAAGTGAATCTTACATATGTATATATAAACTCCGTTTCCACTAATTGAACCCTACGTCATTTATTTATTTATTTATTTATTAAGAGAACCAACAGTCAATGACCAATAATAGGTTCCCACGAAAAAAATAACAAACATAGGTAACAGACAGTTAAACATACATAAATAACAACAATAAAAATAAATAGTGTTTAGCAAGTGAAAAACTGATAACCAATATTATTCAAGAGAGTTCCTCAATAATATTAGTTTTGAACTTATTAAAATGAAAGATGGAACATGTCCACATGCAAAAATTTTGAGTTATATATACTCATAATTCTGTTTACCGGCGAATTCTTATTGTTAGTCGTGTTACTAAACACAACAAAAAAATAATTAATTAGATCTAGTTTGTTTATTTGATATATAAAAGTTAAAATGATGTACTAAATTAATTGTATATAGAAGATTATTGAAAATTTTATATAAAAATAACATGTCTACAACAATCCTTCTATTTTCAAGAGATAACATGTGAAAATATTCCAGCTTGTTACAATAATTTTCAACGTTAACATGAAATTTAAAAAACAAATATCTAAAATTTTTTTTTTTTTGAACACTTTCTAATAACATAATGTTTCTATTGTAACAAGGGTTCCAAACCACAGAGGCATATTCAAGTTTAGATCGAACAAGAGAATTAAAAAGACAAATAATGGAAGCAGGTCTGCTGAAATATTTACAAAATCCTAAAATTTTGAATGACTCCCTGACAATTGTGTCACAATGAAAATTAAATAACATTTTACAGTCAAAAGTCACTCCTAAGTCTTTGATTGTACTTTTATTCTGTAGCACAGAATTATTGATAATATAATTATAAGAGATAATTTCACGGTTCCTAGTATAATTTAAGACGAAGCATTTTGAAACATTAAGCGACAAAAAATTATCTTTACAGTAACTTTCTAATCGAAATAAATCTGCTTGTAAATATTCAGCCAGTGTTTTTTTGGATGGCTCAGAAAATTTTCAAATCATCAGCATATAAAAAGTTCGACTAATGAAAACAGTGTGATATATCGTTTATAAAAAGATTAAATAAAATAGGTCCCAAGTGGGAGCCCTGAGGAACACCAGACTCTACAGATATCAAATTTGAAGCCATTGCAAAAAACTAACTGTGATCGATTAGTTACATATGATTTAATCCATCGCAAAAGTGAGCCATGTATACCTAAATTGTGTAGCTTTTTTATTAACAAGAAATGATGGACCCGATCAAAAGCCTTACTAAAATCGGTGTAAATTACGTCAATTTGAAATTTCTCGTCCATATGGGATTTTATGAATTCCGTAAAAGGGACTAAATTAGTGAGAATAGACTTTCCAGAACAAAAACCATTCTGATCTGGAATTATTATACTTTCGAGATCTTTTTTATCTGTTCAACTACAAGTGCTTCAAATATTTTACCAAAAGTAGACAAAATGGAAATTGGCCTATAATTGGTAACATCATGTATATCACCAGATTTATATATAGGTGTTATATGGGACATTTTCCAAATTACAGGGAAGACACCAGAACTAAGAGATTGATTAAATATTATAAATAAAGGTTCAGCTAGATAAAACGCACAAGTTCTTATAAATTTAGCAGGAATCTGATCTGGCCCACACCCCTTGTTAACATTTAAATTTACCAAATAATCAAGAATGCATTCCCGATTTAATTGAATCGTACCTAAATTTAAAGAATTGTTGCTGACATTTTGATCCATGTTCATATCATCAGAGTCATTTGTATTTACAAAAACATTTAAAATATTCAGCAAAAAGATTACTAATGTCTGATCCATTACTTACTTCGTGATCGTTATATTTCATTGAATTTGGTATGCCATTATTTTTCCTCATAGTTTTAGCAAATTTCCAGAATAAGTTTGGGTTATTATGTATGTTAGTTTCGATATTGTTAATATATGTATTGAAATCCTCTTTGATTTTGACCTTGATTTTACTTCGCAACGAAGAAAATAAAGCATAATCTGACACTCTCCCATATACTTTCCACTTGTTAGGAGCCTTTTGTTTCTCTCTAATAAGCTTTATTGCATGTGCAGAGAACCACAAAGGATAGTTTATTTTATTCAGGTATTTATTGGGTACATAATCATTTATTAAAGTTTGTAATATGCTGTAGAAGGTACCCAAATTAAAATTTACATTGCTATTATTTAGCCTAGTTTTCCAATCGATTGCAGATAATTTATAAATTAAATCTTCATAGTTACATTTGTTAAAAATTTTCATTGAAGTCATGTTGTAATTAAGTTCTTTACAGTTTTGTAAATTTAGCTGCAATTCAATAGGAGGATGATGGTGATTTATTTTCAATAAGAGAGAGTCACACATATCAACTTTACAGTCTACGTTACACAGTACTAAATCTAAAATCCTATTATTAGAATTATGTACACCATTATATTGAAATAGGTTACAAACATTGATCATGTTAATAAATTCAGTGTAAATATGATTTCTATTTGAGTTAGATAGAACATAATAATAATTAAATTTAGGAGACCAGTCTATGTTAGGAAGGTTATAATCACATACAACCAAGAAAGTACTGTTTGGAAAACGTACACAAATATCACACAAATTGTTAAAATGATCACAGTAGATTTCAGAGGGGGACGACGGGGGAATGTAGGCACAGCACACATATAATGTAAAACTGGAATGAGAGATGGTAACCCAAATGTCTTCGGCTGCTGAACACCATGATTGTTGTAACTTGGTTTTAAATTTGTTTGCAATTAATATTAGTACACCACCACCATCAGATTTGGACGGATCACTTCTATCACAAATTTCAGAATTCACCACACTACTATTTAACCACGTTTTAGTGAAAAATATTAGATCATAATCGCAAGATTCGAGTTCATTGTAAAGATCTAAAAGTTTAGTTTTAATACCTCTAACATTCTGATAATACACATTTAAACTCATTTTAGATCAAAAATCATTTGCACGTTTTATTACAGAGCAGAAACAAAAAGATTACTTAATTTTGTTCAGATCTGTTACATTGTTAATAATAATTATGGGAGACGTGTCTGATTTTCGTGTACCTATACATTTTTGTTGACTTTACCCAAACATATTTATAGTTATTATCTTTAGCCTTGTTTTTTACTTCACGTAGTAAAATCTTGTTACTAGGACTAAGATGTTCGTTTATAAAAAATTTGCAGGTGAATAGCCGTTAATAATTTTGTTAAAACTTGCACTCAATGACTTAGAAATTTGCAAATATAAGCCTTATGTACTGAGACACAATTTCTTCGTTTATTTAAAACTGGAGCACTCTTTGACCACACTACTATTAAATAGTAGAACAGACCGTTAATACAAATTGATCTGTATATGACACTTTAACAAAGAACTTCTCGTTAAAAATGACACAAAGACACTATTTAAATTTAAATGTGTTAACTGTACAGAAATCTGTGACTTGATTAGTCGTAACCATATGATTCAAATCGCCAGGGGGGGGAGGTAATTGATGACGTCATCTCGGGTGAAATCGTCTGATTTCCGTAGTAATATAAATCTAAACTGAAAACTGATAGTATAACTTATACCGTGTGAATATTATTATTCATAAAAATTTGAAGTAAGACATTTATTTCGCAATAATAAATTTATTGATTATGATGTAATGTCAAAACCGTATTATAATAAATATAACCTATAGTGTGTCAGTTTTGTTAGTAACCAAATTCGAAGTATAAATAGTTATTTAGCAATACTAAACGAATTGAATAAATACGGTATAAGTATAATGGATGAAATATAGATACTTTTTTTTATTATCCAAAAGAAATATGTTGCATTGATTGTCAGCAATCTTAGAAACACCGTCTTTACAATAGAAATTTATCTCCTTAGGTGGTATGACATTTATGCTGTATAGGGTTTAATATTATGTAATGGTTTTTGAATTTATAACTAGTGGTCGGAAATGGTTCTACTGAAGTGAGTGGTACAATAATGTCGATTAGTATGAACAGAGATATAGTGTAAGCTCAGCTACTGTCTAAGAACTGAGAACTTCTAACAACTTCTACATAATTCTTACACTAGCTTATATTACGGATGTTATCTAATTGTCAATAATAAATAGAGTGATGGTTGCCAAAGTCTGAGCTCGTGACATAATAATTATTATCTTTTGGGACAGGTAAATATTGTTGAGAAATACAAGTTTCATAATTATACAAATATAATAGCACACAATTAGAAAACATGATAACGATATCAGTTATTTTTGTTATTCACTGTGTTCTAGAGTTATTATAATATATATGTATACATTATCTGAATTTAACGCAAAATTAATACATAATTAATGTTAATGATTATAAAATACATAAATAGTGTAACGTTTTTATTTATATGGGTGAAGTGTAAATAATCAGACAAATATTATTAATAAAAGAATACGTTTATTGAACGATATATAATTAAGGATTAAATATTAAAAGATAACAAAAACAACTAACACTATGATTAAATAATTATAAACATTAAGAATATTATTAAATGCTTAAACACTACGATTATTTATCTATACCAATATTTATATCACTACACTTATTTATATAACTACATCTATTTATGTTAACAACTGGTAAACTGTTTATTTATATCACTGAGTTGATTTCTGGTTGCTTGTATATATTAGACTGTCCCTCCGCTTTCTTTCGGCCGGTATTTATACCGCTTATAACATTCTAGAAGACTCGGAAGCGACAATGATCTGTATACAAAGGAATGAGGTCACGGCGTAATTAGCCTCTAGCCGCTGCGGCGCCGAGGATTGCGTCATCGCTCTGGAACGTTCTGTCAGTGGCGGCGTTATATACTCTTCTCCCAGGGGCGCACGTCACACTGCCCGCTCCTTAAGACTGTTTCGTCCCGGAACAGTTCTTGATGACGAAATCTACATGTATTATCCTTGGTACATTTGGAAGTCTTGAAGAAGTGACAGTCGATGGTCCACTGGAGTTCTTCTTTTTGTTCGTTAGGGTTAAAGCTGCAGACGAGAATTTCAATACCGGTATAGCGGAAGAGGATCTCTAACATGTTCCTAACAATTCTCCAATCTAAACCATCTAATCCACAGCCTAACTTCGGTACTCCTAGCTTCAAAATATCATTCTCTAGCAGATGATCCTTCAAGTCACACAGCGAGCTCCATAGATTGTGATATGACGGCTTCTGGTACGAGCGTGGTTTTGTGACCAGGTAGTAGATATACCGCTGCTGTTCTGTATTGTTATCCCTGAGTCATAACGTCTTCCCGACGGATGGACCTTGGTTGGCCAGTTCTTGTAGTCGTCCAAATTTTATCTTAAAGACTGACGCTATGCCGCGTGACATCTTTAAGTCTTCCGATACGCAGTGACCGAGGGAATAATCTGAGGACACGGTGAACAGGTCTCGATGTTCTTCTGTCGTCACGCCATACCGCGCCTTGTGACCAAAGGAATACTGTTCCATGAAGTCTTCAAAAGTCGGTTCCTGAGCTATGATCCGACGAACCGTTGCTCCATGATGGTCTTCATTGTTGTCACCAGCGAATGGGGCTAGCCGATTGAAGTGTACTACTCTCGGCTTCCCTGTTGGTGTTTTTCTAATCCTGTATATCACGTCGTTTATTCTCTTAACGACCTCATATGGACCTTCCCAATTTCTTTGTAGCTTTGGTGATAAACCTTGGCGCCTTTGAGGATTGTAAAGCCACACTAAATCCCCTGATTGGTATCCACCTTTTTCTGCCTTGATGTCATACTGGTCCTTCATTCGGTCTCTGGCAGCTTGAGTGTTTGTGCGGACTTGTTCATGAATGTCGTCCATTCTTCTCCGTAAGTCCGTTACGTAATCTTCCCCGGCCAGATCTTCCCCAGGTTTACTGCCGAACACCAAGTCACATGGCAGGCGCAACTCACGACCGGATAAGATGTTCGCAGGACTTTGCCCTGTGGTTTCATGCACGGATGAACGATAAGCCATTAAGAACAGATGAAGATGTCGGTCCCAGTCTCTTTGGTGGTTGGAGACTACCTTCGACAAATATCGGTTGATCGTTCTGTTCATGCGTTCAAACATGCCATCGGATTGCGGATGTAATGCAGTTGTCCTCGTTTTATTAATCCCTAATATCTTACAGATATTTTGGAAAACGGCAGACTTCAAATTTCTTCCCTGGTCGGAGTGAAGTTTACGTGGAACCCCGAATCGGCATATACACTCCTTGACTAAGGTTTCGGCGACCGTGGTAGCTTCCTGGTTGGGTAATGGATAGGCTTGAACCCATTTGGTGAAGTAGTCCATGACAACTACGATGTATTTATTTCCGTCTTCGCTTTCTGGAAATAGTCCGACCACGTCAATCGCAATGCGCTCAAATGGACTGCCAACGTTGTATTGACGCATTGGAGCTTTTCGTCGTCTATGAGGACCGTTGTTTCCAGCGCAAACCACACATTTCTTGCACCAGTCTTTAACGTCTTCCTTGCAGTTAACCCAGTAAAATCGCTGGCGCAATCTTTCTAATGTTTTGTTGACTCCAAAATGGCCTCCAGATCCGTCATGGATCTCTTTCAACACGTCTGGTATTCTATTCTTAGGAATAACCAACTGAGTTTTCTTCTCAGTTACATCGGTATTTTCCACTAAACGCTTTAACAGGCCATCGTCAATCATCATTGAATCCCATTGCGCCCAGTACGATTTTACACTCTGTGAGTGTGGTGCAACTTCTTCCCATCTTGGTTTTCTCTCTTCTGCTTTCCATTCTAGTATAATTGTCAAATTCGGGTCATTTTCTTGGTCTTCGTGTAGTCCATTGGGCTGCCAATTATCATCGACTACTGTTGTCCTGGTGACAGTAAAATGTTTCTCTTCCTGTCGACTACAATGCTTGCACTCATCTTGGCATGGCGTTCTGGACAATGCGTCGGCATTACGATGGCTGGTACCCGTCCTATGATCGATTTTGAAATCGTATTCCTGTAGTCTTTCAATCCATCTAGCCACCTGACCTTCAGGATTCTTGAATTGTAGCAGCCATTTTAATGCAGCATGGTCAGTTCTGACTAAAAATTTTTCCAAATTCTTCATGTGGTCCTCGAATGTCTTACCTACCACAATAATATCGTCAAGGTACACACACTAAACAGGTTTTCCAGCATAGTCCAGCCAATACTGTTTCCATGAGTCGTTCAAACATTGCGGGAGCATTGCAGAGCCCAAACGGCATTACGGTGAATTGCCAGAGTCCTGTACCAATGGTGAAGGCTGTCTTCTTCTTGTCTTTTGGATCCAAATCTACTTGCCAGTAACCGCTCTTTAGATCCAAAGTGGAGAACATCTTTGAGCCAGTCAAGGTATCTAATGTGTCGTCTATTCGAGGTAGCGGGTAGCTATCCTTCGTCGTCACGTTGTTGAGTTCACGGTAATCGACGCAAAATCGTGTAGAGCCATCCTTCTTCTTCACTAACACCACTGGTGAATCCCAAGGACTGCTTGAAGGTTCGATTACCCCTTCCATCTTCATGTCCTCGATTATTCTTTCCGCTTCCTCACGCTCCGCCAGTGGTAGTCTTCTTGCTGGTTGGCGGATGGGTCTTGCGTCTCCGGTGTCTATTTTATGGTGAACTACATTAGTTCTTCCGTTGAATTTCTTGTCATATTGGAACACATCTTGAAACCTCCCAATTAAATCCGTCGCCTTGGATCTCTGGTTAGCGATTAATTCTTTAAACGATGTTGTCAATTGATTGATTAACGTGTCCGGAACTTTCTGAGATGTGTTCCCTTTGGCCTTTACAGTTCGGATGATCGAAGATACTGCTATGCATTCTCCTATAATTGTTCCTCTCTTCAGAACAACAGGATAAAAATTGACGTTCATTATTCGAACTGGATTTACCTGGCTGGCTTTGACCAGTGATTTTCCAACAACAACTCCAGTGCCAATTTTGGCATCATCATTCTTGGGCTGCAGCATAATAATACTTCCCTCACAGAAACTACCATCTAAATGTGCCTCCAGGATAGTTTCACTTTGTTCTGGGAGGGTAAAGTCTTCGGCCATTAGTACACGCACAGCTTTGTCATCTCGTGGATTTAATACGAGTTCTTCTTCATTGACCATCATCACCCCATTTTTCAGGTCAAGTTTAAAACCGTGCTTTGTCAATTTCAATTCAGCTTCCAGTGCACGATGTTTAAAGGAGGTGTTTCCAATAGTGATGGTGACATCTACTTCTCCTAATGCGGTAGCTTGTTCTCCCGTCGCTGTGCGTAATCGCCACTTAGTTGGTTGAAGATGCGTCTTGCCAGTTTTCTTTGCCAAGTCGGGTCTAATTATAGTCTTTGTTGCACCCGTATCCAGTAGCATTTTCACTGGCCTTCCATTAATAGAGTCGTCCACGTAGATGCTATTGGCTTTATGATGAAGGGATGCGACATAACTGATGGATTGTGGGGCTACTAGATTACGGGTCGACAGTTGCCCCTTCGCATCAACCCGATTTATTTTTCCGACTCCTTGTCTTTTGCATTTTTCTGCAAAGTCTTTGTGAATGGCCCAGTTCACCGCAATTCCAACAGCGGAGTTCTTTCTTCCGGTAAAGACTTCACTTGCAATTCTTAGCATTGTCTCTTCTAGATCTTCAATGTTTTCCTTTTTCTCAGCATCCATATTTCGCACTCGCGATTGATTTCGTAAAGCTTGTTTGGCAGCTTCATGTTCTAATGCATATGAGAGTGCGTCAATTAAAGTTTTTGGACAGGCCAATCGCAATGCTTCCTGAGTTTTGTTGTATCGAACTCCATAGATCAATGATTGTGTAGCCAGGCATTCCAAAACGCTATCAGGAGCTGTAGGATGTGCGAGACGAACCAAACGGGCTACGTAGACTTCAAATTCTTGCAGGCTTTCTTTTGGATTCTGATACCGATTTCTTAATTGCGTCTGGTATACCTGTTCCAGATGCGCATTGCCATATCGAATATCCAACCGTTTGACTAGTTGCTCATAGTCTTCTTGTTCTTCTTTCTTCAGCGTTTGTAAGATATCGATGGCTTCTCCGCGCAACGAGACAGTCAACGCCGTAGCCTTCTCCTCGGATGTCTAATTATTTGCTTTTGCGGCCGCTTCAAATTGTTTTAAATAATTTGGCCACGAAGACTTTCCTCAAATTCCGGGGTTTTTATGTGCATTTTTGAAGTAGTATCAGGTTTTACTACTTTTCTTCCTTCTATTAGACTTGGCTCAGCCACACCAGACTTCGGAATTGACGACGATGTAATTTTCGTGAATTTTTGTTGTAATTCTTCTATCTTCTTGTCATACTTATCTTCTAAATTATTCAGGTCATCTTCAGTTTTCCTAGAATTTTCTTCTATTTTTTCTTCTAAACTTCTAGAATTTTCTTCTAATTTTTCTTCTAAACTTCTAGAATTATCCTCTAATTTTTGTTCTAATGTTCTAGAATTTTCTTCTAATTTTTATTCTAATGTTCTAGAAATTTCTTCTGCTTTTCTAGAACTTCCTATCAATTCTTCTTTTAATGTTCGAGAATTTTCTTCCAATTTATTTTCTAATGTTCTGGAATTTTGTTCTAATTTTTGTTCTAATTTACCAAATTCGGATATGTCAAATAAGTAATCCTCAGAATTTTCACCAGAATCGATTAATGCTTGCTGCATCTTTCTTGAAGCTCTGACTTCTTTCCTTTTGTTCCTAAATCCCGTTCTTCCAGTTCTCTCTTGAGATCACTTACTTTTAATTCACTTAATTTTATTTGTTTAGTCGCCATTTTATTTATTTTTATTTACACTTCACAGTTATTAACAACCCCACATCTGACATCAATTGTAACGTTTTTATTTATATGGGTGAAGTGTAAAACACAGACAAATATTATTAACTAAATGAATACGTTTATTAAACGATAAATAATTAAGGATTAAATATTAAAAGATAATAAAAACAACTAACACTATGATTAAATAATTATAAACACTAAGAATATTATTAAATGCTTTAACACTAATTATCTTTTGTACTTCATGACTAGTAAATTCACCGCCATTGTCACATGACAATTCTTTTACGGTATGTCCATTTGTCTTTGCTTCGTTTAAAAATTCTCTTAAATACTCTGCGACTTCATTTTTACTTCTTACAAAGTATGCTCGACAATATTTACTGTAATCGTCCTTAAATAGTATAAAGTAACGATTTCCAGCAGTTGATTTACACTCAATAGGTCCACACATATCTGCGTTAATTTGTTCTCCTACTGATCTCGGTCGATTTGGTCTGGATTTGAAACTCTTTCTGTGTGCTTTTCCCAATGCAGACCCATCACAGAATTGTCCATCTGACTTTACAGTAATTCCATATCGCGTCAAAATATTCTTTACGTGTTGTTTATTCTGGTGTCCCAGACGTTTATGCCATAACTGCAATGTATTTTCAGCATTTGTTAAATATACTACCGTCTCCTTTTGCTTCTTTACTTTCATATCCAATTCATACTGGCCATTATTCAATTTACCACATAATTGAATCACACCATTTCTTATGAATCTGCAGATTCTTGCATCAGCTTCAAAAATATAGCCTTTCGATGTAGCTCGACTCACAGAAAATAATCTTCTCGTGGCATCTGGTACATATCTGACATCTTCAAGGTATTTACGAATCCAACATGAGTTCAATTTTACCATAACAGTCACGGTACCTTGTCCAAGAGCAAAGGATCTACTTTCTCCATTAAAACCACTCATTGGTTGTGGAACTGCGTATGGTTTATAATCTGTAATATCATACTGATCACACGTTATATGAGACGTCGCTCCGCTCTCTGCTAACCATTTTTCAGACGTATCAACACCATCGTGACTCATAAATGATTGATTTTTCTCTTTCTTTATTTTCTCCCTACAATCACGTTGTAAATGTCCTAAATTATTACATTTATAACGTGGCATGTTAAATGTCTTTTTCTTTGTATCGTTAACATTTCCATCATTGCTTCTGGTTGACTCAAATTTTCTTGAAGTTCCTGCTTTGTAATATTTCATATTTTCATTTCTACTGCTGCTAGTAGTTCCACCAAACTTGTTGTTTGATCCAGCTCTAGCGTAGAATGCTGTTCACTTCAATTCATCCATGTGATCTCGCTGTTCATACATACGTAGGCGTTCCAACAGAGTATGCATCGATCGATCAGTAATCGGTACTGCATAGAGTTTCACGGCTTGACTTGATATTCAAGCTACTTGACTTGACTTGACTTGAAATCAAGTCAATCTCAAGTCAAGTAATAGTAGCCGAAAATCAAGTCAAGTCAAGTAGTTACAATTTCAAGTACTTGAAAAATCAAGTAGTTATTTTTCAATTACTTGAAAAAATCAAGTAATTATTTTATTAATTACCAGAAAAAGTTCTTCAAGACAACATTCCATTTTCATATAGTTCCTTATGTTTTATAACAATATCAATAATATACCTTGAAATACAAACTTTTATTCATAAAAATAAATCATATATTCAAATTTAAAAATTAATAAAAAAGATTTGAAAGTATATATGAGTTAACAAACTATTTATAGTATATGTATTATGATGGACCATAAAACGGGGCAAGTCGAATTTTAACTGGACCACCCCCTAAAATGGTTCCATATGAATAAAAACAAATTATACTGACAATGATTCCGCTTAATTTTAATATTTGACCGTGCCTAAATGCACTTGATTTTTTCCCATTTAAATAACATGGCACATTTTGGAACTTTATTTTTCTCCGAGATATTAAGAACTTTAAAAAACCCATTCATTATTGGAATATATACTAGAATGAGTCGAGAATATGTGGACAAAATCTGAAGTCCCAATTATTATTCTCATTTCGAATGGAGTATAGCTTTTTGGGCTTTTGTGCGATAGTTTAACTATCTATAGTTAACTTAATAATGATTAGGACTTCAAATTTTGTTGACATATTCTCGGGTCATTCTAGTATATATTCCAATATTGAGTGATTTTTTTAAACCTCTGCACAGATTTTAACTTGCAATAGTGAATCAGCACAGCATATGGCACACCACGTCGTACCACACATAGCTAGGTTATGATTCTACTGATTCGCGCGTTTTCGTACATAATCGGTTCGTTATCAAGTAGCTTGAATTTGCTTGAAAATGCTTGATCAAGTCAAGTAGTATCGATAGAAAATCAAGTCAAGTCAAGTAATGAATTTTTGAAAAGCTTGATTTTCAAGTCAAGTCAAGTAATTTACAAAAATATCAAGCTACTTGACTTGATGAAACCCTAGTACTGCACCCCAAATATCTCGAAAAATTCTAAAACCGGAACCCAAAGTAGAAAGCACACGTTGTATTAGAATACACTCACCCATTTTAGCTTCTTTAGATGCAATTAATGCGTCATTCATATCATGAAAATGTTTTTGTAATTTAGCAACATGACCAATAACATCGTCCGTCATATTAGGCCAATTAAAAAATTCTGCAAGCAATCTATCCTTTCGTTGCTCATTACTCTGTTCATGTACACTCAGTAATTGTTGCCAAACTTCATTTGCCGAAGTATCAATTGTCATGGTTCATCACTCAAAGAGCTTACAATATAAAACATTGCAGCACCATCCTGTTTCAACCACAAGGATAATTTCCTTTCGTATTCCGCCTTCGCAGTATTATCCCCATCAGAACTAACTTCTACAGGTCGTTTAAATATACCTGTTACTACATCCAAAAGAGCATGTTTTCGCAGTAACAAAGTAATTAATAACTTTCAACTTGACCAATTCGAAGAATCAATAAGCTTTTCAATTTTAAAGACGGGATCATCTGACATTTTTAAATTTTTAACATTTATTACTGAGTTATTTCAAACACTTCTATAATATTAATCCAGAGAATCAGGCGTTACCTGGGCCCCATAACCTATTATTATATTATAGAATAATTCATAACCAAGATTACAAGAAAACTAAGAAAAGATAAAATAAGAATATATTGACATTTAAGTCATACACGTCAATCAATATATATATGTAACAAAAACAATTATTATCATGGCAAACTCAGGACTATATAATAGTATATTGTGTTATTAGGAGTAGAAGTGAGATTTTGTGTGACGAGCGTGGTAGTTTAAACGACGAGCGAAGCGAGTCGGATAAATGCACGCGAGGCACACAAAGATACTTTTACTCCGAATGACACATTATATTTTTTCTTCAAACGTAAATATTTAAAGAAAAATATCTACTACTGACGTTACATTTTACGTAAATTACGTTTGCGACACGTTTGCGATTTCAATTGCCCTGTAGCTATGGATACTTATTTGTTCCCATTTGGTTATAAACATTGAAATGAATTTTTTCACGTTTTGACGTTTACATAAAATCTGTGCAATTTTATATCCTCCTTGTGTGCAATTATGTCGGAATTTGAAGGATTATAATGTAATGTAAGTCGCCTGAAGTTCAATTGGATGGAAATCTAATAGTGTGGCTGAAAGATATGTCCACGAATCACTGCAAATCAATATAATCTTTTCTTATCACTTTAATTCTAAGTATTCTTATGCTGATTACCGTCCCTGTAATTGTAATCTGTAAGTCTGCTATTCTTTAATAATGTTATTTCCTCAAAAGTAAACTCTGTTTATATTTCAATTCACAGGTTATATATTTAAATTTGACAGCTATGAATCGTATTTAATAACTTTATTCTTAGGTTATCAAGCGTGTTATAGTGACATTTAGGGCGATATTACAGGTTTCTTTTATTGAGACAACTTCTTATTCGTTGATTCTGTATAGTTTCTATGGATATTTATTTATTTTATTTCTACGCCGGCGGCGTAGAAATTAGCTATTTCTACTCCGGCGGCGTAGAAATTAAACTTCTACGTTGTGAATCAAGTCACAAAAGATGCTACTTTTATGACGTTTGAAGAAAAAATGCATTTATTTAAATTTTCTATCTGTCCTTGTTTAACAGCAGTGGATAAACGCTAATTATCCTGTAGTCACTTTAAAACATGCGATATAAACGAGGTGGAATTAAGAGTTAGTTTTAAGTCACTAGATTTTTAAGCGGGTTATGTCACTGCGAGATAAACGTAGTCTATGTCTTCTGGGACGGAGGTAAGCTCTTATCCAAATCTAAGAGGTTTGTACTTAAAATTAAACTTAAAAACTAATGTTTAGGGCTTAGCGTTAGTGTACTTAACCTAAAAGTGTATAAATCTATCCATCAACCTGGAACAATAGAAAATCTTTTGGTATTTTGTTCAGAATGTACGTTGGTAATTATCTTTTTCAAATTTAAACTGAGAAAATTTTAATAGACCATAAAATTCAATTATATATGAGATAATTCAGGAGGGAATCATAGGAAAAAAATAATAAAAAATTATAATATTGTAACGTAGCCGCCACCACCGCTCCGTAGCCCTCGCCGCCAGCGCGCATAGCTGGCGCCGCTGTGTCTGCGAGTAGCGGACTCGTTAGGACGGGTCGCGGTTACGATCTATTGTGCATGTTGTTTACCAAAAACAAACGTGATGCAAATGCTGATTCAATTTGGTGAAAGAGTAGAACGCTTAGAAACCAGAGCGACAGGTACAGTCTCAAAAGAAAATAATGGATAAAAAAGACCTACGAATAGCGACATGGAATGCCGATGGCATTCTACTGTAATGTTCTCGAGGATCAGAGAGACGGATTTGTGATTTGGTTTACAAAAATGATAGTCGATCGTTTGTTGTAATACTATTTTATTTATATCAGAGTCGGAGGCAGCGTAACGTCGAGAGTTGTACCGAGATATAATCTGCATGACTAGTAAATTTTACAGTATATGTACAGATTTAGAGTTTACATAAATGATAAAATGACAATAACAAGATAGGGTAGTCGTGACGTAGCCTGGTCAATTCTTGACCATGAGAATCAAACAATACATAATGAAAACATTTCTTAGAAAATAGATAAAGTGTATTTGAGATCAAATGAGTAATCTAATGGAAATTTACTGGCACATTACACCTTACCCCTTAAAGAAATTAAAAGAACTTAAAACTTTGAATTAACAATATCTGAAAAGGAGTTCTTTTAATTTTCTCTAATATAGTTAAGTTTTAACATTGAAATAAGTATTACAATATGATATATATATACATAATACATAGATAAAGATTAGGGTACATAAGGATATTTATTTGGAGGATATACATATAGGATTTTATTTATTATTATTTTGAAAAGAAAATTCTTATAATTAAATATACATATTACAATTACATTTTAAATATATATTGTGAAATGATTACAAGCCGTCTTTTAGTTTGGCTAAACGTGTGCTTCTTCGTAGGTTAGTTTCACTGACAGGGGATTTTTTGTCGTTAGTTGCACTTGAATAGTTTGATTGTTCATCTAGTTCAACTCTCACATCGGTATTAGATATTCGGGGAGTAGTATTATTCTTTTTACATAATTTAAAGGTTATGCAGTTCATAATTGTACTACGCTCATGATTGTGTCTTGATGGAATTATCTTATTATTTAAACATTGGTTCTTACACCTTTTAAACAGTTTATATAAAACATATACGATGAGGATTTTAAGTAAGGTCAAAAATATATAAGCGAAATAAGGTGATTGATAACTCTGTTGAAATTAGGATTTTGATTTGTCTCTAGGATGTTTAAATTTTCATTAATTCTATCTAATTTATGACTAGCAATTTTTAAACTTTCTCTGTCTAGAGAAAAGGCATTATTATTTGTTAATCTTAGCTCAGAGAAATTTTGTTTACTTGTTTTGATACAATCATCGTCTATTATATCGAAATTTGGAATGAATATGTTATTTTCACTTGTTAGAGAATTGTCATTATTAGCATTAATAATGATCGTACTAATATAAATTTTACAAGCAGGTCTGATCGTCAAAATGCCTGTGTTTTTAATTTCAACATCAATAGGTTTTTCGTTTTTACAAGTCACAGTGATATCTATTGGATTCTTTAATACAAACAACCATCTATTTGGGGAAGATAATTTGTGCCAAGATTCGAGTGGCATTTTAATAACTCGCGTGTCACAGGAGGATGGGATGTGATCTGAATTTAAGAGTAGTTCTACTTCACAAGAAGGATTTGTTCTAGTAGCATAAATTGGGGTAGCTAAATAGCAAATAGTATCTTTATTAGATAGGGTGTGACAATGATCTAAGTTATTCAAGGGAGCATATGTAGATTTAGACTCAGACATAGCTAAGTATTTACTTTGAGTTAATATAAAAGCATGATGAATGTTGTCTATTTTAGTAGGCAAAGGAATTATGTGAAATAAATCAAAGTTTTGTTGAATTATCAAAGGATTAGAAATTTTGAATATAAGTTTATTTTGTAAATAATAAACGGAGATTCTTGCAATCGATAAAAGTTCAAACGCATTTTTAGGATGTAGTGGTAATGCGAAAGTGGTTAATACTGGTAAATGATTTGAAACTTTTGAAAGTTGATTTATAAATTGTTGTGGGGACATAATTGAAGGATGAAGTGTGTTCGATTTTGTAAATAAGATCGAATTTATTACAGTCGAATATTCATTGTCTAATTCAGTAGTCAAGAGAGATAGAAATGCTAAATGTTCTTCCATATTTTGTTTGGCAGTGAGATTCAAATATCTTTGATTTTCTGTATTAGTAAAATCTTCTATTCTTTTAAAATTATATTTAATAATATCATTGTTTTTTTCTAAGTTAGTAATAGTGCTATTAAAATTCTCGATAGTAGTTTTTACAACTTGGATTTGATCCTTTAAAAGTGAATTTAATTGCTTTTCGTCAGTTGATATATTATCAATTATTTTATTGTAATATTCAGCGTCATTGGAATCAAGAGTTCCAAATAAAATTTTGAAAGCGGAACCTAAACCATTTATTAGCCCTCTCTTGTTTCTAGTTTTTACAATTTCATCTTGTGTTAATTCCTTTAAACTCAAGTCTTTTTCGACAAGATTAGGGATAGTGTGAGAAAGAATTTTGAGGGAGTTATTACATAAATTGAAAGAAACATAAGTAGAATGACTACAAAGAATTTCTGTCTTTTTGAAAGTAGAAGTGACTAAAGATAATTTTGATTCAAAGTTTGATAAATCGAGATAGGTAATAATGTTCCAAAAGTTATCGTAAAATTTCGTGTTACCTAGGTTTTCATAGAAGACACCTGGTGAAGGAGATATCTCCTTGACGGTAATTGAAGAGGTGTCACATGTTGTGGCGATCAATGTAAAAATTAGTCTGAAACAAACGCGTCTTTTAATCTATCAGAATGAACTTTTAATTTCTTGTTATTTACTAGCAAAGTATACGTGACAGGAGAATTGACTTGTATAATTTTATAGGGACCGTTATAAGTTTTTGAAAGTTTCCGTGATTGTCCTGGTTTAATTTGTTCGTTTGTTAAAAATACTTTGTCTCCAATCTTATACTTAACATTTTTACATTTCTTATCGTATATTGTTTTATTGGCTTCTTTACTTTTAATTAAATGATCGCGTGCAATTTGGCGGGAATTTTGAAGTTTAAGTTTTAATTCATCTACGTAATTATCATAATAATATTTAAATTCAGGGGATTTATCGAATTCGGAAGGAATTGATGGTTTATTACCAAATACTAATTCAAATGGGGTGAATTTTGTAGAAGTGTGTGTTGTAGTGTTATATGCAAAGGTTGCGAAGTCTAACCATTGATCCCAATCGGTTTGATTGATGTTTACATAATTTTTCAGATAGTCAGTTAAGGTTGAATGAACTCTCTCAAGAGCGCCATTACTTTGGGGGTGATATGCTGTACAATTAATTTTCTTTATTTTAAATAGTTTACTAACATCTGTCATGAGATTAGAGGTAAAGTCTTTACCTTGGTCAGTAAGGATAGAGTTAGGAATACCGAATTTACAAATGAAATCGTGAACAAGGATCTTAGCGATAGTGGGGGCTTCGTGATTAGGGATTGCGTAAGCTTGGGTAAATTTTGTTAGGTCATCTTGGAGTGTGAGGATGCATTTATTTCCTCATTCGGAAATTGGAAATCCGCTAGCGATGTCAAGAGCAATTCTTTCAAAGGGTTTAGTAGATGTGGTTGTTATTTCCATAGGTTTTTTATTTTTCTTACGAACAACTTTGTTTTGTTGACATTCTATGCAATTCTTTACAAAAAATTTTATATCGGATTTCATATTCGTCCATTTATACTTTTCTTTTACTCTGTTGTATGTACGATGGAAACCTGAGTGACTCGAAGTAGGGTTGGAATGGTTTTCTTTGAGGATTTCGGAAATGTTTTGTTCGGTAGGTTCGGTAAGTACGTCGTGAAATATTTTTATGTTTATGTCAGAATTTTGAAATATAAAACGTAACATGCATCTAATTTTTGTCCAATTTAATTTATCGAAACCAATACCTAGTCTAGGTAAATTTATTGAAGTTATATTATTTTTAATTAAAACATCTCTGAATTTTATTAAACAATTATAAAGAGTTTCATAATTTGCATTTTCCCAATAGAATTGTTTGTTAATAATGTACACGATATTATGATATTTCTCTTTTATAATAAATATATCTTCTAATTTTAAATTTTGATCAGAAAGCTTATCCATGTGATTAAATTTTGTTTTTAAGTCTAATTGTGGTTTTTCCGTGAACTCTAAGTCTTCTGAAATACATAAGGCTATGTCGTTTTTACTTTTGAGAAAATGAGCACTTGATTCGTCAATTTTGCTATTTAATATAATAGTCGATTTGGTCTTGTGTAGAAAGTCTTGAAAAGAAGGGTTATCGTTTGATGTAGAAGGATTTTTAATTATGTTTATATTGGAGGTAAGAGAAGGTGGAATGGAGTCTGGCTGTCTAATACGTGATGATGAATCTGCGTTTTGATTACGCTTACCTTCTCGATAAACTATAGTGTAATCGTAATCTTCGAGAGAAACGCGCCAACGAAATAAACGTTTGTTATTTTGTTCTTTTATATTAAACAACCATTGGAGGGGTTTGTGGTCTGTAATTATAGTAAACTTACGTCCATAAAGGTATGGTCTGTAATGGTTTACAGCCCAAACAATACCTAACATTTCTCGTTCAATTGTCTTATTCAAAGTTCGACTAGCGTATGATATAGGTAGGTCTTTACCTAGCTCACCTTGTGAGAGAACAGCGCTTATAGCATAGTCACTAGCGTCGGTTGTAAGATAAAAGGAGTTAGAAAAATCAGGGTATTGGAGGAGAGGTTCAGATGTAAGAATAGTTTTTAAAGTTTCAAAAGATTTTTGTTGTTGTGAGGTCCAATTAAAGGGAATATCTTTTTTCAAAAGGTTGGTGAGAGGTTGAGAGATTTTACTAAAGTTTGGAATAAATCTACGGTAATAGCCTGCGAGTCCTAGGAAAGAACGAATGTCGTTTGGGGACTTAATTTGAGGGTAGTTAAGGACAGCGGATATTTTCTTTGGATCGGGTTCAACTCCGTGTTCAGTGATAAGGTGTCCAAGATACATGACTTCTTTTCTAAGGAATTCACATTTATCAGGTTGGATTTTTAAATTAAATTTAGATAAACGATCAAAAACTTCTACGAGACGTTTATTATGAGTGGCTAAATCTCCGCCATGAATGACAATATCATCGAGATAGACAAAGCAACGATAATTTTGAATTCCTGCAAGAACAGTGTTCATGAGACGTTGGAAGGTTGCTGGAGCATTTTTCAATCCAAAGGGCATACGGTTGAATTGATAATGTCCGGAAGGAACTGAGAATGCGGTTTTAGCAACGTCTTGTGGATGCATAGGGATTTGGTGGAATCCGGAAGTAAGGTCAATAGTTGTGAAATATTTCGAGTGTCCTAATTGGTCGAGGATTTCTGTAATATTTGGAAGGGGGTAAGAATCACCGATACTAATTTCATTCAGTTTACGGTAATCTATTACTACTCGCCACTTCTTTGCACCTGACGCATCGAGTTTCTTAGGGACCACCCAAACAGGGGAATTCCAAGGAGAGTTGGAGGGGGAAATAATATTTTGGTCTAGCATTTTATTGACTTGGTTTGAAACTTCATTTTTATGAACTTCAGGATAACGATAGGTTTTTGTACTAACCGGAATAGAGGAAGTAGTAGCAATTTCATGCATGACAGCCGAAGTAGAAGAAAGTTTATCGCCTTCTATGTAAAATATATCATTAAAATCGTGACAAATTTGGATTATTGAATTTTTTTCCTCTTCGTTCATGTGATCGGTTCGTAATAAATTTGAAATTTTATCTAATCTAGAAGAGTTAAAAAAATTCTGAATCATTTGAAATAGAATTTATTGAAACTGAATTTTGATCTGTAGAGTTATTAATTTCAAAAGATTCAGCGACAATATCGATTTGTCTTATATTGACAGTTTTATCTGTTGTGTTTAATATAGAAGTTAATGCAGTGTTATTGATTTTATTGATTTTTACTAAAGTGGAACATAAATATACACCATCAAGAATCGTTACGTTTGGAATAATTGCGAAGTCTGAATTAGAATTTAGAACATTAATTTTGACAATTGTTTCACATCTGGGTTTTATTTTATACAGAATTTTCTGTTTGTTTTCAAAATTATCGGCTGGCTTAATTGCATTTGGATTAGGGTTGTTATCATTTGTTATATTGTTGTTTGGAATAAGAGATTTAAGGTCTGTGTTGGTTTCTTCATGAGATATGGTAGAGTTTGAATAAGGGTTAGTTTTACTGGATGACTCATCGAACTTTGAGACTTTGACAGAATTCTTATCTTGAATGATATTTGTTTTTGTTTCTGGCGTATCTTTGCCTTTTACAATTTGAGTTGAGATATGTAATTTTATTGGAAAGTTATCTAAATATAGTGTATCGGATTCGTAATTAATTGTTGAATTAAATGATTTTAATAAATCGTTTCCTATTAATCCGTCAAATTCAATGGGGAATTTATCTAGTACAGCGTGAAAAATATGAACAGAATTATTATTTGGGAGATTTAGATTTAGTAAGGAATAGCAAACAGTTTGTTGAGGAGATTCGACATCATCAATACATTTGAGATTAATGGGGTTATCTTCGTAACATATAACATCTGGATTTAAAAGAGATAATTTAATTAAAGAAATATTTGCACCTGTATCGATCAAAAATTTAGATGGTCTTTTAAGTTCTGGAATATCAAGTATTATATACGAAGTAATACCTGTGAAATTTAATGTTCGAAGTCGGCCTGGAGAAAATTGGCAGTCCTCAAGGTTGCCGAAGGTCCTTGGGAGCCGTTCGAGTTTAAAGAACGGTTGTGTGAGTAAGATTGCCGGTTATTGTTACCATGCGGTTGTTGATTTAGATTATTTGTGTATCTACTCGCATTTGGATTATTTTGTTTTCTACTATTATTAAATTCTCTTTTCCTACACTCGTTAATTAAGTGCCCAGGATTTTTACAATAGTGACAAAATTTTGGTTGACTACTAGGTTGACGAGGTTGATTATTAAAATTAGAATTTGAATGATTTTGAGAGTTATGAGGATTATTGACATGTCTCACATTTTGTACATAATTATTAGATCTACGAAAATTTGAATTAGAATTAGGATTTTGTCTGTTGTGGATTAAGTCCATTAAGAAATACTTCTAATGCTTCGTTTTTTATTAAATTAGTAGCTACTATACGTTCTTCTTCTTCAAGTGACGTATTAATTGAATTTATTAATTTCATATAACAATTCTCTACTTTGTTTGAATAAAATAATACATTTTCGTTTTGTAGTTGTTGGCTCAGGAACTCTGGAGATGTGGTCTGGCTCTGATGTCCTGGAGATTGGTTCGAATACCTCGGAATGGTCGTAGACACGATCGGAGGTGAATGTACCGTAGAGTCGAGATACAGTTGATGACGCGAAAAAACGCGAAATACTTGTTTTAAATCCCGAATTTTTAGTACATCCCACTTCTGACACCAATTTTTATGTAATGTTCTCGAGGATCAGAGAGACGGATTTGTGATTTGGTTTACAAAAATGATAGTCGATCGTTTGTTGTAATACTATTTTATTTATATCAGAGTCGGAGGCAGCGTAACGTCGAGAGTTGTACCGAGATAGAGTCTGCATGACTAGTAAATTTTACAGTATATGTACAGATTCAGAGTTTACATAAATGATAAAATGACAATAACAAGATAGGGTAGTCGTGACGTAGCCTGGTCAATTCTTGACCATGAGAATCAAACAATACATAATGAAAACATTTCTTAGAAAATAGATAAAGTGTATTTGAGATCAAATGAGTAATCTAATGGAAATTTACTGGCACATTACACTACACAAAAAATATGAATTGGAAGTTTTCCTCAATACACAGCATATAGATGTGGGTCTGATTTCAGAAACTCATCTCACTAAAGAATCTTATATTTCACTAAAAGGATTTAAGATTTATCACACTATTCACCCAGACAATGACGCCAAAGGTGAAAGTGCGATCATCATTAAAGATACTATACACTATAATGAAGAGCATCCAATACAAAGTAAAGAAATACAGCTTACTACAATAACGATAAAATCTGTCAAACTGCAACTTAAAATTGGTGCAATCTACTGCCCGCCCAAACATAACCTAAAATTAGAACATTACAAAAGAGTCTTGCAGCACATGGGAGAAAGATTTATAATGGGTGGAGATATCAATGCTAAACACACTGACTGGGGAGCAAGACTGACTACTACTAAGGGAAGAGAATTAAGAAAATCTATCAGAGAAACAGGATGTAACTTTCACTCAACAGGGAAGCCAACATACTGGCCTACCGACAGAGATAAAATACCAGACTTACTGGATTTGTTTATATCGAGACAAATCTCCTCAAATTTCATAAATACGGAAGAAAATTTTGATCTAAGTTCTGATCACTCAGCTGTTATTTTAACGCTAAGTGAAAGAATAATTAAGAGAGAGTGCAGACCAACTCTGGCAAATAAAACTACAGATTGGGAAAGCTTCAAAATAGATCTACAAAATGAAATTAATCTAAATGTTAATTTGAAAACAACCGAACAACTAAATATAGAAACAGAAAAATTCACTAGACTTCTACAAAAAGCGGCTTTTAACAACACCAAAGAGATAACACATATCACAAAAGGAATTAATTATCCAGTTGAAATACGAAACCTAGTAAAGGTGAAGAGGGCAGCGAGACGAAAATGGCAACAAACAAGATATCCAGCCGATAAAACTGTCCTTAACAATAAAACACAAAAATTAAAAAGAGAAATTCGTAAAATAAAAGATGAAAGTATGAAATCATTTTTAACAAATTTATCTGTTGATGAAGAGACTGATTATTCATTGTGGAAAGCCACAAAACGAATCAAAAGGCCGATCACGTCAATACCTCCGATAAGAAAAGGTCATGGAGACTGGGCACGCGAGAATAAACAAAAAGCAGATTTGTTCGCTGAACACCTAGCAGGTCTTTCGACCTAATGATATACAGCACAATGGCAACAGCCTTGAAGAAATTAACAATGAAATAACCGCAGAAATAACTCCTGTTACTCCAAAAGAAGTAATGGAAGAGATACAAACAAATCTGAGCTCAAAAAAAGCACCAGGATTCGATTTGATTACTGGTCAAATACTAAAACAACTACCGAGAAAAGGGATAGTCATGCTGACATACCTGATTAATGCAGCCTTTAGACTTAAACATGTACCTGACAGTTGGAAGGTAGCTGAAGTTATAATGATCCCCAAGCAAGGAAAACCACCCCATGAAGTAAAATCATACAGACCGATTTCATTACTGCCAGTAATTTCGAAGGTTTTTGAAAAACTTCTTCTCAGGAGATTAAAACCGATAATACAGACTGCCAAACTGATTCCTGACCACCAATTTGGCTTTAGAGAAAAGCACTCGACAATAGACCAAGTGCATCGAATCACAGACGTTATCGAAAAAGCCTTAGAAGAGAAATTAATTTGTTCTGCATTATTTCTATGTTGCACAGGCCTTCGACAAGGTGTGGCATGAAGGATTAATCCACAAATTAAATAAAATGCTACCTAGACAATACGTTGAAATACTTACCTCGTACATATCTGATAGGCTGTTCAGAATAAAGCAAGAGTAAGCTTACTCAGACCTAAAAGCCATACAAGCAGGAGTCCCACAAGGCAGTGTTCTTGGTCCTGTCTTATATGTATTATATACCAGCGATATACCAGAATTAGACCAAGGAAAACTAGCTACCTTTGCCGATGACACAGCTTTGCTTATAACAGAACAAGACGAGATCAATTCTACACAACTACTTCAACAAGCTTGTAATACTTTATACGAATGGACCAAAAATTGGAAAATTAGACTTAACGAAGATAAATCAGTACACATTAATTTCACCAATAAAAGACTGACTAATCCCCCACCACTGAATATAAATGAAACGGCAGTTCCTTATGCAAACAAAGCCAAATATCTAGGTATGACATAGGACGCTAAATTAAGATGGAAGGAGCACGTGAAGAAGAAAAAAGAAGAACTAAACATAAAATACAGACAATATGCATGGCTCATAGGAAGACATTCCAGCCTATCTTTATATAACAAAACTCTGATCTATAATCAGATTCTTAAACCCAATTGGCTGTATGGAATACAACTTTGGGGATGTGCGAAGGATAGTAATATCAAAATAATACAAACATTCCAAAACAAAGTCCTACGTTCCATGGTGAATGCACCATGGTATGTTAGAAATGCTGATATTCACAGAGATCTTGGAATCCCAACCGTTAAAGAAGAAATTAAAAGGTTTGCAAAGAAGCATGAAAAAAGGCTTCACCTACATGAAAATGCAGAAGTTCTTCAGCTGCTGGACGATCAAAACCTGCTTCGAAGACTGAAGAGAACAAAACCATTTGTACTCGTAAAGTGTTGTGTCAAAAGCAGAGCAATGTGCGTGAGTGAGAATGATAGTGTGAAAACAACAAATATAACTAAAGGACGTCGTTGGACAAAATTAGTGACATAAAGAGTAGTGTTAATTGTTTAAATAAATAATCTTAGTGTTTAATTGTCTTATAATATTCTTCGTCTTTAAATTAGTGTTAATATTTATTTATCATAGTGTTAGTTACTTTTATAAACCTTTAATTATCTTTTTTAATATTTATATATCGTTTAATAAACATATTCTTTAATTAATAATATTTCTGTTATTTGTTACACTTCACCCATATAAATAAAAACGTTACAATATGCAAATGATTTCTATAGCAACATATAAGTATTGTTACAATTCTTAACTAATTATTGGAATTAGGAAAATAAATATGAATTATAATGAAGATTATTTCATACCATATTTCGACATATCCCGTATACTTATTTCATGTAGGTAGGTACTTTGATAATATACCATAATTATATGTTATATTTTTGTTATTCATCGTGTGCTAGAGTTATTGTAATATATATATGTATGTATACATTATCTGAATTTAACGCAAAATTAATACATAATTAATGTTAATGATTATAAAATACATACATAGATTCACATTCTATATGGTGTTCATATGGTAACATTTTTAATATTATGTGTATATCTGAATATATATATATATATATATATATATATATATATATATATATATATATATATATATATATATATATATATATATATATATACAGTGTGCGATTAAAGTGTGGAATATCAAAAAAAAGCCGAACTCAACCGGTTTTTATAAAAACGCTGAAACACGTCGATTTTAATTTTTAAAAATACACATTAATATGTACGATTCATCTTCCGACTTTCATTTGTTTTTCAGTTATGACGTCATCACAAAAAAAATTAAATGGCAACACAGATTTTTAGTAGTGAAATCCGATAGTGTTTTTTCTTCTCTTTATGATAATGTAAATAAATCATAACGATGCATAACAAAAATTCTGAGAAAAATCGAATTGAACATTTAATAGTAATGAATAATCAAGATACCTACCTCGATAAAAAATTTAAATGTAGCAAACTGTTTCATTCAATTATTCTGTCAATCTTCAACTCTCGAGACATAAATATTGTAGTTTATTGTTGAATTTTAATAATATTCTTCTAAATTATCAAGGCCATGGCGGATTTAACAATAAGGCAACGAATAGAAATTTTAATTTTTCTTGGTTGTGGGAACCTTACAAGATCCCAGCAAGAAGTGTGTGATATGTTTAATGCAAAATACCCAAATCGACCTACGCAATCGGCAGTTAGTACAATCAAAAACAAATTTAGGGAGACAGGAGATGTTAAAAATATTTCAAAAGGCGGTCGTCCAGAAATAAGTGCAGACACCCCTAGACTATTTTCTATGGGGTTACTTAAAATCAAAAGTTTACCTAACTAAACCAGAAAATTTAGTGGTACTAAAGCAGCGTATTCAAGATGGAATTCGCAAAATAGAACCAACTGTTATTAATAATGTCTTAGGTGAATTTGTAAATAGACTAGCTTACTGCCAAGAAGTCAATGGATGGCATTTTGAACATTTAATTTAATAGTGTTAATTTTGTTTGCTTTATTTTCATTTAATTCATTCACATTCATTTAATTTAATAGTGTTAATTTTGTTTGCTTTTTTTTATTTAATTCATTTGCATTCATTTAATTTAATAGTGTTAATTTTGTTTGCTTTATTTTTCATTTTTCAGTTTAAAACTTTTCGTTTTTCATGTTTTATAAGTTATAAGTTTCATAATCAACTTTTAAATGTTTTTATCAGGGTATCTTGATTATTCATTATTATTAAATGTTCAACTCGATTTTTCTCAGAATTTTTGTTATGCAACGTTATGATTTATTTACATGATCATAAAGAGAAGAAAAAACACTATCGGATTTCACTACTAAAAATCTATGTTGTCATTTAAATTTTTTTGTGATGACGTCATAACTAAAAACAAATGAAAGTCGGAAGATGAATCGTACATATTAATTTTCAATATATATATATATTGAAAAAACTAATAATACATTTACCTTTTATTTGCTGGCTGATAAACGTTTTACTTTTATGATTATGTAGTGGATTCGGATTCGAGAAGGTCGGAGAGGTAGGTTGATACTGATCATAACACAATCAACGGTTTTTATTATTTATTTGAAAGAGTAGCGATGCGTTGAAACGAGTGACAGCAATTTGTATACTTTGGACTGTTACAAAAGACTTGGGTTTTTATATAATACATTATCATCTAAACATACAAAGTATAGCTCAAAACAACTGAGTCATACTAGTTGTGGTCAGTTCTCTGTGAGAATATTAAACATAGATATTTAAGTCAATAGTTTGATAAGCAGTAAAATATTCCATTACATTACACCTATCCCCTTAAAGAATTAAAAGATCGAACAAGGTTTGTGAGATCTTTTAATTTTCAACTTACATACTATTGAATATACACCTTAATTCTAGCAATGAAATAAAGGAGAATATTTTATTAAAAGGTTACAATTATACCTATAAGATCGATTACGCAAATATACAAATAACAAATACAATATAAAATAATTGAAAGTGTGGCAGGGGTGCCTTATACGTCATCCCTCAACATAGCAATTCGCGAACTCCTTCGGAGTGGAGTTGTAATATCGGGAGTAAGGGAAGAGGTTTGAGGAGGTATATGGTCGTGAATTTCTCTTGATCTCTCAGCACATTTAGTGGAATTGTGTTTCTTTTTACATGAATTAAAAGTTATGCAGTTGATAATTCTACCTGAATCGTGACTAGATTCGAGGCTTAACGCACTATTATGAATATTACGAGGAAAATATTTTCTCTTGCAACGAATAAAGAGTTTGCATATAAAGAAAATCAGTAACGCTTTGCAAATAGTGAGAAATATATACGCAAAATATGGATGGTTTATTACTTTATTAAAATGATTTTCGTTTGAATTTAGTTTTTCTAGAGTTTCATCGATTTTATTTAATTTATGACTTGCTATCTTTAAACTATCTTTATCCAGTGATACTGGGTAATTATTATTTAATGCTACCTCTGTGGAATTTTGATTTTTATTAATGCATTCATCGTCGGTTATATTAAATTTTGGAAATATAATTTCGAGGTTGCTGGTTAAAAGATTATTCTTAAATGAACTAATTATGGCTGTGTTGGTATAAATTTTACAGGATGAGTTTAATGATATAATACCTGTCTTTTCTAATTTAAGGTCAAGGGGTTTATCATTTTTACTATTTAATGTTACGTCGATGGGATCTTTTAATACAAATAACCATTCATTATCAGCTGTTAATTTATGCCAGATTTCCGTAGGGAAAGAACTAACACGCGTATCACAAGATCGTGGAATTTTGTTAGAATGCATGAGAATTTCTGATTCACAAGAAGGTTTACTTTGAGTTGAATAATAAGGACTATTCAACTGACAGATTAAATCTCTTGTAGAAATCTTTTTACAGTGATCAATACTATTCAGAGGAACATACGTAGTTTTTGAGATAGACATAGCAATATAATTAGGTTCTGGAAGAATAAAAACGTAGTAATTATTAAATTTCGTGGGCCATGGAGTGATACTATATATGTTATAGTTTACTTCCGTTATTAAAGGACATAGGATTGACAAAATCAGTCTATTATTTGTGTATAGTGTATTTACGTGAGGTAGTGTTAACAATTCAAACGCGTTTTCGTTTGTTAAAGGTAATGTAAATGAAGTTAATGTCGGCAAGTCATCGTTTATCAATTTTAATTGTTGAATAAATTGATGGGGAGATATAACTGAAGGATGAATAACATTGTTTTTAGCGAATAAGATTGCGTCGATTATAGCTGAATATTCGTTCTTCAATTCAGTGGTTAATAATGTCAAGAATGATAGTGTTCTTCGATTGTTTGTTTAGGGACTAGGTTAGAATAATTTTTATTAGCATTATTTGTAAAGTTTTGGACTTTTTCAAAATTGGATTTTATAATTAAGTTATTCCTTTCGAAATTTGTTATCGTGCTGTTAAAATTTTGAATTGTTGTTTTTACTACTTGAATTTGATCTTTTCAAGAGAGACTTAAAATGTTTTTCGTTTTTGTCGAGATCATTGATTGCTTTATCATAATGTTCAGCGTCATAGTGATCTGGTGTTCCAAAAAGTGATTTTAAGATTGAACCTATTCCGTTTACTAATCCTCTTTTATTGCGGTAGTATTTAATCCTTTCATAATGTGTCAACTCTTTTAAGGTTTCATCTTGATTAATTACATTTGGAATTATTTGTTCTAAGATATTTAATGAACTGTTACATAAATTGAAATTAGAATAATAATCATAATGACATAAATCTTTAGTTTTCCTAAAGCTGTTCCTTAATAAATTTAATTTTTTATCGAAAGTTGGTAATTCAAGATATGATACTATGTTCCAAGAGTTTTCGGAAAATTTTAGATTACCTAAGTGCTCAAAGAAGATACCTGATGATGGCTTTATGTAGTTGATTGCAGGTATTGGAATGCTTGTTGGAAGAAAGGATATGATTATTCTGTAACAAATGCTGGTTTTAATCGATCAGAATTGACTTTAATCTTTTTATTTTTTATTAGAACTGTGTAATTTACGGGTGAATTTATTTCTACTATTTTATACGGTCCTTCGTATGGTTGGGATAATTTCTTTCATTTACCTATCTTAGTTTTTTCGTTTGATAGGAATACTTTATCTCCTACTTGAAACGTGATTTCTTTAGATTTCTTATCATAGTATGCTTTATTGGTTTCTTTGCTTTTAATTTGGTGTTCACGAGCTAGTTGTCTATATTTTTGGAATTTTAAGTTTAAGTCATCAAAATAGTTATCATATGAATATTTAAATTCGGGATCTTTGTCTAATTCGGATGGGATGTTTGGTTTTATACCAAAAACAGGTTCATGTGGTGTAAATTGAGTAGCGGTATGTACTGTTGTATTGTAACTAAAAGTAGCGAAATCTAACCAGTCGTTCCAATCCGTTTGATCTTTATTAATATAATTTTTTAGATAGTCTGTTAGAGTGGAATGAAAGCGTTCTAGTGCGCCATTTGTTTGCGGATGGTAAGCTGTACATTTGAGTTTCTTAATTTTGAGCATTTTGCTAACGTCAGTGAATAAGTTTGATAAAAAGTCTGATCCTTGATCGGTGAGAATGGATTTTGGTATTCCAAATTTACAAATAAATTTATTAACAAATGTTTTAGCTATCGTTATCGATTTATGATTTGACAAAGGGAATGCTTGAGTGAATTTAGTGAGATCGTATTGTATTGTTAGGATGTATTCATTTCCGTTTTCTGTCAATGTCAAAGGTCCTACTACATCTAAAGCTATACGTTCGAATGGTTCTGTTGAAGTTGTCGTTATTACCATCGGATGTCTATTTTTCTTTCGTGTTGTTTTATTCTTTTGACAATCTACACAATGCTTTATAAAAGTTTTAATGTCAGTTTTCATGTCTGTCCATTTGTATTTATTTTTAATTCTGTTGTACGTTCTATGGTAACCAGAGTGTCCTGATATTGGATTTGAATAGTTTTCTTCAAGAATTTTCTTAATTTCGTCAGATTTAGGTTCGATTAGTACGTCGTGACAAATTTTGATTTTTATGTCGGTGTTTCTGAATATGAATCTAAGAATACTTCTTACCTTTGAAAAACTTAATTTGTCAAAACCTATTCCGAAACGGGGTAAAGATATACTTTTTAATTTGTATTCTATCAACAAATTTTTTAATTTTGTTAAGTTATTGTATAACGTTTCATAACTTATTTTATCCCAATGAAATTGTTTAGTTACAAGATAAAAGAAGTATCTATTCGAGTCCTTAATGTGTTTGATGTCACCTAATTTAAAGAGTTTCTTTAGTTAATTGTTCCATATGATTAAATTTTGTTTTTAAGTCAAGTTGCGGTTTTTCGTTAAATTCCATATCTTCTGATATGCAAATAGCGATATTATCGTTGCTATTTAAGAAATGATTATTTGACTCTTTAAAGTTATTATTTGAAATTAGAACTGAACTTTGTTTCTTTAGAAATTCATTATATGAGACATCGTCAGAGTTATTAATTATATTGACCGTTGTTTTGGTAATTTCTGGACGAGTACGACTTAAAGAATCAGCATTCTGATTTCGTTTTCCTTCGCGATATTTAATTTCGTACTCATATTCTTCGAGAGTTAATTCCCATCGGAATAATCTTTTATTGCTTGTTTCAGTGATATTGAATAACCATTGAAGTGGTTTATGATCGGTTAAAATTGTAAATTTTCTTCCATAAAGGTATGGTCTATAATGTTTTACAGCCCATACTATACCTAGCATTTCGCGTTCGATCGTACTATAGTTACTCTCAGCTTTGTTTAGTGTACGGCTAGCATAAGATAAGGGATGGTCGTTACCTATTTCACCTATGGCGTAATTACTAGCATTTGTCGTGAGAATAAAAGGTAGAGAGTAATCTGGGTATTTTAGAAGAGGTTCGGAAGTAAGGATAGTTTTTAATTTTTCGAAAGCGTTTTTCTGCTCGGATGTCCAAATAAACGGAACATCTTTTTTCAAGAGAGTGGTTAGAGACTGGGAAATGTGGCTAAAATTGGGAATAAAACGTCTATAGTAACCTGCGAATCCGAGAAATGATCGGATATCGTCTGGTGATTTTAATTGAGGGTAGTTTGTGACAGCGGATACTTTTTGTGGATCAGGTTTTACTCCTGACTCCGTAATCAAATGTCCTAGGTACATAACTTCTTTCCTCAAAAATTCGCACTTATCCGGTTGTATTTTTAAATCAAATTTGGAGAGACGTTCAAAAACGTCGACTAAACGTTTTTAAATCAGAACCGTGAATAACAATGTCATCGAGATAGACAAAACACCTATAGTTCTGAATTCCTGCAAGAACAGTATTCATAAGGCGTTGAAATGTAGCCGGAGCATTTTTTAGTCCGAATGGCATGCGATTGAATTGAAAATGCCCTGAAGAGACTGAAAATGCTGTTTTTGATGCGTCATCTGGATTTATATTAATTTGGTGAAAGCCGGAAGTTAAATCTAGAGTAGTAAAATATTTCGAGTGTCCTAATTGGTCTAAAATTTCGGTTATGTTGGGTAACGGATAAGAATCACCAATACTAATTTCGTTTAATTTTCTATAATCGATTACTATACGCCATTTTTGTTCACCAGAAGCATCTAACTTTTTAGGCACTATCCAGACGGGTGAATTCCAAGGAGAATTAGAAGGGGAAATTATATACCTTGTCCAAAGATATTTCGTTATGGCCCTCTCAGCGGGTCTATTGTTAGGGATTTAAGCCTGATTTATAGGGGTGCAAGGACAGGTATGTATTCAATATTTCCTAATTTTATTTTATTTTTAAACAGAGAATTTTGTACAAATATTATTAATAATAATGAAGAAAAAAAAAGTTACATAAAAGTATCATTGTATAACAATTCGTCATTTAATTTAATTGAATAATGCAATTAAACAATAGTGCCATACATAACAATAAATACATAATATTACACTGGTATACATATGTAATTATTCGACAATATTCTCCCTATCACAATCCATTTCACTATCGTCACTTGAGTCTTGAATATTTATAATAAAGTCTTTGGTAATATTATTAATATAATATATTGATTTTCTATATCAATCACATGACGCACACTATTAGCCCAAAGTTCTGGTGTTATATTGTTCATTTCACTTATTATTAGTTCGATAACATCGTCACTTACAGTCGGGGATGTATTCTTCCGTCTTATATTGCATTTTAATTGCCCCCAAATTAATTCAATTGGATTAAAAATACAATAATAAGGAGGCAATCGAAGTACATCATGTCCAAATTGCTTTGCTAAATTGTCACACACATACTGTTTCACAGGAGGTTTAATTTGAACAACTTCTAACAATTGTTTTTTATTATATGATTCTTCGAAGTAAAGATCGTTGTTAATTAAATATTCCTGAATCTTGGCCTTCTTCATGGAAGTAGATGGTATTTTCGCGATTTGCCGCGAATGGTAACTGACATTATCCATAACAATAACGCTGTTTTTTGGCAAATTCGGCAGTAAATTATCACAAAACCACGTCTCAAAAATATTAGCTGTCATATTGTCATGATAATCTAAACACAAATTTTTAGCGTTATGGCCAGCTAAAAATCGCGCACCATTTATCCATCCTTGGTCACACCCGGCATGAAGTATTATAATTCTCTTGCCTCGTGCTGGTGGAACATCGATTGTACAATCATTTGTATCGCCTGTCCAACTTTTTGGTACTGTGTCGTGGGTGTCAAATGAAATTTCGTCCAAATATATTATCGGACGATTTTCAGCACGATATTTTTTAACTTCTCTTAAGAACTTGAAGCGCCATTCGCGTATTCTTCGAGTCTCCATTATTGTTTGCCGTTTATCAATTTTTTTGAAACGAAAACCGATTTTATGGAGAACTGAATGCAGAGTACTCAAAGAACAATTTATTTCACATTTATCGTCTTTGAGTCTCTGATACAATATGCGAATAGACGGCAACATTTTTTCGGCATACATTGCATATATTTTGCGTCGAATTGTATCTTCTTGAAAAGAATTCACTATTCTCGAATTACCCGCGTCACGTCTTTTCTTTCTAGTTCTCACTCCACTTACTATATCACGAACAGTATTGTACGGCACTTTCGTCATTTCTGATGTTTTTATCAGAGCCAAATTTTCACCTTCACTATCTTTTTCTTTTAAATAGTTATACACATTTGAAACTATTTCTTTCGCTTCTTGCGGCAAAAACGTCCGTTTAAATTTATCACAATTTTCAACTGGTAAAATATCAGTATTGTCTTCTTCAAATGGTAGCCACATATTAAATACGTAAATTGTTGACCTCAGTACGAAAGTTAGTATTACTACTGATTTTAAATTTTTGAAAACTCATTTATATACCTACTCACTAGGTATCTTAGTTTCCCTAATATGTGTTAATACCGGTCAAGGACGATTTATTTTGCAATCCTACCCTGTGCGCCAACAGGTAGAATCTCTTGCTGTGTGAGGTTTACCACAGGCTTAGTAAGTTAAAGCCATAACGAAATATCTTTGGACAAGGTATACCTTGTTCAAGCATTTTGTGTATCTGTTTTTCTACCTCGGTCTTATGGATTTCTGGGAAGCGGTAAATTTTGGTATTAATCGGATTAGATAAGGTAGTTGGTATTTCGTGCATTACGGCGTTTGTTGATGTTAATTTATCTCCGTCGACATGAAAAATATGATTAGATTTATGACATATCTCAAAAAGTGATTGTTTCTCTTCTTCGTTTAAGTGACTTGTTCTCAAAAGATTCGCAATTTTATCTAATCGATCAGAGTTTGAATTTAGAATATTATTACTTGGGTTGGTGACAACATTAATATTTGTTTCATTGTTTAAATTGAAAGGTTCGGCAATGATGTCAATTTTCTCAATATTGACACTTTTATCTGTTGTATTTAGAATAGAAGTGAATGCACTGTTATCATCTTGAACTTTAACAATACTATGACAAACATAAACACCATCTAAAATTTCTAGTTTTGGTGTTATCATGAATTCTGTACGCTCAGTGTTAACAATATGTATTTGAACTATGGTTTCACATCTAGGTTTTATAGTGTACAAAATATTTGTTTGATTTTGATTATTTGAGTTTGAAGTAATACTATCATCTAGCTTTGAACACAAAGTGTCATCGATGTTTTTATTCACTGAATTTGTTTGAGAGTTAAATAAATCTGTTTTGATTAAATGTAATTTAAAAGGTTGATTTTGTAAATATAGAACGTCATTTTTATAATTAATATAAGAATTGAAATGTTTTAATAAGTCATTGCCAATAATTCCGTCGCAATCGATGGGAAAGTTATCAGATACGGCGTGAAAAGGATGAGTTTTTCTACAATTTGGAATATTAAAATATGAATAGCAAATAGTTCTGTGTGGATTATTAACATTGTCTATACCTTTTAGATTAATTATTTGATCTTCATGACATGGAACAGTTGGGGCTAATAGTGGTAATTTTACTAGACTAATGTTTGCGCCGGTGTCAATTAAAAATTCGGACGGTCTAATTAATTGTGGAGAATCTAGTATGATATAGGAGGATATGCCTTTGAAATTGATTGTACAGAGTTGGCCTGAACATTTTGAGCTATTCTCAGATTGGCCGTGTTCTGAGAGCTCTGTGAGTTTAAAGGTTGATTTGGAACATTTTGGTTATGAGAAGAATTTTGAGGTTGATTTTTGTTTTTAGTTCTATTATTATATTCTCTCTTTCTGCATTCGTTTATTACGTGTCCTCTTTTCTTACAGTAATTGCAGGATTTATTTTGATTGTTTGAATAATTTTGTCTGTTATATTGATTTGGTGACGTTTTAAAAGAACTATTGAAAGGTTGATTTGACGGAGGCTTAGGGAAGTGATTAAAATTTTGATTCTGACTTTGGTTTTGAACATATCTTATGTTTGGAGATCGAGGGGTTTGAAATTGTGTTCTAGAATTTTGATTTTGTAAAAAGAGGTGTGACCAGGTTTATTGAATTATTTGAATTAATATTTTGATATTTCTGAATTTCAATACGTGATTTTTGTTGTTCCTCTTCGCGCAAGGCAATAGCGATGGCATCTTCTAATGTTTTAGGATCTCTAGCTTTAATAATTAAGGAAAGATTTTGATTTAACCCTGTTATGAATACATTAAGAGCTTGATTTTTTAATAAATCTGTGCAAGCGGTTCTTGCTTCTGCCGTAAGTTCATCTAGTGTGTTTAAAAGTTTTATGTAACAGTTTTCTACTTTGTTTGCGAAAGAGATAACATTTTCACTATTTAATTGTTTGCATGAATGTAATTCTAGCTGCCATTGACCAGCAGTTCGTTTTTCAGAATAGCAATCTAAGAGATGATTTTTCAAAGAAGTCCAACTGGTAAATGATCTATTTCTTACTAAAGCTCTAGCGTTATCTGTGAGTTTTGTTTCTATTAGTGATAGTAAAATTAGCTTGAGACTTGGTTTTATTAATGACATTGCTTTACTACAGTTATCTATGAATTCGTGTAATTTTGCTTTGTTACCGTCATATCTAAAAAGCATTTTATCTGCGATTTCAAGAGAAATATACGATTGAGCTTCGGTGCTATCAGGCATTTTGAATAGTTAATAATTGAGATAAGTTGATAGTTATTTGATTTGGTAATAAGGATGTTGGAATTAGAATTCGAGTTTGCAAAATTGAAAGATAAGGCTTATATAAATATGGGAATCATCGTAGGCCTTGAATGGAGAGTTGGAGAGAATCTTGTAGTCGGCTGAATCTGTCCGGTGAACCAGGAGGTTGTCGTCTCGTGGAGATGATTTCGGGGTTGTAGAGGCTTGGAAGGATGCTGCTTGGCTTGTTGATGTGTCACTGGATACGGTACCTCGACTTCTGAAATCTGGTTGCGCGACGCGACAAGGATAGCTTTCACTAAACGCGACGTTTTTGCTCAGTCGAAAATTTGTCTCAAATCCCACACTTCTGACACCAATTTTGTAGTGGATTCGGATTCGAGAAGGTCGGAGAGGTAGGTTGATACTGATCATAACACAATCAACGGTTTTTATTATTTATTTGAAAGAGTAGCGATGCGTTGAAACGAGTGACAGCAATTTGTATACTTTGGACTGTTACAAAAGACTTGGGTTTTTATATAATACATTATCATCTAAACATACAAAGTATAGCTCAAAACAACTGAGTCATACTAGTTGTGGTCAGTTCTCTGTGAGAATATTAAACATAGATATTTAAGTCAATAGTTTGCTAAGCAGTAAAATATTCCATTACATTACAATTAACCAGACACCATAATATCTGAATTTAAAGCAAAATTAATACATAATTAATGTTAATGAACATACATTGTTAGTGAGTGTACTGTGCGCGATGTTAGTGAGTGTACCCTGCGTGACTGACTGCATGTGAACGCTTAGCATCGCTGCACCAATCAGACGGCCAGCGCCAGACATTGTAGGGGGGACGAGACCTACCGACACTGTCGACAGCGCGACAGTGTGTGTGTGTCTAACCATTGAGACATTCAGATGTTATATGTACAGCTCTCAATTTGTATAGTCTATTTTTGCATTATAAGCATTATACACAAGTTGTGTTCTTCTTTTATTCATTAAACGAACCACAACAACCCCAACATGGTCCTTCGAAGCCAAATACACTGAAATCAGTAGAAAGCAGCAGTAAAAATCTGTTGTGGCCAGCACAATACCTCTCGCTATTTTCATTTTATGTTGAAAAGGGCGCGAGCAGTTATGTGACTTTGTTGGCCTTGGCAAGTAGATATGGGGTCCGTGTCAGCATGAGAGCTAGTAATATACATAGGTGTCAAGTATCATAAGTTTTCATTCGAAACATTATGATTTTCCAAATCCATGTGGATTATTTTCCTCGACAAGTATATTCCATACTAATGGATGACAAATAAACATCAGAATATTTTGAAATTTTGATTGAAAAATTATGACATATGACAATTGTGACATCTATGTAAATAACTACTAGCCGTCATTCTGACACGGATCCTCATATCAGCTTGCCAAGGCCTATAAGTAACGAATTTAACATTTCTTGTACACACAAATAATTGAAATTTTATATCTTCTTTCGTTCTGTGAGCAATTTTGTCCTACTCTTATATGTTCAAAATTCTTCATATTCATTGACGGTATTAGCGGTATTTCTGAAGAATATATGTAATATTAACATACCTATAATTTAAATACAGTAGAACCTCGATTATCCGAGTCGCAATTATCCGAGCTCCGGATTAACCGAGCCGATCTAAAGACCCAACATGCGAGGTACGCGCGTCTATGATCTGGATTAACCGAGCCAATCTAAAGACCCATCCGTATTAACCGAGCTTCTAAAATATTTCCATTTGGAAAAAGCTCTGAGGTATATCGAACAACAATCAGAGGCAACCCCAGCGGATTTGCTTCTTCTTAACAGATGGAGAAATATGGCAGCGAGAAAAAGATGCAATATGAAATAGCAACGCATAGATAACTATTTCAATGTTTTATAATATACATACATACTTATTTACATGTTAAAAACGTTAAAAAACCGTTTAAAGTACATTTGTGTTTATTTTTTTAATGAATAAAAAATAAATCCGGATTATCCGAGTTTTCAGATATCCGAGGAGGGTATCCCCCACGTTACCTCGGATAACCGGGGTTCTACTGTACATATTTAATTAATAATACAATAATATATATTAAATGTACTCATACCTCCCAAAAAAATCTGACACTGACATTTTGCAATTATTTGTCAATTACAAAAATTTAAATATCGTAATTGTTTTTCGGGCAACGAGATTTATTACAACAAATTATTCTATATTATTATATACTATATCTCCAAACCTATACGAGATATAATAAAAAAATTAAATGTGTCAGATTGAGAATTTAATAATCTTTAATATTTGTAGTAACAAATTTTCAAAAAATAATATTTAGAAATTTTTTTTTTAGAAACTACCACTTCCGGTTATCCAATTGTTACCAGAACCTATTCAACTCTTCTCCATACTGTTAGATTGAGGAATCCGTAGTCAAACAGGTCCTTAGTCTTATAGAATTTGAGAAATCGTGTCTCCAACAACCTCACACACACACACACACACACACACACACACTCACACACAGACATCATTGTAAAAATGTTAAAATCGGATTCTATGGACTTTAAATCGTGCTTACTCAATGAAATCTGGATATGCGATTTTTAGCATGAATCCAATACCTCTCTTAGTGAGAGGTAAAAAGATAACAGCAGTGCAGTCGGCCACCGCCGTGCGTCATCGACACAGCTGACGCAGCAACGGCCAAGCATTCAACTGGTCCACTACAACGTACAGAAACTGGAGATAGATAGATACTTTATTAAATTCGTACCTTTCGGTTTTGAATTCTACATCGTTAGTACAAAATAATTATAATTATTAATTAAAGGCATAATGTGCTATGTATGTCATGCATATTTTACATTACAAATTAAGTACATATCTATAAATATATATTTAAGATAATTCTTCTCGTCTGCTTCTTATTTTTTGGATCCAAGATTCTCCACTTCCTGCTTCGTCTAGTATGTAGAAAATACTGTGGTCTTCTTTTGTTAATTCTCGACAGTTGTACATAAATGTTGGATAGTTTCTTCATGTTGATGGCATAGTCTGCATATCCTTTCGTTTTCGTCTAGCCAGTATTTACTTCCATTTGTCTCATTTCCACATCTCAACCTTGCTATAGTTTTGATCGGTTTTTTGGTCTCTTTTGTAAGGTACGCCGGTGTGACTATAGGTCTTACGAACTTGTATAGTTGGTTGTATTTTGATTGTCTTATTTGACTATCTTGTTCTTGTTTTTGAAGTTGTCTGTCTCTTCTTTTTATTTCTTCTATAAATTCAATGTTACAGTTTCTGTTAATCTCTATTTGTATTGTTGAGTGTCCATTTCTCTCGTAATATTGTCTCCTTTTTGTTTCCCATTTGTTTTCTTGTATGTTTCTATCTCTGTTTTTCTTCATTTGTATCCAGCACTGATATAGGATTCTTTCTCTATCGCAAATACTTATTTTATCTTCGTATTTCATAGCCCTCAGTCCTGTAGATATTCTCATTTTGTCTCTGTTTGTTTCCTCCATTATAATGTAGTGAGGTGTATGTCTTTCTAAACTTAAGGTCCATTTCAAATATCTAGCCTGGATATTTTCTATTTTACTAATTTCTTCCCAGCCCCATATTTCTGCTCCGTACATTAGGATGCTTTTCACGACTGAGTCAAATAGCATTAGTCTTATATGGAAATTATTAGGAAATTTTCTTTCACCAATGCTCCACACTTCTCTCATTGCCAGGTTCGCTTTTTTAATTTGGTGTTCTATATGTCTATCTTCTCTGTTGTTTTGTTTGAATGTGTACCCTAAATATCTGAACTCTTTTACTTTTTCTATTGGTTGTCCTTGCCAAACCCATTTGTTGTTTACATCTCTTCCTCCCCCTTTCTTAAATTTCATTATTTTTGATTTTTCCACGTTAAGTAACATCTTCTTTTTCTTCAAATACTTTTCAAATCTTATTATTAACGACTTCATTTCTGCTTCTGATTTCGCTAATAATACTAAGTCGTCCGCGTACGCTAAAGTCCAGAATTTTTTCTTTCCTATTACGACCCCACCTGTTTGTCCTCTACTAAGGTGTTCTTCTATATCCGACAGGTATATAGCGAATAGTGTAGGGCTTAAAGGGCAGCCTTGTCTAAGCCCCATTACTGTCCAAAATTCTTCTGAATACCTGTCTCCCGTTCTAATTACATTTGTTGTTTCTATATATATTTCTTGTATTTTTACCTCTCGCTAAGAGAGGTATTGCATTCATGCTAAAAATCGCATATCCAGATTTTATTGTATAAGCACGTTTTAAGGTCCCTACAATCCGATTTTAACATTTTTACGATGATGTCTGTGTGTGTGTGTGTGTGTGTGTGTGTGTGTGTGTGTGGATGTATGTGTGTGTGTGTGTATGTATGTAGGATGTTGGAAGGACGGTTACTCAAAAACTATAAGACTTTAAATTTGTTTAACTACGTATTTCCCAATCGGACATTCATGGGAAGATCTGAAAAGGTTTTGGTAACAATTGGACAACCGGAAGTAGAAGATTCTTGAAAAAAAATCTTCTAAATATTATTTTTTGAAAATTTTTCTTGATAATATTAAAGAAAAATAAATTCTCTTTCTGATAAATTTAAATATTTTTATATATATTCTATAGATTTAGAGATAAAAGGAATATAATATATAAAATAAACTGTTGTAATTAATTTTACAACCGAAAGGATGCCATGAAAAATAGTTGAAAATTTTAATTATTTGTGACAGATAAATGTCAGTGTCAGAAATAATGAGTAACGAAAGAAAAATTTACTTGGAGAATCCCTTAATTCTTGATCTGTCTCTATTATGGAGACAAGTCTAGGTTGAAGGACTTAAATTTGTTTCAAACATTATGGGACAATGTACACCAGCACTGTAGACTAGAGTAACTTTGAATTGCGAAAAAGCTATCAAATTCTTCTCAAGTAAGTTGTAAATATTGACAAAATTACACATCAATATAAGAATAATCGGAGTGCAATCTATCCGTCACTTTATTAAAGGGAATTAGTGTTATTTAGATATAACAAGTATGAAAAAATAAAATGTAAAAGAAGATATGTAAGAATAGATGCACAATCCAGATATATACATTTTAGACCGCCCAAAATTAATGTTTTTACTAGAAGAATATGAAGAGAGAGTAAACAAGGTTGTTCGAATTGAAAATTGCTGTTACCAGCCTAATATTTATATATGGTAAACTCTACTTTGTAATTTATTGTAACATAATTTATGGTAAAATATCTTTATGTTGAGACATGCTATTATTGAATAATAAAGAAGTTTATACGTCATAGATTTATATGAATATATTATTTGTATTTATAAAAATATTCTTTGTTTTATGCATACAGCCAGGTAAAATATACGGCGAGAGGTTATGTGCTGGCCACATCAGATTTTTTTGACTAGGTGTCGGTCTATGTTTGTCTCTTTCATGGTGTCTATTAGTGAGAGGTAAAAAGATAACAGCAGTGCAGTCGGCCACCGCCGTGCGTCATCGACACAGCTGACGCAGCAACGGCCAAGCATTCAGCTGGTCCACTACAACGTACAGAACCTGGAGAAAACAAGTTTGGCCTGCAGCAGTTCTGAGAAGTTGGGACAGTCGACAAACACCTACAAATCAACAATAAAGGTTTGTGCATTCCATTTAATCCTTTCCAGCAGCTCTCTATCTAACGCGCAAAATAAAGTCAGTAAACAAACATGGCTGAAGATTTTACTAAAAAACGCGGTGCAATAAAACGAAAATTAACAATTTTTAGAAAATACGTAACGGTGTTGAACAATAAACTCGAGAACAACAAAGATTTAACCGAAGTAGAATTAATAGAATTAGATTGTCGTGTAAAACTTATTGAAAAATTATTTAATGAGTTTGATGAAGTTCAATGCGAAATTGAAAAAGCCGCGAAAGATATTGACGAGCAATACAAAGAGCGAGATGAATTCGATGAAGACTATCACAAGCAAATAGCAATGGCAAAATATATTCAAACAAAAAATCCCAAATTAACACAAAAGTTTAATGTATAATTATTGCCTGATACTGCACAGGAGCGTATAGAATCAAGTAGCATCGCTGGCTCAGCGTCAGTCGCGGCGTCAGTACAATCACAATAATTACAATTGGTTAAATTGCCAACAATACATTTATCTAAGTTAGACGATTCCTACCACACTTGGTTAGAATTCAAAGACACTTTTGAATCACTAATACATAAAAATGAGAATAAACGACATACAAAAATTCCATTATTTGCGGGCTTCTTTAATGGGAGAAGCGGCACAAGTAATTAAATCTATAGAGTTCTCCTCAAAAAATTACACAGTAGCTTGGGACATTTTAAATGAAAGATACAGCAACACAGGGTTATTGATGTACAAAAGCTATCTTCACTTTAGAATCCATCACTAAAGAATCAGCGCAAAAATTCGCAAATTATTAGACTCAATATCCAAACACTTACAGTCTTTGAATGCACTAAATCAACCCACAGATAACTGGGACACGTTCATTATTTATATAATTACAACGAAATTAGACAATGTCACGCTACGCGAATGGGAATCGCAAAAATCAAAGATGGAAGTACCTACCTTTGAGGAATTGAAAAAAATTCTTAAAGAACGGGCAGAATTTCTTGAAAAAATAGAATCTAATCAAGCAGACCGCAAAGGTGCAAAACAAAAACATGAAACCGGTAACACAAAATCGTTCGTAGTGTCGCAGCCGTCATGCGTTATTTGTGAAAAGGAACACTTTATTCATACTTGTGAGAGTTTTCTGAAATTAACACCAACAGAAAGGCTTGAATAAGTAAAACATGCAAAACTTTGCATAAATTGCCTATGAAAAGGCAATGCGGGGAAATGTCGTAAATGCTATAAAAAACACAACACGTTATTTCATTTCGAAAAATCTAATACGAATACAAGCGAAGGTAACAACACAAATGTTACTAGTATATCATGTCACGTGGCAAGTAAACAACAAATCCTGCCATCTACAGTTTGTTTAAAATTAATTCATACAAACGGCAAGTCACATTCAGTCCTCGCATTACTCGATTCCGGATCACAATCTAGTTTCATATCAAAAAATTGTTGCGAGCAGTTGAAACTAGCTGTAACAAAACAAAACTTTTCAATATTCGGAGTCAACAACACGATGTCGCAAATTGAAGGTAAATGTCAAATAAGCATATGTAACAAATGTATTTTAAAATTATTTATTGCGGGTCGTGTTCGAAACTATTTGTATACATGTGTCGTTTTCCCTTCGGGATTAGTTTCGGCAATTATGTTGTTGAAAGGATAAAACTATTTCCTGTACCCTTACATCTTTTGAACATGTCACTAACTGTTAGCAGATATATTTTACTTGACGGGTAAAATATATTACCACTCAATTTCTAATGTCTCCTAAATTCGTTCTGCTGCAACAAAAGATATTCCTTTTAGTTTTTCTTAAGATTTAGTAGATTGTTCCGTGAAGGAAATGTATTTCATATTTGACTTATTTCAAAGCAGTTTATGGTTGTTTGTTTGAAACGCCGGACCCCTTTTTTGTTCGTTCCTGGAACAAGCTCTGAAGGTCGAGTCAAACTTCTTTACGGCTTAGTGACATTTTTGGTTGTGGAAAGTCTCCTTCAGAGTATGTTACCGACTTAGCACTTTTGCTGTGATGGTGTCCGGTCTCTAAACAGGCTGACCTATGACTCAAGGGTAGGTTTTGACATCTTCAGAAGTCTTCTCTCGGAAGGGGCAAGCCAACCCCCACGTAATTAGGAGAGGGAAAAATCAAAGACTATATTTTGGCACAACTTCAACATTTTAGAGAAGTTAGTAAGTCAGAAGATGCTAAGAAGTTACCAAGTCAGTCAGTAGGTTCCCTGATTTGTCAGTAACTGCAAAAGTGCTAAGTCCGGTCCCGGTACAGTGAACAGTGTTAGTGGAATTCTTGTTCATGTGAAGGTTTTATTCGTGCCACACAACGATCACAAATAAGTAGATATAACTTCATAGCATTTGTTTTGTTTTCGGCTGGACAGAAAGAGACAACTAGAGAGATATATGGTGTCTCCTCTAAAGTTTGTCGAGATATGTCTCTATAGTCATCAAGACTACTCTGAAGTTATTCGAGAGATGTACAGATGTCTCTGAGGTCATTACAATGTATTTGTGTCATTTAGTTCCTTTGTTTGAAAGTTTGAAGTCTGTTTGTTTCGTGTTTTCTGAGATTATTATTCTCTATAAATCTGCCTATTTTACGTCAATATTGTTTATGTTCTCGGCTGGACAGAAAGAGACAACTAGAGAAAGAGATATTTGGTGTCTACTCTAAAGCTTCTCAAGAGATGTCACTACTTGTTCTAAAACACAAAATGTACTATATTTGAAATATTATTAATGAAAAGCAATTCTAAAATGCATGAAACAAACTAATATTAATATTAGGAAAGGATAAAAAGAATTGCATATCATTTTTTATTTTATTGATTTTTAAACAATATAGTTTTTGTGTACATGCTTCTTATCCTATTCGTACTTTTTTCTAAATTTATATTTGTTTCATGGTGAATCCGGATTTTAAAATAAATATCTAAAATTAATTTAAGTAATTGGATACCATGATTATTTAAGGGATCCTGGTCCAGAATATGATTATGCTTGCCTCATATCACCAGGAATCCATCTCTTTGGGAAGGATGAACAAAACCTGTGAGTAATATTTCATGTATTTTTAATTAGTTATAGGTTTACTATACTTTGTAACAACGGAGAACTTTATTTATTATTTATATATAATTTCATTCATTCATTATATTCAATATAGTAATAGTAAAAGCTAGTCTCATTCGTCATTCCTGGTTTCTTCCCTAAATTCGAGTTTCCACTCATAAACATAGGCCACGGTATGTTAAACTTCAATATTAGAATTCGCGTAAGTATATCGTGTTACATATTTGGTGGCATCGGTACGGATACGAATTATTCTAAGTAGCCTGACCGCTTATTACATTCATCGAAATTTTGTTTACTTTAATAACTGTTAGAGTTTGTGTAGTCGGTACTTGATGGAACATTTTAAAATATAATATTGAAACACAACACTTGATTATTCCACAGATTTATTCATTTATGTAACGATCGTTTCGTCCTTTCGGACATCATCAGACAATGATATTACATTTAAGAAGGCAGGTATTTATGTATTCCAAACATGTTGAGTAGGGGTGAGTTGCTTACATCTAATTGTTCATTTACAATGTTTACTTTGGAATTTACGGCTTTCCTAATTTCAAAATTTTCCAAAAGGTTCAATCTTAATCCCTTGTCGGCATTATGCAGATTGTCAAAATTTCCTTGGAAGTTACGATTGTTTACAATACAGTGTTCCGAAAAACCGATATATCGGTCAAAGCGGGAGAAGCTTTAAACACAGGATCAAAGAACATAAAGATTCAATTTCAAAATAATGCCACACCACGGGTTTTTCGGAACACTGTATTGTAAACAATCATAACCATTTCGATTTGGTGAAATCCGGATGTTAAATCGAGGGTTGTAAAGAGTTTTGGTTTTCCTATTTGATCTATCAATGTATCAATATTGGGTAATGGATATTTGTCTTCGCGGGTTTTCTGCTTAATTTTGCGAAAATCGATTACGAGTCTAGTTTTTCTTTTACCTGAGGCGTCTGATTTTTTATCTACTATCCAAATAGGTGAATTATAGGGGCTCTTAGTGGTAGTCTATAGTTTTTTGTAAATGCAGGGGTATCATCGGTTAGTTCAATTTTGTGTTGCGTTATTGAAGTTTTTGATAGTGTTTCGTTTTCTTTTGGAAAGATATCGACGTACTGATTTATTAGTTTATGTAATCTTGTTTTTGTTGTCTCCAACAAATGTTCGTCTCTAATTGTAAGAAAATTTTGCTTATCATTATTATTAAAATCAAAAGTTTTATTCATCATAGTTAGTTTTTTATTTGCAAAATTGTTTTGAACATTCAATTTCTTTAATATTTTTATTCCAAATAGTACGTTACATTTTTCGGTGGAATTCGTGTATGTAAAAATCAAAAGTATTATTTTTTATTTTCAACTGGACTTTTTCTTTTAGTGTTACTTTTCCTTTAGCGGTTCGGAATGTAATAGGTTTATTTTGGATTTGATAGTTTTTTTGTTTTACCACAGATAAACCTACTACTAATTGTGGATCTATTAAATTTATATCTGAGCCGGAATCTATAAGAATTTTGAAGTCGTTATAAGTAATAGTAGGGATGTTCGCAATACAAGATGTCATTACGTATTTTGGTCTGTGTGGCTGTCGTCGAGAAAATCCTCGTATTCGTTAATTTCTTCATTTATGTGTTCATTTTTTGTTAGGTTTTGAGTTTCGGGCTCATCATTACTATCTATATCTTCGTTAATATTAAAATTTTGTTTGGTTTGAATAGACATGGGTGTTATGTTAGTCTTAGTCTGTTGAGACATGGGCTGTGGATTATAATTTCTACGTATATGAACTGCATTATCTGTCGGGGTGCAAACGTTTGTGGTCTAGTAAAAGGCTGTTGTGTTCTTTGTTGTATAGTTCTGGGCTTCTGAGGGAATTCCTGTCCAGGAAATTTCTTTGGAGGAGGTACAAATTGGAAATTGGATTTGGAGAGATTTTGAGTTTGGTTTTGTTTCAGTGGTGAAACGTGTAACATATAATTAAATTCGTTATTTAATAAGTTTTCACATTCCTCTAGAGTGTTTGGATTCTGATTAATAAATGATCCTCTTACTTGAATCGGTAATAATTCAACAAAGTGATGGATGATCACCTTTTGTGTTTCACTTATATGGTATTTTATTTTTTCTTTATCTGCAGTTGTCGCTTGCACTTGTAGTTTACTTTTATAAAGATTGAATTTTTTAATGATTTCTTTCAATGTCTCATAAATTTTGTTAGTATTTTTTATTTGAAATATTGTATACAAAATAGTTTCAGGTTTTAATCTATCCTCGAAATTTGATGTTAGGTATGTTTTTAATTCTGTCCAGTCATTGAAATTATTGCTGGCTAAGATTTGTTGTGCTCCATCGAGCATTTTGGATTTAAATAGTCGAAATGTGTAATTTTTCTGAACGGCGGATAGCTGGTATTGTTCGAGAATAGCAGCTACATCGTCACATTCTTTTACAAATACAGGTAAAATTTTGATATCTCCTTTATATGTAGGAATGGAGTCGCAGAGTGTTTTAATGTCTGCTAAACTAATGTTAGCGATCATTACGGGTGATTCTGATAAGTTCAGATTATTTATAGAGTTTATTAAGATATTTTCTTCCGTTTCGGATAGAAGGTTGAGATATTCAGCGTCTTCGGATATATCTGACAGATCGCTTGACGTATATAATTATTTGTCTTGTGTATAAATTTTGGCAATAATAGCAAAAGTATTGAGATTTGTATCTACTTACAGTGCTATTGTTATAGCTATGGGTATGCTGACGTGCATTTTACGGGTTAGTCTTTGGAATCTTGAAGAGACGTGAACCTGCCTTCGGAGGGACAGCAAGTCTCCTTCGGTGGTGAACGTGAACTAGGAAACGTCGGTTGAACGATGTGGAACAGCAAGTTCTGAGGTTTTCTTTCTTCAATGAGACGGGTGGCCCTGTCTCTGACGTTTACTTCGTACTTGTAGCGTTGCGTTGTGACAATAAAAGTTGTGTAGTGGTTAACACTCGTAGTATTGTCTTGTTGAGTTTGTAGGTTCTTTGTGGATCAATTATATGAATATCTTGAAAATTCTCGTTGTATAGAGAATAATAAAAGTTTCACTTTGATCCTACCGACTGCGCCAATTATGAAATAACTCAATTTGAACTTTAAAAAAATAATTTTATTTTTGCTTCTCGACGAATAGTACATAGCTTACGGCTAACAGATTACCTACTAGCACATTACATTTTTGATACAAGGTTTTTATATGTTAGTCTTATCTAATATACATTATTGTTATTCATTGTGTCTTTCCACAATGATAAAAATAGCTAGTAAAGTTTATTTAACTTAATCTAATCATTAGAAATATTGCCGCCGCATGGCGGTGTCTTGTTATAGTGATAAAACAATCAGGGAATATTATTAGGAATATTCCAGATCTTGCCTCGTATGATTCATCGATAGTAATGGTGGTTACATAATTCGCGCGCCTTGAGATAAGAGAATTGGTTTTGATGGCGCAATATTGCCAACGCTCCATTTAATATGTACACATAATATTAAATTTTAAGATGCTTTTTATTACTTCTTAAGCTGTGATTAGTTTTTCTTAAGACATTATGAAAATTTTAAGATATTTTATTATTAAATTTTAAGATTTTTATTTATTTAATATTTTTATTTAAATGTATGACTGCACGCCGTTTGTTGAATAATAGTTATTGTTAATAAGATGGGAATTTGTTTTTTTAAAAAAGAATGAATAAATGAGCATATTATAATGAAGATATTTCCGCGTTGTTTTGATAAAAATTATTGCAGATAAAAAATTACAGGAAATAATATGAGGAAATTAATATAAAATAATATTGTGCTGTAATTTGTATATATTTAAATGGGAAATTGTTACAGATAGCGGCTAAAAGCAAATTAACATTGATTCTTATGTAAAAGACGTTCGAATTGAGCTTATCAGCAATGCTCACCTAGCATGTTATCTCTTTTCCGTTCGAGCAACGATTTTCACTGCTTATAAGCTGATAATAATTTGCAATTAGTTATTCTTTATCTAACCGTTAAACGATAAACACGTGTTTTTTATTAACTTATTTAAAAGTATATATATATATATATATATATATATATATATATATATATATATATATATATATATATATATAAATGGAAAAGTTTAACGTGATTAAAGATTACACAAAAACAGTGAAAAGATTTAATTTGCGAGGCCGGACAGTCGAATTCAATATTAAACAAGCTCCACAAGGCGCCGACCCTATTAAATGGGTGCTTTAAATTACATGCGACAGCTAATATTCTACCCATAGACAAAGTTGGTTTTACTTTTTTCCGAAGAAGGGGCTGGAATACTTGAATTAGAGCAGTTTCAGCGCTACTTCGGTTCTAAATACAAAATTTGTGTATATGAATACAGGGGTAGGGGGCGCGACGTTTTCTTTGAAGGACCCGAGGCCGATTTTACTTTACACCTTCTTTATCACAAAGGACATTATAACGTAATAAGATCGCTAACTGCTGCATTTTGATGTAGTTATTGTTGTGCTACATGCCATATTCCGTACGCTAGTAAAAATAATCATAGATGCACTACCACCTCCAGCATGTTCTCAAGATATAAAAATAAAGTGTAATGATTGCTTACGCTGGTTTAAAAGTAAAAATTGTTTTGAAAACCACGTAAAGCCAAATTCGCTGGGGAAGAAAACTGTGTGGTGAAATTGTTTCCTGCTCCGTATGTTTGAAAACTGTTAAAACGGGGAGAGTACACGTTTGTGGAGAAATATATTGCAAAATATGTAAAAAAAACATGCCCATCAACAGCATTTATGTTATATGCAGCCAGACACCAGTTCTCCAAAAACAGATAATTTTATTTTCCGTCGACCGTTTATTAATAGGCTATCTTAATGTATAGAAAATCATTCATTAATGACCCCTATTAATGCACGATTTTTATTAATAAACGATTTATTGGGTGCGTTCACCACATGGAACACAGCATGTATTGCTAACGCTAAGTTGTAGCAAAAAGGTAGACAGAATTAAAAGTCATGCTTTTGACACTTACTAGCTAGGTATATTTACGTAGCATACCTTTAAAATGAATTTGAAAGAATAAAATTCCTCAAATAACATAAAAAAACCGTTTGTGTTGTCTAGCATTAAGTAAACTGAACGCACCCACTGAAAACAATTGATGACAAAACTTATTGATTTTCTGACGTAAAATTTGACGTTCGGTTAACTATTACTAACCTAAAAAAATTTGTCATGGAATAAAATTAGATTTTCCATTTAAATAAGATACGGTCAACGAAAAAATATTGTAACTAACACGTGTGTTAATTGGCGATTAATGATCTCAACAATTAACGCGTTCGCTACGCTCACGCGTTAAAATGTCTCGATCATTAATCGCCCTCATTAACACACTTGATCTTAAGTAACTATTTTATATTTTATGACCTTGAAACACGACAGGAAAAAAATATTGATGAGCACACAGTTGAGCATGAACCTAATTTATGCGTGTTTAAGCAGTGCTGCTATAAATGTTTTACGAGTAATTCCGACAATTGTGATAACTGTGGGGTTTGGCTACAAATACTAAAAAATAAAGTAATTGAAGGTTTTATGACGCACCTGCTTCAAATACAAAAATGTTTTAAAAATATTGTAGTTATTGCGCATAACGGACAAGCGTTTGACCATCAATTTGTATTAAATTATATTTTAACACAAACAGATTTAAAACCCGATTTAATAATGAGGGGTACTAAAATTATATCAATGACTATAGGAAATATTAAATTTTTAGATTCTTTAAATTATTTTCCTATGCCCCTGGCAAATTTGCCAAAAGTATTTGGTTTGGGGGATAATTTTAAAAAAGGGTACTTCCCGCACTTATTTAACACAAAAGAAAACGAAAATTATATAGAGCCGCTTCCTGCTGTAAATTATTATACTCCTGATACAATGAAAATAGATGCCCGGGGTAAGTTTTTAAAATGGTATAGTGAACATAAAAATGATGTATTTAATATGCAGCAGGATATTGTTGAATATTGTGTTTCTGACGTTGAGATTTTAACGCAAGCATGTTTAAAATTTAGAAATCAATTAATTGGCGCAGGAAATGTATGCCCCTTTACCGATGCGTGTACAGTTTCCAGTGCATGTAACAAGGTATTTCGACGTAATTTTTTAAAAAAAGACAGTATTGGTATAATACCAAAGGGGGGATACAGGTTTTGCGATAATCAGTCTAAAATTGCAATACAATGGTTAATTTGGGAGGAACACACTCGCGGTATAAATATTTTACACGCGGCAAAACAAAAAGAGGTAAAATTGTGCGGGTTAAAGGTTGACGGATATTGCGAAGAAAAAAAGCAGGTGTTTGAATTTCACGGGTGTTACTATCACGGTCACACCAAGTGCCTTAAATTTGGCAGAGATAAACCGTCCTACAGAAACATTAAATTTACGTTACGAAACTGCTACTGCTAAAGCTGAAACAATAAAAGCAAACGGTTATGAATTAATAGAAATGTGGGAATGTGAGTTTAATCAATTGCTTAAATTAGATGAAAATATAAACAAGTATACAGAAAATCACCCCCTTATTGCCGCGGCGCCTTTAAACCTTAGGGATGCTTTTTACGGCGGGAGAACGGGTAATGCTAAAACTTATTATAAAGCAGCCCCAGGGGAAAAAATTAATTATAAAGATATAATTTCTCTTTATCCTTGGGAATGTAAATATGGAAAATATCCTGTAGGGCACCCCACAGTTGTGCCCTAAAGAAATTAATAATATTAACGGGGTAATAAAATGCGCACTGCTTCCTCCACAAAATTTGTATCACCCTGTAGCCCCCAGTAAAATTAATAATAAATTAATTTTTTCGTTATGTCGTTTGTGCGCTGAGACCTGTAATAGGGAAGAATGTATGCACGACGATAAAGATAGAGCTATAACTGGTACATGGATTATAGATGAAGTAATAAAATCCATAGAAAAAGGGTATAAACTGGTTGAAGTTCAAGAAATTTGGGGGTTTAACATAGAGCAGTTTATCCGTGCTAAACAACGCGGAGGATTATTCACAGAAATGATGAATAAATTTATTAAAATAAAACAACAAGCCTCTGGGTGGCCAAAGGACTGTGTTACAAAAGATGAAAAAAATACATACATAGAAATTTTTTTTAAAAAGGAGGGTATAAAATTAGAATTTGAAGAAATTTTGGAAAATCCTGGGTTATGAGCACTAGCAAAATTAATGCTTAATTATTTTTGGGGGAAGCTTGGACAAAGAGAAAACCAACCAAAAACAAAAATTGTTAAGAGCCCTAGCGAGTTTTTTAATATAATGGTGGACCCAGCAATTTTGGTGAACAGTGTGTTACCAATTAATGATGATACACTTGTTATAAATTACGAGCACACTGAAGAAAGCCACGATATTCTTTCATCTGTAAATGTGGGTTTGGCAGCATACACAACAACACAGGCGCGCCTTAAACTATATAGCTATCTTGAACAATTAGGGGAAAGAGTGTTATACTACGATACAGACTCCGTTATATTTATATCTAGGCCTGGGGCCTGTTTCATAAAAGTTTCTAATAATATTAGTTAATAATATTAAACTAATAAAATAATAATATTAAACCAATATTTTTTGTTTCATATATATTTAAACATTACTCATAAATTTATTAACTAATATTATTAGTGAATTCATATCTATGACAACCAAACATATATTATTATACTGTATTAAAATTGTCACCAAATTTTGACATATACTGAATTCAATTACAATATTTTGTGTTTTGATTTAAAAATGTCGAAAGCAGTTGGCAAAAGAGACGAGAAGAAAGTAAAAGTACAATTTTTTTAAGAAAAATATTAGAATTAAAATTCAGTTACTTGGACAATTTTCTGAAAGAATTTCGAAAGATTCAAAAAGAAAAGCGTAATGCGAAGTCAGAGACCACACGGTGGCCATAGGACTCGTAGTCTTTTGGAGCATCAATTTTTATAAGGGTGCCGTCTACTGCCCCGCAAACCAATGGCATCCCTGATAATCCACTGAAGTCCCTAATAACTTTACCAATATCATCACCATCCGGCCAACATACATTATGTTTTAATAAAGTGTCGTTGATAGAATGCACTACTCTTTTTATGGTTCTACAAACTGTTCCATTAGATACACCATGTATGTCTATACAATGATATTACATACCACTCCCTAGCCAATGTAACGTAATTAAAAGCTCTTCTTTGGGAGATAATGAATGGTTTCTCTTTGTTTTATATTCTAGTACATAATTTATTTTGACCAAGACGTACCCAAATTTTTCAAAATCAAGCCTAAACCTTTCGTTAAATTCATTTGTGTTATCCAAATTTTAATAAGAAAGTCTTTGCCGAAATATTCTAGGTCTTCTTACTATAATTTCTTCTGTATCAAACATTTTTATTTGTATCTTTAATTTCTACTACATTTACATACACAATATTCACTAATATATTGTTTTATTACTCTCAAGGCGCTAATATTATTAGTTTGTTTTTATTAGAATAATTTATTAGTCTTTTTATTTTATGAAACAAATTCCGCTTTTTACTAATAAAATTAGTTAATATTTTGTTGTTCTACACTAATAACTAATATTATAAGTTAATGTTTTTATGAAACAAAACATAATAATATTAACTAATATTATTAGACTTTCATTAATTTTATTAGTCTAATATTTTTTATGAACCAGGCCCCTGGAGATATAACCCTGTTTTGGGGAATTGTGTAGGCGATATGTCTGATGAACTATCAAAATACGGGGCTGGAAGCTACATTACGGAATTTGCTTCAGGTGGCCCAAAAACATATGCCTACACTGTATATTCCCCGACATTAAACAAATATTTTAACGAATGTAAAGTTAAAGGAATAAGTATTACTTATGAAACAAGTAAAGATGTTAATTTAAACACTTTAAAAGAAATGATTATAAATGACAATAGCGAACCTAAGAAAATTGCTTTTAAGGCCATTCGGAGAACAAAAACGCATGAAGTTATTACACGGGCTGAAGAAAAAGTTTTTAAACCAACATCGTGTAAAAGAAAATTTGAGGGGTATAATTCTGTGCCGTATGGATATAAAAAATTAAAATGTATTGTTTAATTGTAATTATAAAATAATAATAAAATAATTATGTAATCTTATTTTAGTTTTATTTTTATTTAACCCAGAGTGAAATAAATATTTAAAATATTTGTAACAGCCTATGTTTTCATAGGTAAATACGAATTAAATTAAATTTTAAATAAAAGAGGTGAGGTAAAATTAAATAAATCAAAAAAGTATTAATACAACTTGGTTAAATAATTGTTCATATGGAAATGCTAAGCACATGGCCTCATTTTACATTGTTATTAGGTTGGTACCTACTGTAATTGTAGTGTATTGAACATTTGGTTCCAAAATAGCTAACTATTTTTGACTCTGTCAGATACGGTAATAAAACTATAAATGAACTATAAATATCGCAATTATGATAAAGCGGCATATCCTTTACTTTCTGCAGTATAATACTGTTTGGCATCGGCCCATATTTTTGAGCCGCTCTATTTATGCATTGAATCAAACGTCTACCAGGTATGTATTGGAATAGTAATTAACGTTATAAGTCCGGGAACACATACTTTACAGTATGAGTGAGACATTTAAAGACGAGGCGACAAAGGAGCCGAGTCTTGAAATTCGAAACGAGTACTGTAAAAAGTGTTCACGGACGAATGTCGTTATGTATTTTATTTCATTCTGTGTCAAATTGCGTTTTAAAGAAACATTGAAATTAATTTAAAAATAATTTAACAGATGCTCCAAATCTAGATACATTTTCGTAACATGATTAGCAACGGTTGTTTGGCAAATGTTTAATTTGTTTAAATAATTTGTTGTGTCAAAATGAATTCTTATGCAAATTGCCCAGAAATTGTAAATCCTCCAGTAATTGTAAGAAAATCTGAAGAAGCGTGTGCGAAATTAATACCTATTAAGTCTGGTGAAAGGTATCAAAAACAATTCAGCCATTTTTGTGAATGGAAAGCAGAAAATAATGTGATGAAAATTACGGAAGAAGTTATGTTGGCCTTTAAATGATTACATTTATTATTTTATTTGTGAACTAATGTTTTTAGTCTAAGAAAATAGGTGCGTCTTCTTTGTGGCCGAAATATTCCATGATAAAATCAACATTAATTGCGAATGAAAATCTTGACATATCTCGTTTTTCTAAAGTGGTAGCATTCCTGAAAAAACAATCAATTGGTCATGAATCGAAACAATCTAAAACATTAACCCGAGAAGAAATCTATAGATTTATGAAAGAAGCTTGTACTGATAAATTTCTTCTGGCAAAAGTAAGAGGAAATTTTAAATAAAACAAGAAAATATACGAATTTTTTTGAATTTACAGGTTGTAGCTTTGATTGGAGTAGCTGGTGGTTGTAGAAGAGAAGAATTGTACAATATTTCACTAGACGATATCCAGGAAACTCAAACGCAGTTAGTAATTACAATTCCGTGCACTAAGACAAATCAAAGAAGAACCTTTACTGTAATAAACGAAGTAGATGAAATTAAATGTTTGGAGTTATTCAGAAAATACGTATCACTGAGACCAAAAAATGTTAATCATAGAATGTTATTTTTGGGATATAGAAATTCAAAGTGTACCGTACAGAGGGTAGGAATACACACAATTGGAGGGATGCCAAAACAAATTGCACTGTTTTTGGGTCTTCAAGATCCTGACAAGTATACTGGTCATTCGTTTCGGAGAACTTCTGCTACGCTTTTGGCCAATGCTGGTGCTGATTTAGCAGTACTAAAAAGACACGGTGCTTGGAAGAGTTCGTCTGTGGCTGAAAAATACATAGAAGACTCTGTGGAAAACAAAAATAAAATTGCTAGGATGATACTGAATGGAGAAACCTTTGTCGAAGTATTGCAGCAGCAAAACAAAGAAATTATTAATAAAACTAGTTTTAGCAGTAATTTTCCTCCAGTAACTATTGAGGGCAATACAAATTGTACTATTAATCTGAACATTAATATTTAAGTTTAATTGTTAATTTTTATTATACATATATTATGTATTTTTGAATAAATTATTTCTTAAATTTGAATAATTGTTATTGCCATGATTAATTTTGTGTTTCCAATAGCAACACTTTACCGGACCGGCCGTTTTTTGTGTTTTCCCGGATTGAAACTGTTGACGTAAAGTATTGGAATTTGACACAGTATGAAATAAAATAGCCTTACAGTCCTTTAACATAAATGAATAAAGCGGCTCAAAAATATGGGCCGAAGCCAAACAGTATTATACTACAGAAAGTAAAGGATATGCCGCTTTATCATAATTGCAATATTTATAGTTCATTTATAGTTTTATTACTGTACCCGACAGTCAAAAAATTTGACTATAGTTCTTTTTGGTGGCGCTAGGTTTCCATAACTGTCAAAATGTATAACTAAATTATTACGTTTTTATAAGCAACCCAGTGTGAACCAGGTCCGTCACTATTATCCAAATTAATAACAGCGCATTCGTTCCGATTTACATGTTTGGGTAAACAATTACGCATGAAACCCCTCTAAAAAATGGAATTTTCAGTTCTTTTGCATATTTCCAAAGATCAATATTAGTTAATGCCCTCGATGGCAATTCTATTGGGAGTTTTTTAAATACAGTCCTAGTCCGTTCCGATATGGCTTGACGTAGAGACCCTTTCCCATTTATTGAGAAGCCGTGTAATACGCAATGCAATTCTGTGTTTATATTTGATGCTGTAGCATGTGATAAACAGGATGTCATTAGAGAATATTTTTACATGGGTCGCCATAAAGCTATAGATTTTTTTTATTTATGTCAGACTTATACCAGAATCCCCAAACATCTTATACGAGATCATGTTAACCTATTAATATTATTTAAACAAGATGATATGAATTTAAAGCATGTATATGTAAAGGGTTTTCCAATAAGAGGTGTTATTTTGATATTCAAAGAAAAATGCCATTTTTTAATATAAATGATCGGATGTTTATTTCATTATAAAGAGGAAGGTATGCCGTTAATAGTGGAAAATAACATCTGGCAAATGACCACCACGACCACGCTGACAGGACAATATCCTTTTCATGAAATTTTCCATAATCAAGTCGCAAAGTGGCTGTCCTATGTCCTCGATAGCCTCACGAATTCCATCTTTGAGGTCTTGAGTCGACGCTGGGCAGTTGGCGTAGACCTTCTCTTTCACGTGGCCCCAAAGAAAGAAGTCGCAAGGTGTTAAATCACAAGATCTCGGTGGCCAATTGTGATCACCTCTTCGAGAGATAACACGGTCCGGAAACTTTTCCCGTAAAAGATCAATGGTTTCGTTGCTTGTGTGGCACGTAGCGCCGTCTTGTTGAAAGTAAACGTTGTCCAGATCAATACCATCCAATTCCGGCCATAAAAAATCGTTAATCATCTCTCGATAGCGCAATCCATTCACCGTAACTGTTGCTCCAGCCTCATTTTCGAAAAAGTAAGGTCCAATGACTCCGCCGGACCATAAACCGCACCAAACAGTCACACGTTGAGGATAGAGAGGCTTTTCAACAATAACTCTTAGGTTTTCTGAGCTCCAGATGCGACAATTTTGTTTGTTGACGAAGCCACCGAGGTGTAAATGAGCCTCATCACTCAAGATGATTTTTCGATGGAATTCCGGATCATTTTCATGCATTTCAACGACCCAATCAGCAAAGACACGACGTTGTTGATGATCGGCCGGCTTGAGCTCTTGTGTTAACTGGACTTTATAAGCCTTAAGACCCAAATCTTTGGTGCAATGACGTTTGTGGAATGCCTAATTCCAAAGAACGACGAGGAATGGACAAACCTGGGTTTTCTTCAACACTTTCGGCTACAGCAGCAATATTCTCGACTGTTCTTGAGCGACGTGCACGGGTTTTATTCTTCACATCACTAACTTGTCCCAACAGCTCGAATTTTTCCACCAATTTCTGTATTGCGGTCCGACAAGGTGCTTCACGACGACCCAAAAATTGTCGAGTTTTACGAACCGTCTCTGCCAAATTTTCACCATTTTTATAGTGAATTTTAATAATTTCAATGCGTTGTTGAAGCGTGTATCGTTCCATTTTTACCTCTCGCTAAGAGAGGTATTGCATTCATGCTAAAAATCGCATATCCAGATTTTATTGAATAAGCACGTTTTAAGGTCCCTACAATCCGATTTTAACATTTTTACGATGATGTCTGTGTGTCTGTGTGTGTGTGTGTGTGTGTGTGTGTGTGTGTGTGTGTGTGTGTGTGTGTGTGGATGTGTGTGTGTGTGTGTGTGTGGGATGTTGGAAGAACGGTTACTCAAAAACTATAAGACTTTAATTTTGTTTAACAACGTATTTCCCAATCGGACATTCATGGGAAGATCTGAAAAGGTTTTGGTAATAATTGGACAACCGGAAGTAGAAGATTCTTGAAAAAAAATCTTCTAAATATTATTTTTTGAAAATTTTTCGTGGTAATATTAAAGAAAATTAAATTCTCTATCTGATACATTTAAATATTTTATTATATATTCCATAGATTTAGAGATAAAAGAAGTATAATATATAAAATAATCTGTTATAATAAATTTGACAGCCGGAAGAATGCCATGAAAAATAGTTGATAATTTAAATTATTTGTAACTGACAGATAAATGTCAGTGTCAGAAATAATGAGTAATGAAAGAAAAATGTACTTGGAGAATCCCTTAGTTCTTGATCTGTGACTATTATGGAGATGACAAGTCTAGGTTGAAGGACTTAAATTTGTTTCAAACATTATGGGACAATGTACACCAGTACTATAGACTAGAGTAACTTTGAATTGCGAAAAAGCTATCAAATTCTTCTCAAGTAAGTTGTAAATATTGACAAAATTACACATCGATATAAGAATAATCGGGGTGCAATCTATCCGTCACTTTATTAAAGGGAATTAGTGTTATTTAGATATAACATGTATGAAAAAATAAAATGTAAAAGAAGATATGTAAGAATAGATGCACAATCCATATATACATTTTAGACCGCCCAAAATTAATGTTTTTACTGGAAGAATATGAAGAGAAAGTAAACAACGTTGTTCGAATTGAAAATTGCAGTTACCAGCCTAATATTTATATATGGTAAACTCTACTTTGTAATTTATTGTAACATAATTTATGGTAAAATATCTTCATGTTGAGACATGCTATTATTGAATAATAAAGAAGTTTATACGTCATAGATTTATATGAATATATTATTTGTATTTATAAAAATATTCTTTGCTTTATGCATACAGCCAGGTAAAATATACGGCGAGAGGTTATGTGCTGGCCACATCAGATTTTTATTAATGGCGTAGTATCTACTTGTCAAATGTCAAAAAATGACAGCTTCAAAAGCGACATCTACCGAAATAGCGGGCTATTCAAAATAACACCTCTTATTGGAAAATCCTTTATATGCTGATCACGTGAATACAGATATGTCATATGAAAAGTTTAAGGACCTTTGTTCTTTTTGCTGGAGTAATAAATATGGGTTTGTGGTTATTGACAAAGAAAGTGACTTAAATAGGGTGTGTTGCCGTACAGGTTTTAATAAATATATTATAATAAATAACAGTGCCCGGAGCTAAGAGGCTTCAGTTGCTGGTTAGCTGTAGTACAGTAAATATCTAGAACAGGTTAAATAAAACAGCAACAGATTGAATTTAAGTCATATCTGTTTTTGAGTTGTTTATACAGCTATCAGATCTGTTTTGATCTGGTTATGAGCTGGTTACCAGGTCTTGAACCTGTTTGATTATCATACAGATGTTTTTTTTTTACCTGTTTCTACTAGTAACAGTTATGTTAATTTAAACACCTGTTCTGGAGCTGGTCTGTGACTTTGAACCTGTTTCGCCTATTGCTTTAGCTAATAGCTGTTTAAAGCTGGTTTATTGGTTTTAATATTATTGTACACAAATTAAAAAATCTGTTGTGGCCAGCACAATACCTCTCGCTAGTTTCATTTTATGTAGCATAGGGCGCGAGCAGTTATGTGACTTTGTTGGTCTTAGCAAGCAGATGTGGGGGCCCGTGTCAGAATGAGAGCTAGTAATATACATAGGTGTCAAGTATCATAAGTTTTAATTCGAAACATTGATTTTCCAAATCCATGTGGATTATTTTCCTCGACAAGTATATTCCATACTAATGGATGACAAATAAAAATCAGAACATTTTGAAATTTTTAATGAAAATTTATGACAAAGTCACATGTCTGCTCGCGCCCTATAAGTACACACAAATAATTGAAATTGTTTTTCTTCTTTCGTTCTATAAGAAATTTTATCCTATTATTCTATTATGTTCAAAATTCTTCAAATTCATTTACGGTATTAGTGGTATTTCTTAAGGATATATGTAATATTAACATATCTGTAATTTAAATATATAATTAATTAATAATACAATAATATTAAATGTACTCTTACCTCCCAGAAAAATCTGACACAAAAATTTAAATATCGTAATTGTTTTTCGGGCAACGAGATTTATTACAACAAATTATTCTATATTATTATATACTATATCTCCAAACCTATACGAGATATAATAAAAAAATTAAGTGTGTCAGATTGAGAATTTAATTATCTTTAATATTTGTAGTAACAAATTTTCAAAAAATAATATTTAGAATTTTTTTTTTTAGAAACTACCACTTCCGGTTGTCCAATTATTACCAGAACCTATTCAACTCTTCCCATTACTGTTAGATTGAGGAATCCGTAGTCAAACAGGTCTGTAGTCTTATAGAATTTGAGAAATCGTGTCTCCAACAACCTCACACACACACACACACACACACACACACACACACACACACACACACACACACACACACACACACACACACACACACACAGACATCATTGTAAAAATGTTAAAATCGGATTCTATGGACCTTAAATCGTGCTTATTCAATAAAATCTGGATATGCGATTTTTAGCATGAATCCAATACCTCTCTTAGCGAGAGGTAAAAATGGATGAAAAATTAACAAAAGATATAATTAATACTCGTAATATTATTAAACAGAAGCTTAAAAACCTTAGGCTTGGTGCATTACGTAGAAAAATTGAATTAGAATCGCAGTATAAGCCAATAATTACATCTTTAAAAGACATTGCATTTAATTTACCAATGGCCAATATAAAAGAACAAGTTAAAAGTGAACCGAAAGCAGAAGTAGAGGATGAGGAAATATCTGAGAAAAATGAAACTTTATTAGGCCCTGAATTTTTAAAAACAAGTGTAGTGGCAAAATCAATAAATAAGGATAGTGACGCGTCACTTAACACACATATTTTCATTCACATATTAAAATTAAATAATTGTCTACGCCCATGGATTTTTATCTGCAATAATTTTTTTATCAAAACAATGCGGAAATATCTTCATGATAATATGTTCATTTATTCATTCTACAATGGTTACAAGGAAAAAAGTTTATAAAAAAATACCTATTTTATTGACAACAAACAATTTACACTATTATCCAACAGATGGCGCGCATAGTCATACATTTTAATAAAAAAATATTAAATACATAAACATCTTAAGATTTAATAATAAAATATCTTAAATGTCTTAAGAAAACCTAATCACATCTAAAGAAGTAATGAAAAACATCTTAAGATTTAATAAAATATATCTTACGATTTTAATAATACCTAGTCATATGATGTCATGTGACGTCATCAATCCTTATCTCTTATCTATAACTTCATCTTCTTTCCTTCTTCTTGCAAACAAAAATTTCTTCTTATTTCTTTCAAATTTCTTCTTCTTCCTCCTTCTCTTCTTCATCCTTTTCTTCTTATTCTTCTTGCGTAAGCAAGATTAAAATAAGAAATAGTGCGCGGAAAAAACAAAAAAAAATGTCAAAAACTCATCTCTCTTATCTCTTAACAGGAAAAAAATGTCAAAACTCTTATCTCAATCTAAGATCGTTATCTGTTCCGAAACCCGCCGAGCATACCTAATATACAGGGTGTTTGGCGTAAGTCATGCACCACGAATATTTCGTTTATTTTGAGAGATACAAAAAATGTTAATAAGCAAAGTTAAACTAGACAAAAGGGGCTCATAAGATGATCATAGCAGAAATTTTGTATCACTTCCGGTTTTAGCGGAAATGGGTTCAACTTTAAAACTAGCATAAGGAATCGGTATTTTTATATTTTTTTTCAGAATGTACATAAAATTATCTTCACAATGATACCAAATTATCATAGTTTTACTTTCACCATTTCAAAATGGCAACCATGTATTCTCAAAATATGTATCAATAAAATTCCATACAAAATAAAACATAGCAAGCTATGAAAACAATTTTATTATCTTATAACAAAAGAAAAAAATCTGTTGTGGCCAGCACAATACCTTCCGTCATTCTCGTGTATAATGTGTAAATTCCATAATTTTTCTTACAAAAGATTCTAAATTTCCAGTAAAATTATTTCATAAACAAACTATTCAAATTGCACTTGACACTGGCATCTTCTTCTTCTTTAGCTTTTCCCATTCGTTAGGGGTCGCTATTTTTGCATGTTGTTCTCATTCAGTTTCTTTTCTCTCACATCTTCCGCAATACAGTCCTTCCATCTTATCTTTGGTCTTCCTCTGTTTGTTTAACGTCCTATTACTAAACTATTCATTTTTGTTCCAATATAATTCTTCATTTCTCCTCATGACATGTTCAAACCAATGTAATCGTCTTTCTTGTATCTTTCTAAAAACTTTTAACACTAGAGTTATTTTCTTACCGTATCTTTCCGTGTATTCCCCAATATCTACTTCAACATCCTCATCTCTGCCACATTAATTTACTTTTTATTGATACTGACATCTGTCAATTTGAATTATATGAATATATTACTAGTTCCCAAGTTTGGCATAGCTGGCTGAATTATAAAATTTAATTTCTTTAAAATTCTTTAACTCTGTATCTATTGAATATGAATTATAAATTGTAATCAAATCGTATAGAGAATAATATATTCTTTAAGTTATAATAACGTTAAATGTCAATAAATTAAATTTAACTGTTAAATCTTCAAATGAGACTACTTCCGGTTGACCAATTATAACCAAAATATAATCATTTGTTCTTCTGGATGTAAACTTGAGGAATACGAAAAAAATATAATTTTTGCAATCGTGGTATTGAAGTTATGGAATCCGGAACTTTTGTCACACACAGACACATACATACAGACATCATCGTAAAAATGGTAAAATCGTATTATATGGACCCTAAAACGTGCTTATTCAGTAAAAACTCATCATTGATTTTTTTGACCAAAGACAATACCTTCCTTACCTAAAGGTGACGGAAGGTAAAAAGAAATTTAAAAAAATTAGGCGTGAGGTATTATTTTTTATTTTTTAGCATGTTCACAACGATACCAAAACAGAAACAGTAAATGTGAAAAACTACAAATGCTCAATATGGCCGCCGTTATTTCCTCTTCTTGCACGTCGATTTTTCAGTTTATATGATCCATGTGTTTTCAATTTATTAACAACTTCATTAAAATATTGTCTTCTCGGTTGTCGTCGGTGAGGATACCTCTCCCCGTAAAGTTGAAGTGCTCTTACAAAATTTCTTTGACATTCTCCGAATATTAAAATCATATCAACCATTTCTTCATTTGTGTAATTCACTTGAGCCATAATTATTTAATTATTACAAGAAATTATCACTATCACAAATGTAGGTCAATTCTTTTCTTTTGTTAGAAGATAATAAAATTGTTTTCATAGATTGCTGTTTTATTTTGTATGGAATTTTATTAATACATATTTTAAGAATAAATGGTCGTCATTTTGAAATGGTTAAAGTAAAACTATGATAATTTGGTATCATTGGGAAGCTAATTTTATATAAATTCTCAAAAAATATATAAAAATACCGATTCCCTATGCTAGATTTAAAGTTGTACCCATTTCCGCTAAAACCGGAAGTGATACAAAATTTCTGCTATGATCATCTTATGAGCCCCTTTGTCTAGTTTAACTTTGCTTATTAACATTTTTTTTTTGTATCTCTCAAAATAAACGAAATATTCGTGGTGCCGGACACCCTGTATTTACATTTAAATAAGTTAATAAAAAACACGTATTTATCTTTTAGCGGTTAGATAAAGAATAACTAATTGCAAATTATTATCGGCTTATAAGCAGTAAAGATCGTTGCTCGAACGGAAAAGAGATAACATGCTAGGTGAGCATTGCTCATAAGCTCAATTCGGACGTCTTTTACATAAGAATCTATGTCAATTTGTTTTTAGCCGCTATCTGTACCGTTTTTTCATTTAAATACATACAAATTACAGCACAATATTATTTTATATTAATTTCCTCATATTAATTCCTTTTAACTTTTATCTGCAATAATTTTTATCAAAACAACGCGGAAATATTTTCATCATAATATGTTCATCAAATAAGTAAAAATATTAAATTATGCAGCCAGCACTACATTATTATCACAATAAATGCAATCCACATACACATAGTCGTAGAAGTTAGACGGGTTTTACGCTCGGCTACGTCCTACAGCGATTACCGAGCGGCGACGGGGCACTTATCACACGTATTATTAATTCACATATTAAAATTAAACTACTGTCTACGCTTATGAATATTTATCTGCAATAATTTTTTATCAAAAAAACGCGGAAATATCTTCATAATAATATGTTCATTTATTCATTCTTTTTAAAATAGCATCTTAAGATTTAATAAAATATATCTTACAATTTTTAATAATACCTTGTCATATAATGTCATGTGACGTCATCAATCCTTATCTCTCTTATCTATAACGTCATCTTCTTTTCTTCTTGCAAACAAAATTTTTTTTTCTTCTTCTGCTTCTTCTTCTTCTTGCGTAAGCAAAATTAAAATAAAAAATCTGATGTGGCCAGCACAATACCTTCCGTCAATCCTGTGTATTATGTAGAAATTCCATACATAAATTTTCTTGCAAAAGATTCTAAATTTTTGGTATTTTATGATTCCCTTTCTCGGCAACTGAATTCCATACTCCTGATAACAAACAAACCACATGAAATAAGAAAATCATGAAATTTTGAATGAAAAATTATAACACTTGTCAGTTATGGACATAATTAATTGCTGTCATTTTGATACGGGTCCCCATATCTGCTTGCCAAAGGCAGCAAAGTCATGTCACTGCACGCGCCCTGTACATAATTTTTTTGCAAAAGATCCTATATTTCCAGTAAAGTTATTTCATAAACAAACTATGCAAATTGCACTTGACACTGACATCTTCTTCTCTTTCCCATTCGTTAGGGGGTCACTATTTTTTATTTTCTTCTTCCACTCATTTTTGTTTTGCGTGTCGTCCTCATTCAGTTCCTTTTCTCTCAAGTCTTCTGCAATACAGTCTTTTCATCTTATATTTGGTCTTCCTATATTTCTTCCACCTTCTATTAATATATTCATCTCTCCTCATTACATGTTCAAACCAATGTAATCGTCTCTCTTATATCTAGAAACATCTAACACTACAGTTACTTCCCTTATTCTTTCATTGATTTACATTTTATTGATACTGACATCTGTCAATTTTGAATTACCTGAATATATTAACAGTTTCCATGGTTAAGTTAGCATAGCTGGCTGAATTATGAAATTTATATGAATTTTTTTATCTATATTATTCTTTAACTCTATATCTGTAGAATATGAAATATAAAATGCAATCAACTCGTATAGAGAATAATATATTCTTTAAGTTATAATAACATTTAACTGAGTTTTTCAAGAAAAACTGTTAAAATCTTCAAATGAGGGTACTTCCGGTTGACCAATTATAACCAAAATCTAAACATGTCTGCATATGGTTGTAAGGAAGAGGAATACGCAAGAATTGTAATTTTTGGAATTCTAGTATTGGAGATATCGAACAAACACACACACACATACAGACATCATCGTAAAAATAGTAAAATCGTATTGTAAAGACCCTAAAACGTGCTTATTCAATGAAAACTCACCACCGAATTTTTTGACCAAAGACAATACCTTCCTTACCTATAGGTGACGGAAGGTAAAAATAGTACAAGGAAAAACAAAAAAATACTAGCAAAAAAATGTAAAAACTCTTATCTCTTTATCTCTTATCTCTTAACAAAAAAACAAATTGGCGCAACCATACAATTTTTAATAAATACAATTAAATAACCAAGCATTTTCTCTTATCTCTCAACGGCATAATCAGACTCTCACAGCCAACCAATCAATACCGTTTCTCTCATCTCATCGGCGTAACCCATCTCTTACACCAAATATCAAATCTAAAGAAAGGGGCGTTCCAATCGGCTCAATACTAGTGGTGGGAACCGGTTCCGGTTCGGTTCGATTCCGGTTCCAAAATTACCCGGGTACCCGGTTATTAGAATGTGTAATTACCCGGTTCTCGGTTCCGAGTCCAAAACTACCCGGTTCTCGGTTCTGGGAATCGAATCTCATCGATTCTGGAATCGAATTTCATCGGTTCTCGGGCCTGGAATCGAAACTCATCGGTTCTCGGTTTTGGAACCGAAACTCATCGGTTCTCGGTTCTGGGAATCGAATCTCATCGGTTCTGGAATCGAATCTCATCGGTTCTGGAATCGAATCTCATCGGTTCTCGGGCTTGGAATCGAAACTCATCGGTTCTCGGTACTGGGACCGAAACAGATCGAATCTTGATTGTGAAATCAAAACTAATCTGTTTTCGGTTCTGGGACCGAAACAGGGTGAATCTTGATTATGTAACTGATAATATATGAATATCAATCTTGGAAACTTTTCAGATCTTTAAACATTATTACAATCCCGACTTAGATTTAGGTATGTATTATGAATCAATAAGTTATTATTATGAATAACAAGTTCATTATTTTGAAAGATATTTTTTACAATTAATGAAGTAGAAATAAATCAGGCATAAAAATTTAGGAAAATTGGTATCAGAAATTCTGATAAACTGATATAATGCAATTCTCTTAGAAACGACCAAAAAGCAGGTACACCTTCCCCGACTGGTGCCTTTATTTCAATTTGTATGGGATTTGTACTTTGAAGCGCCCCTTTCGATTTATTTAATCTTCAGTTCTTATCTTAAGTTCAGTTTATTTGTGTATTATAAACTAGAATTTGGGAAATCTCACTATTCGAGAAAATTTCATCCCCCTTTTACCTTCATTCATAGTTATCGGTAGAAAAATGAGCAAACGTATTTATGTATGGCAACATTTAAAAAATGTTGATAAAAATATTAGTATTTGCACTTATTGCAAAAGGAAAGTGAAATTCTTGGAAATATCCATTCTTTGTCCTCGATGCCTTCAATTTTATGGCCCCTATTGTCATTATGTAGGTACCGTTAACTCAAAACCAAAACATAACTCAAGGTCAAGTTATTCAAATAAACCATTTTGAATGAAAATTGTAAATATAATACGAAACTGAAAGTATAATCTGCAATTATTTACTACATTATGCTGTTACATTTAAAAAAAAAATTCGCATCCTCTTGCGTTTGGTATAATACTATTTACAAATCAATATTTTCAATTAAGTACATAAAAGCAAAAATTAATATCATACGATAATTCACAAATAAAACAGAAAATTTGTTTATTTTTTAAGATTAGCGAAGCTAATTTAAAATTATAATTGAATATTCTAATTAGCGATTCCATAACTCGGATCCGATTCGGTTCTACTACTCGAAACCGAAACCAAAAATCGGTTCCACTACTCGGAACCGAAGTTCGGTTCCACTACTCAGAATCGGTACCGAAAATCAGTTCCACTATTCGGAACCGAAGATCGATTCCATTACCCGGAACCGGAACCGAAGATCGGTTCCATTACTCGGAACCGGAACCGAAAATCGGTTCCACTACTCGGAACCAAAAATCGGTTCCACTACCCGGGTATCCGGGTACCCGGATAGTTTTGGAACCGGCTACCCGGTTCCAAATTTTTTCGGTTCTTGACAGCACTACTCAATACCTACTGATATGTGAGAGTAGTTTAGCTTTATCGGCAGACGGACTTCTCGGAATAGACTTTTTGAGGAAATATAATGCCGAAATAAGCTATACGAGAAATGAAATGAAATTTGCAGATATGAATATAGAGATAGAAATGTTAAATACAGTTCAACCGCGTAGGGTGAATGACGTGAATCACAAACACAAATTCGCTAGCTCTTACAATGAGTGTGAGTTCGTGGAAGACCAGTCTGGCCATTCAGCGATTCAGGTTATTCAGACCCGGAAGTAAAGCTAGTGGAAAATCCGGAAGTAGAAATAGAAAAGAAACCGGTAAAGGCTGAATTAGCAGAAATAGAGAAGAACGCGGTAGTAGAAACATGTGAAGTAGGTGAAAAGGAATTAGAGGGAAATACAAGTGAAATTGAAGAGTTAAATTCATATGATGAAAACGAGGATATAGAGCCACAAATTCATGTTTGTATTTTACAGGACGAAATTATAGAAGCACGAACGGAAAAATTATGTAGAGCATACAGAAAAAAATCATATAATAGTACGGGTAACATATTAATCGAACCGAAAGATCTTGCGACCGATGGTTTAATGGCAGCTCGAGTATTAACGAGGTCTGATTCCCAGTTTGTCAAAATAAAATTAATTAATGTTTCAGACAAAAATATACAATACTTATATCCTACGGAACTGTGAGCTCCTCCACCACTACCAGAACACCTAAACCCGCCGGATCCTCCACCACCGCCAGCCCCGCCGGATCCTCCAGTTCCGTCGGACCCGCAGAATCTTCCACCACCGCTGGACCCGCCAAATCCGCCAGCACTACCGGAGCAGCAGGAGCAAGAAAGCTCATCAAGTAGTTCGGGTGAGGCGACCCCGGACTCTGACTCGGATTCTAAGGTTAATGATAACGATACGCCGGACAGACCGCCTGGAAATGACGACACAGCGAAAAGATACCAGACAAGAAGTTCCGGCCCGGCTCCGGACTTACCTTGGGTATCTAGTAATAGAGTTTAGTGTATATAGTTTAGATTAAGTATAGTTTAAGATAATTCATAGTTGCTAGTAGAACATGTGTATAATTTTATCTTTTTAGGCATTTTATCAGTTTTATTAATATGTCTGACACTAAACTTATGCGACGAGCTGCCGAAGCTAGATAAAGGTCTGATATTTCTAAAAGAAGAGGAAATCATCATGACGAGAGACAATTGGATCCTAGGCACAGATATCGACATAGGGCAATACAAAGTGATGCTGGACGCATTCAATTCCTTACTAGACAACGCCCTACAAATAGACGTCGAAATTGGAAGAGACATGACGGAAGATATGAGCGCTACTATAAACCAAATTGTAAGTAGAGAAATTAACATCGAATATAAGGAGAAATTTGTATGTGTACTATGATATTGCTAGGGTGCATGCAGCGTATTTCAATAATACTTTGAGATTATTTGTCGAAATTCCTCTTAAAGCTCCAGGACGATTCTTCCATGTATATCGGGCATTTGCATTACCTTATAATTCCCATACTAACTCAACGAACTCAACAACTTCATTATATATAGAACCAGATTTCGACTTTCTTGCAATGTCTGAAGATGAACAATTTTTCATGGAATTAGAAAGTTCTGACATTTTATCGTGTACCTCAGGGTTTATTAAAATTTGTCCACCTACTCGACCGGTTCGAAGAGTCTCAGATGTGACGTGTTTGTCCGCATTGTATACTGGTAACACCGTTGACGCGCAAAGACTTTGCAGACACAAAATTGCGCTGCTTGAGGACAAGTCGATTTTGTACAGAATGAAACATTCAAATACATGGGTATACGTCCTCACTTTTAACTGTCCCGCTGCAAATGATAGGGAAATGCGAATTACAAAACACATAATCACTGGAACAGGTACTATTGAAATACCTGCATCATGCACCGCGCACACAGCAAATTATTTCCTCCTGTCACATACGATCACTACTTCCAAAATTGCATCAACTCGCTTTAATAGTTTGTTGATCCCTCCTTTAGATGATAATATCATTCATTTGTCAAAATTTAATAATACCAAGATTAGTAATGACGAAGTGAAAACTGTTTTGTCTGGTATTGATACCCACATAAAAAGCCAGGGAATTAACATAAATCGGTGGCATAAAGAAATTGAAAATTTAAGAACTATCAAAATTAAGCAACATTCACATTATTTATATGGCGGAAGCATTACTATTTTTCTAATTTTGATTATTATTATTTATGTATCGTATAAATTCAATGTTTTTAGTAAAATCTTCGGTAAACGTAACAATAATATAAGAATGAATAATAGTGCGACCGAAATGGAACTGCGTGATGTACGGAGCGTACGTCAAACACGCTAATTCAGAAACCCACTGAATTCCCTTCTAACTCCGGTCCTGCAACCTGTAATCAAACTAATGCCAATACTGCCAACCAAACTAACATGTCAGATAACCGACTTATGAACATATTACTCGGTCAGATTTAATTGTATTTTCTTCTGTTTAATTCTTCCTCGGATGCCAGGTGACTTTGATTACAAAGTTACTCAGGAATTTGGCGCTCCTGTCCCAGGGTAGCCAACTTGAGAATTAGACCAAGGGTTGCACCATTATTTAACTAGAGGATCTAACTCTCACGTGTTTAGGTTAGCTAGTTGATAAGAACATAAAGATAATTAATATTAGTTGTTAGGTTAGGTTTTGTTACAAATTTAGCAAAGTTTAATATAGTATTTCGTAATATTTAGAGTTCTCCATTATACCATTTATAGTTGAGAATACGATCTAAAATAAAATGATATTTAGGCTGCGAGTAGAAATTAAATAAGAATCCAGTTACTGCTGTTGGTTTTGTTACAGTTGCACCTACCAAGCCACTATAACGAAGGAAAGGTCGATCCCTCTAATCAGGAAACAGCCACGAACAACGGTGTCACATAGTGCTCACGGAATTTTCGAAGCCGACGCCAGGTTGCCAGTAAGGTTCGATGCTTGTCACTCCTGCTGCGTGCAAAGTACTCGTCACACCAGCAGCAAAGATAATGGAGCTCATGCCGGTCTGCGAGCGTCTACGGCCAATGGGCAGAACGCAAACAATTACTTGCAAACGAAACCACCGTGGAGTCGACGCGTCGTGATCTCGAAAACAACCTATGCATCAGGTACCTGAGAGAGGATCGTCCAAACCTTAGTTAAGTAGGCTTAAGGTGTAATAATTATATTTTCCTTCTGAAAATATAACTATTCTAAGTGGTGAAGAGTTGTAACAAATATATTTTAAAATTATTTATTGCGGGTCGTGTTCGAAACTATTTGTATACATGTGTCGTTTTCCCTTCGGGATTAGTTTCGGCAATTATGTTGTTGAAAGGATAAAACTATTTCCTGTACCCTTACATCTTTTGAACATGTCACTAACTGTTAGCAGATATATTTTACTTGACGGGTATATATTACCACTCAATTTCTAATGTTTCCAAAATTCGTTCTGCTGCAACAAAAGACATTCCTTTTAGTTTTTCTAAAGATTTAGTAGATTGTTCCGTGACGGAAATGTATTTCATTTTTGACATATTTCAAAGCAGTTTATGGTTGTTTGTTTGAAACGCCGGACCCCTTTTTTGTTCGTTCCTGGAACAAGCTCTGAAGGTCGAGTCAAATTCTCTACGGCTTAGTGACATATTCGGTTGTGGAAAGTCTCCTTCAGAGTATGTTACCGACTTAGCACTTTTGCTGTGATGGTGTCCGGTCTCTAAAGAGGCTGACCTATGACTTAAGGGTAGGTTTTGACATATTCAGATTGGTTAAGTCTTCTCTCGGAAAGGGGCAAGCCAACCCCCACGTAATTAGGAGAGGGAAAAGTCAAAGACTATATTTTGGCACAACTTCAACATTTTAGAGAAGTTAGTAAGTCAGGAGATACTAAGAAGTTACCAAGTCAGTCAGTAGGTTCCCCGATTTGTCAGTAACTGCAAAAGTGCTAAGTCCGGTCCCGGTACAGTGAACAGTGTTAGTGGAATTCTTGTTCATGTGAAGGTTTTATTCGTGCCACATATCACCAGGAATCCATCTCTTTGGGAAGGATGAATAAAACCTGCGAGTAATATTTCATGTTGTATTTTTAATTAGTTATAGGTTTACTATACTTTGTAACAACGGAGAACTTTATTTATTATTTATATATAATTTCTTTCATTCATTATATTCATTATAGTAGTAGTAAAAGCTAGTCTCATTTGTCATTCCTGGTTTCTTCCCTAAATTCGAGTTTCCAATCATAAACATAGGCCACGATAGGTTAAACTTCAATATTAGAATTCGCGTAAGTATATCGTGTTACACATACAAGCTAGAAATCAAAATTTTGTAGCACAAATACAGTGTTTCGTATTACCAAAAATCACAAGTCAGTTACCAACTGTCGGATTTAACAAACTAATGTTAAATTTACCCGCAAATATCGAATTAGCCGATCCTAATTTCAATGTACCGTCAAAAATTGATATTCTACTAGGGGCTGATTGTTTTTGGGACATAATTGAAACAAAGAAAATCAAACTCGGGGCAAAAATGCCTATTCTATAAAAAACTAAATTAGGATGGGTCATATCGGGTCCCATTTACATGCAAGGTAAACCGCGAATACATTGTAACTTTTCTATTAATTGCGAATTGCAAGAACAATTAACGCGATTTTGGCAATTAGAAGAGTGTTCAAACGAAAGGGCTTGGTCTAGTAAAGAAATTGAATGCGAAAAACATTTCGTTCAAAATACTGTTCGAGATGCGGAAGGGCGATTCGTAGTTGCAATACCGTTTAAAGAGTCATTGAATAAGTTAGGTAGTTCTAAAGAACAAGCAGAAAAACGATTCTTCAGTTTAGAATGCAAATTAATTAATTCGAAGTTAAATTAAATGTATCAAAATTTTATACACGAATACGAATCCTTAGGTCACATGACAAGAGCTCACGACGGTAGTAAATCACAGTACGAATATTATTTGCCGCATCATTGTGTTGTACGAGAAGACAGCATGACGACAAAGAGTTGTATTTGATGCCTCGGCGCGTACATCATCGGGCGTTTTATTAAATAACTTGCAGATGGTTGGTCCAACCATCCAAAATGATTTGCTACCTATTTTGCTTCGTTTTCGCAAACACAAATATGTTATAGCGGCGAATGTTTGTCAAATGTATCGCCAAGTATTAGTCACGCCAGATCAAAGATCATTGCAAAAAATTTTGTGACGCGACCATCCATCCGAACCTTTAATAACATATAATTTAAATACGATTACTTACGGGACAGCGGCAGCCTCATTTCTTACAATTCGATACTTAAAAATGAAAATCCCAAAATAATACAACAGGATTTTTATGTAGACGATCTGCTCACGGGAGCAGATGACAAATCAGAAGCATCCTACATTTGCAAAGAATTAACTACTGCTTTAAGCAGAGGTTGCTTTGAGTTGCGAAAATTTTCGTCAAATGAGCCGGAAGTACTTAACCAAATCAAGGGTTCAGAATCCGAATTAAAAATAATTAACCTGGGTGAAAACGAAAACACCAATTGGTATCCTTCTTCGGATCATTTACTATTCAAAAAAAACCAAGGTGACGAATCAAAGGTCATAACAAAACGCACAATTTTATCGGACACTGCTCAAGTGTTCGATCCCTTGGGGCTTTTATGTCCATGCATCATAAAAGCAAAAATAATACTCCAAAAGCTGTGGTTGGAGGGAAACGGTTGGGATGAACAGCCCCCATCACAGATTCGAACTGAATGGCTAGATTTAAGACACCAACTACCTGAATTAAATCAGTTACGATTACCACGCCGAGTAATTTGTAACAACACAATAGATATTCAATTACATATGTTTTCGGATGCATCGGAATATGCATACGGGGCGTGCGCTTACATACGTTCGGAAGTTGCAAACGGAAATGTTTTTGTCCAACTTATCTGCGCTAAATCAAAGGTAGCGCCATTAAGATCGGTGTCAATACCGCGCTTAGAATTATGCGGTGCTGTAATAGCAGCAAAGTTGTCTAATAAAGTTCGCAAGACTTTAGACATACAATTCAGCAATTCGGTTTTTTTGACAGACTCAACCATTGTTTTAGGTTGGTTGAGACAGCCGCCAAGATGTTTAAAAACATTCGTTAGCAATCGCGTGGCTCAAATACAAGATTTGACTACGGCAGATCCGTGGTGTCATGTCGCGACAAACCCGGCAGACATTCTTTCTCGAGGCACCGAGAAAAATGAAATCTTTACATACCTGGTGGGCAGGTCTTCACTGGCTTTCACAGAGCGAAAGTGACTGGCCAAAATTAAAATCTACAATGCCTGAGTTGCCTGAAAAACGGGAAAGAGTTTTCACACTCAGATCGAAAGGGCGGACCAGTAACCGTACTGGAAATAAATCAAGCTCAAAACACTCTTAATAAAACTCTCACAAGGTGAATCTTTTCTTCTTGAAATAAACGAACTTAAAACCAAGGGAGATGTAAATCCAAAAAGCAAAATTTTGTGTCTTAACCCATTTTTGGATGAAAACGGAATACTTCGTGTAGGGGGAAGATTAAAAATTACACAATTCTCTTATAATAAAAGACACCAAATTATTGTAATACGTCTGCTAGAGAAACAGCTGGTTTTGCGGCACGCCTAAATAATAAGAAATGCAATGAGTGCGTAAAGGATAAAAGATAGCCACTTTAATTTCCACGCGATCCTACAGAGGCCGTTACCATACGTTTAAGACATCTATCATCTATTTCATTTTGCATTAATTGTATATTCTATAATATTTTTGCAAATAAGATTGAAGATTGAATAATAATTAATACTAATATTATTTACTGCATTGTGAATTCAAATTCAACAATAAACAAACAACTTGCATTGCAGTAAGTATTTAATTCTTTTATTTTTTTCGTTGTTTTTATGTTTCACGTACGTAGTGTTTTTGTATTTTAAATTTTAGTTAAAACAAATAAAATGGCTTCAACTTTGACTGGAACTTCTGATACTGATAATATAAGACATTCCGATGACATTATTAACTTCTTAATTCACAAAAATCCATTTAGTAAATTATCGTACGAAGATAAACTATATGAAGCAAAATATTTCTACCGCTATTGATAGTGCAAGAAAAATTTAAATTCAAAATTTAAATTTGAAAGTGGAAGAAAATAGGGATATTCTGAAAAGATTAATTGATATTTCAATTTTTTTATGTACACAAGAATTACCATTTAGAGGTCATAATAAAACCGAAGAATCTTGTAATAAAGGTCATTTTAAAGAATTAGTTTTACTAATGATAAACGAGATGATAAATTAAAAATATTTTTGAAGAAAGATATCAATAATAAATCGGTATTTTGTGGTACCTCCAAAACTATTCAAAATAATTTAATAGATTGCATTCATTTTGTTATAAATAAAAAATAGACTACGAAATTATTAAATCCCCTTTTATTTCTTGGCAAGTAGACGAAACTACCGATATTAGTTGTAAATCACAATTATCAGTAATTTTACGTTATGTAAATGTAAATTCCGGTAATGTGAATGTGGTAGAAAGATTCATAGGATTTTTTGACGTAAGCGCCGGACGCTCTTTCCTAAAATGTTCTGTGATCAGGCAATTTATTTTTGTACATGAAAGGGGAAAAATACGCATTTGCACATCCCTTGAAAAATGTAACGTTCAATTATAAAGCATTTGACCTTCAATGAAAAAAAAATTTCGCCTGCGGCGCATTTTTTTTCTCTGGATACCTTGCCTCACTAAAATTTTAGTGCACGACCCGCTACTGATGAATCCCAGTAAGTAAATAAAACATTATTTACTTACCAGAATATTAATAGTACTGCGTCGCGTTTACTACTGGGCGCCACGCAGCGTCTATGTCTTCTGGGACGGAGGTTAGCGCTTATCCAAATCTAAGAGGTTTGTACTTAAAATTAAACTTAAAAACTAATGTTTAGGGCTTAGCGTTAGTGTACTTAACCTAAAAGTGTATAAATCTATCCATCAACCTGGAACAATAGAAAATCTTTTGATATTTTGTTCAGAATGTACGTTGATAATTATCTTTTTCAAATTTAAACTGAGAAAATTTTAATAGACTATAAAATTCAATAATATATGAGATAATTCAGGAGGGAGTCATAGTAAAAAAATAATAAAAATTTATAATATGCAAGTGATTTCTATAGCAACATACAAGTATTGTTACAATTCTTAACTAATTATTGGAATTAGGAAAATAAATATGATTTATAATGTAGATTATTTCATACCATATTTCGACATATCCCGTATACTTATTTCATGTAGCTGTAGGTACTTTGATAATATACCATAATTATATGTTATATTTTTGTTATTCATTGTGTTCTAGAGTTATTATAATATATATGTATGTATACATTATCTGAATTTAACGCAAAATTAATACATAATTAATGTTAATAATTATAAAATACATACATAGATTCACATTCTATATGGTTTTCATATGGTAATATTTTTAATATTGTATGTATATCTGAAAAATATATATATATTGAAAAAACTGATAATAATACACTTACCTTTTATTTTCTGGCTGATAAACGTTTTACTTTTATGATTAACCAGACACAATAGTCCATATATTTGCTCCTGTAAATACTTGCACGAATATTTATTCCTTACGTGCTGCTTCATTAATCGCTCTTTACAGATATTCTCACAGTTTGTTTATATTTTTCTATTCATTATACTTATACATACTCGTATATCTATGTTCCTTTACCAATTCATATTCATTACTTAAATATAAGGAAAGTACATTTTACTATGATTCTATTGTCTAACATTTTATAATTAAATTTTTCTCAGTTATAGGAATGAATACCATTAAAAAATAAAACATTATTTACTTACCAGAAGATTAATAGTATTGCGTCGCGTTTACTACTGGGCGCCACGCAGCGTCTATGTCTTCTGGGACGGAGGCTAGCGCTTATCCAAATCTAAGAGGTTTGTACTTAAAATTAAACTTAAAAACTAATGTTTAGGGCTTAGCGTTAGTGTACTTAACCTAAAAGTGTATAAATCTATCCATCAACGTGGAACAAAAGAAAATCTTTTGGTATTTTGTTCAGAATGTACGTTGGTAATTATCTTTTTCAAATTTAAACTAAGAAAATTTTAATAGACTATGAAATTCAATAATATATGAGATAATTCAGGAGGGAATCATAGTAAAAAAATCTGTTGTGGCCAGCACAATACCTCTCGCCATTTTCATTTTATGTAGTATAGGGCGAGAGCAGTTATGTGACTTTGTTGGTCTTGGCAAGCAGATGTGGGGGCCCGTGTCAGAATGAGAGCTAGTAATATACATAGGTGTCAAGTATCATAAGTTTTAATTCAAAACATTATGATTTTCCAAATCCATGTGGATTATTTTCCTCGACAAGTATATTCCATACTAATGGATGACAAATAAACATCAGAACATTTTGAAATTTTGAATGAAAAATTATGACATATGACAATTGTGACATCTGTGTAAAAACTACTAGCCGTCATTCTGACACGGATCCTCATCTGCTTGCCAAGGCCAACAAAGTCACATGTCTGCACGCGCCATATAAGTACACACAAATAATTGAAATTGTTTCTCTTCTTTCGTTCTATAAGAAATTTTATCCTACTATTCTATTATTTACAAAATTCTTCAAATTCATTGACGGTATTAACGGTATTTCTTCAGGATATATGTGATATTAACATCTGTAATTTAAATATATAATTAATTAATAATACAATAATATATATTAAAGGTACTCTTACCTCCCAGAAAAATCTGACACTGACATTTTGCATTTACATGTCAATTACAAAAATTTAAATATCGCAAATGTTTTTCGGGCAACGAGATTTATTCTATATTATTATATACTATATCTCCAAACCTATACGAGATATAATAAAAAAAATTAAGTGTGTTAGATTGAGAATTTAATTATCTTTAATATTTGTAGTAAAAAAATTCAAAAAATAATATTTAGAATTATTTTTTTAGAAACTATCACTTCCGGTTGTCCAATTGTTACCAGAACCTATTCAACTCTTCCCATTACTGTTAGATTGAGGAATCCGTAGTCAAACAAGTCTTTAGTCTTATAGACTTTGAGAAATCGTTTCTCCAACAACCTCACACACACACACACACACACACACACACACACACACACACACACACACACATACACACACACACAGACATCATTGTAAAAATGTTAAAATCGGATTCTATGGACCTTAAATCGTGCTTATTCAACAAAATCTGGGTATGCGATTTTTAGCATGAATCCAATACCTCTCTTAGCGAGAGGTAAAAATAATAAAAATTTATAAAATGCAAGTGATTTCTATAGCAACATACAAATATTGTTACAATTCTTAACTAATTATTGGAATTAGGAAAATAAATATGATTTATAATGAAGATTATTTCATACCATATTTCGACATATCCCTTATACTTATTTCATGTAGGTAGGTACTTTGATAATATACCATAATTATATGTTATATTTTTGTTATTCATTGTGTTCTAGAGTTATTATAATATATATGTATGTATATATTATCTGAATTTAACGCAAAATTAATACATAATTAATGTTAATGATTATAAAATACATACATACATTCACATTCTATATGGTTTTCATATGGTACGTAACATTTTTAATATTATATGTATATCTGAAGAAAAAAAATATGTTGAAACAACTGATAATAATACACTTACCTTTTATTTGCTGGCTGACAAACGTTTTACTTTTATAATCAACCAGACACCATAATATCGGAATTTAATGCAAAATTAATACATAATTAATGTTAATGATTATAAAAACATACATAGATTCACATTCTATATGGTTATCATATGGTAATATTTTTAATATTATATGTATATCTGAAAAAAAAATTATTGAAAAAAATGATAATAATATACTTACCTTTTATTTTCTGGCTGATAAACGTTTTACTTATATGATTAACCAGACACCATAGTCCATATATTTGCTCCTGTAAATACTTGCACGAATATTTATTCCTTATGTGCTGCTTCATTAATCGCTCTTTACAGATATTCTACCAATTTGTTTATATTTTTCTATTCATTATACTTATACATACAGGTCCGTGAAGTTAGCCACCACCATGAAGCACAAACGACCAAATTGGTGTCAAACGTTTGTGCTTCGCTAGTGCTTAATTGTGCTTTTACAAAATATACAGCAACCCCAAGTGTTCATTAGTTATTAACAAATTAAAAGTGGTTGTCAATTTCACGCTCAGCAACCACCTTAGAAGCACAAACGACCAAATTGGTGTCAAACGTTTGTGCTTCGTTAGTGCTTCAAGGATATGAATAAATAAAGTCAGCAACCCCAAGCGTTCATTAATTATTAACAACTTAAAAATGCTTGCCAACTTCACGCTCAGCAACCATCTTAGAAGCACAAACGACCAAATTAGTGTCAAACGTTTGTGCTTCGTTAGTGCTTTAAGGATATGCATAAATAAAATCAGCAACCCTAAGCGTTCATTAATAATTAACAATTTAAAAATGTTTGCCAATTTCACGCTCAGCAACCACCTTAGAAGCACAAACGACCAAATTAGTGTCAATCGTTTGTGCTTCGTTAGTGCTTCAAGGATATGCATAAATAAAGTCAGCAACCCCAAGCGTTCATTAATTATTAACAATTTAAAAGTGGTTGCCAACTTCACGCTCAGCAACTATCTGTGAAGCGCAAATGAGGAAAAATTTGCCAGCTTATTTAATATAGAATAGGATTGACCAGAGATATTGCGCTAAAACAGTTTTTTACCTCCCGATACCCTTGGTAAGGGAGGTATAGGGATCGTGCTACAAATGGCATATCGAGATTTTGGTAAATGACCACGTTTCAAGATCCCTACAATCCAATTTTAACATTTTCACGATGTCTGTGTGTATGTATGTATGTATATGTATGTGTGTGTGTGAGTGTATCCTCTTTACGCTCTAACTCAAATACTATCATTCAGAAAGTTTTAAAACCATGTATTTCTACCTTAATCTAATAAGGAAGGAAGCCATTAGATTTTGGTGGCAATCGGATAACCGGAAATGGCAGTTTACTTGAAGCTCAAGATAGTTTTACTTCAAAAAATACCTTCAAATATATTTTTTCTTCAAACGTCACAAAAGTAGCATCTTTTGCGACTTGATTCACAAGGTAGAAGTTTAATTTCTGCGCCGCCGCAGTAGAAGTAGCTAATTTCTACGCCGCCGGCGTAGAAATAAAATAAGTATCCAAACTATACAGAATCAACGAATAAGAAATAACTTTAATAAAAGAAACCTGTAATATCGCCCTAAATGTCACTATAACACGCTAGGTAACCTAAGAATAAAGTTACTAAATACCATCAACAGCTGTCAAATTTAATTAAATAACCTATGAATTGAAATATAAACAGAGTTTACTTTTGAGGAAATAACACATTAAAGAATAATAGACTTACAGATTACAATTACAGGGACGGTAATGAAAGTAAGAATACTTAAAATTAAAGATATATAAGAAAAGTTTATATTGTTTTGGACAACTTCAGGGGGCGTACATTATAAAACTTCAAATTTCGACATAATTGCACGCAAGGAGAATATAAAATTGCACAGTATTTATTAAAATGTCAAAACGTGAAAATTTTCACTTCAATGTTTATAACAAAAAGTGAAGAAATAAGTATCCATAGCTACAGGGCAATTGAAATCGCAAACGTAATTTACGTAAAATGTAACGTCATTAGTAGATATTTTTCTTCAAATATCTACGTTTGAAGAAAAAATATAATGTGTCATTCGGAGTAAAAGTGTCTTTGTGTGCCTCGCGTGCAATTGTCCGACTCGCTTCGCTCGTCGTTCAAACTTCCACGCTCGCCACACAAAGTATAACTTTTACTCCTAATAATACAATATACTATTTTTCGCAATTTGTTATTATAAAATTTAAAGATTATGCCATTTTCTACAGGTTTGCTTTAATACTTTTTGTATATATTTTATGGATAAATTTATAAAGTAATATAAAAATTATATCTCGGAGCTTATGCTTTATCTCAATGGTTACATAGTTCATCTCAAATATATGTACCTGACAGATAAATGTCAAAAAAATAATCATTTCAAATTAATAATAGTGACGTTTTAAAGGGAAAATTGTATATAGAACAAGAGTTTTATGGAAAGAAACTTTATATATATATATATATATATATATATATATATATATATATATATATGTATATATATAATTTATAGCATTAGTAAATATACAGGTATGTATTTAAATAAAGAAATAAATAAATATATTATCACGGCATATTATCCATTGCTGGGTGTTCTAATCTGATTTCTACACACATTTCGGTAATGACGATGACATATTTGTATTGTGCGAGGGTTAATTTTATGCCATTTAAAATTCGAATTATTTGGCGTTGATCGGGATCGAATCGGATTACCCAGATTCGCGACCAGGCACGCGGCAACGATACCCCATAGGTAAATGCCAGGAGGTATTGTGTTGGTCACATCAGATTTTTTTAATTTACAATGCCGACATCAATCACATATTTTATATTCCAGCAACATAATGATCCCAAAAATACAAGTATTGTTAAGGAATAGCTGTTTTACAACATATCGAAACAACTTAAACCACCTCCCCAGTCTCCTGATTTCAACCCTATTGAAAATTTAAAGTCGTAACTAGATAGGCGACCTTTCAAAAATATTTTCCACTACTTAGCAATGCCGGGGGAATCTGAAAGAATGGGAAAAAATCCACTTTCCATATAATCTAAATTAATAAAGTCAATGCCTAGGTTACTAGAAGCTATACTAAAGCCAATGGGTAGGTATCCTATTAAATATTAAATTGTAGTATTATGTGTTAATAAATTTATGACTGTAGGTTTACGTATAATTTTGTGTTTCAATTTTTGTATATACGTAATTTATTTTCAGCAATATTACATAAATGTTAATAATAAAAATAATTATAATAAGCTTTATTATTCAACAGAACAGAGTTCCAATTACAGAATAATACTAACATTGTAACATTTTAGGTGAGAACATAAATATCATACAAAAATATACATACATTTTAATTAATATAAAGGGAAAATTAAGTATACCATAAAGTAAATTAAACTTTTCTTAAATTTGATGACTATCATTCGATATTGAAAGAAAACTATGATTTCTACATTTTACGAATAAATTTATAAAATAATTAATATTTATTCACAATCGATAATTTGTCATACTTATTTTTATAAAAAATCAAGAAGCACAAAATATTCACTTATTCATGGCATTCTAATTCTATGTACAAATAACATGTAAGTAATGATTTTTTTCGCGATCGCTCAGAAAATGGGCTGTTTCTCATCAGTTTGTAGACCGGAAATCCTTCTTCATTGAGCTGGCTCGGAAAATTGTCTAATAAGGGATCGTTTTCATGGCGATCAGTTGTTTATTTATTTATTCCTTGTTTAATAATAAATAAAATAATGAATACTGTAGCGTGTGTGCACCCGACTAGTGAGTACGCGACCGACGCCGCTGGTTGAACATAAATAGCCGCCGCGCTGAGCGAGCGTCTAAGCATGTCGATGCCGTAATCGGCGCGAGCAACCGGCGGAGTAAACAAATAGGTCTCAACCAGTTTAATTACTTACGGTCAGCTGATCCCTTGTATTCGATGTGATTATCGTATAGAATAGTGGAAAACATTCTAGAAATACGACACCAGACTATATAAACCCCGTCAGGGAAGACAGCCGGGCATTCTGATATACACAAGCATCGTGATATACATAAATAGTCTACGAGTGATGAACATAAATAAATATAGTTATATAAATAAATAGTGAAACAAATATTGTTTAAATAAATAATCTTAGTGTTTAAATATTTAATAATAATCTTAATCTTAAATTAGCATTCATATTTATTTAATTGTAGTACCTATTAGTTATTTTTATTATCTTTATCTTAATTATTTATCGTTTAATGAACATTTAATTCAATTATTAATAACTCTTTGATTTTTACACTTGACCCAAATTAATGAACGTTACAATACCTACAGATTTTTTATTCCCAGTACCGCTAAAAATATTGTATCCAACATGACTTGAAAGCACGGGCGTATTTAGAGAAGAGTTTTGGCGGTCAGAACCCCCCAAAATTTGGAAGAAGAAACTCATTTATTATTATTAATAATAAGAAAAAAATTAGTTATTACACTAACTTTAATAGGATATTAAAATATAAGTTACAGAAGGCTACCTATTCAAGCACGAGTTTAAATTTCGAACAAGAGCGCGTAACAGCGAGTGTGCGGAAGAACGAGTGCTTGAATAGACTTCTGTAACGTTTGTTTTATATTATCTTCTCTGTTTCGGCTTTCATTTATATTATTTTTTATAAAAATATTTGACAATAAGGGAATTTTTTTGACAGAATAGTAGGTAGGTCAGTAATTTGTTTTATACTATAGTGCAGTCAAACCAATCCCAAATATAATGTTACCAAAAATCATTTGCGATTGAAGCTTCTTCTAGCATCAATAAGCGTGCTAGAATAAGTCATTTTAATTTCGAAACAGAAAAAATATGTATTCGGGACAAACAATTGCTAATGGAAGAGAAACTACCACGCTTTGAAAACATAACAAATATGAAATTGTGACGTGTGCCCCTGAGTTAAGAGTATACGAGCGCCGCTACTGAAAGAATGATCCATTAGCGATGACGTAATCCTCTCGCTGGAATTACCCAGATGACGCAATCCCCCGGCGACGGATCGGCTAGACGGGTTAATTACACCGATGACCTGAATCTATTGTATTCGGTATCATTGTGGTGTCGGTGTAACATCTTGCAGAAGTTAACGTTCATTTTCGACTAGCGAAATTTAAATGTCTGAAATGAATTAAGTGGCTTGGCTGTTAAATATCCCTGCTCACCCAGTAAAGTATCACTTTCAGGTCTTGTTAAATAAATTACTATTTCCGGTCAGAGCACTCTTATTATAGTGACATTTAAATAAAAATTAATATAAAATTTATATGCATTTTACTCAAAAAAATTGTTACGTGAGGGTGTAAAAATATATCATTATATTCCTACATATTTAAAATAAAAAAGTTAGGTCTTGTATTTTGAGAACCACAGATTAAAACATGGTTTTTCTGTCCATTACATTAGCGTGAAGTTGGCAACCACTTTTAAATTGTTAATAATTAATGAACGCTTGGGGTCGCTGACTTTATTTATGCATATTCTTGAAGCACAAACGAAGCACAATCGTTTGATACTAATTTGGTAGTTTGTGCTTCTAAGGTGGTTGCTGAGCGTGAAGTTGGCAACCACTTTTAAATTGTTAATAATTAATGAACGATTGGGGTTGCTGACTTTACTTATGCATATTCTTGAAGCACAAACGAAGCACAATCGTTTGATACTAATTTGGTAGTTTGTGCTTCTAAGGTGGTTGCTGAGCGTGAAGTTGGCAACCACTTTTAAATTGTTAATAATTAATGAACGATTGGGGTTGCTGACTTTACTTATGCATATTATTGAAGCACAAACGAAGCACAATCGTTTGATACTAATTTGGTAGTTTGTGCTTCTAAGGTGGTTGCTGAGCGTGAAGTTGGCAACCACTTTTAAATTGTTAATAATTAATGAACGCTTGGGGTTGCTGACTTTATTTATGCATATCCTTGAAGCACTAACGGAGCACAAACGTTTGACACTACTTTAATCGTTTGTGCTTCTAAGGTGGTTGCTGAGCGTGAAGTTGGCAACCACTTTTATTTTGTTAATAACTAATGAACGCTTGGGGTTGCTGACTTTATTTATGCATATCCGTGAAGCACTAACGAAGCACAAACGTTTGATACCAATTTGGTCGTTTGTGCTTCTAAGGTGGTTGCTGACCGTGAAGTTGGCAACCACTTTTATTTTGTTAATAACTAATGAACGCTTGGGGTTGCTGACTTTATTTATGTATATCCTTGAAGCACTAATGAAGCACAAACGATTGACACTAATTTGGTCGTTTGTGCTTCTAAGGTGGTTGCTGACCGTGAAGTTGGCAACTACTTTTATTTTGTTAATAACTAATGAACGCTTGGGGTTGCTAACTTTATTTATGTATATCCTTGAAGCACTAATGAAGCACAAACGATTGACACTAATTTGGTCGTTTGTGCTTCTAAGGTGGTTGCTGACCGTGAAGTTGGCAACCACTTTTAAATTGTTAATAATTAATGAACGGTTGGGGTTGCTGACTTTATTTATGCATATTCTTGAAGCACTAACGAAGCACAAACGTTTGACACTAATTTGGTCGTTTGTGCTTCTAAGGTGGTTGCTGACCGTGAAGTTGGCAACCACTTTTATTTAGTTAATAACTAATGAACGCTTGGGGTTGCAGACTTTATGTATATCCTTGAAGCACAAACGATTGACATTAATTTGGTCGTTTGTGCTTCTAAGGTGGTTGCTAAGCGTGAAGTTGGCAACCACTTTTAATTTGTTTATAACTAATGAACGCTAGGGGTTGCTGTATATTTTCTAAAGGCACAATAATTAAGCACTAACGAAGCACAAACGATTCCCACCAATTTGGTTGTTTGTGCTTTTTGGTGGTTGCTAACTTCACGGACCCCAAGTTAGGAAGGGTTATATTGACAACAGCCTTCTCTTTAAAAATTACTAAATTTTCGATATTGTTTGGATAGGTGTACACATGCGCTTTTCTGCGCTATTGAAATAAATGATTGCGCTTACATACTATTTTCTTAATTAAAAATCAAAACTGGTAGGGCCAAACTTGACGCCTAAAATAAATAAATTATGTTGATTTGTTTTGCAATGAAATTAAACGTAAGTACATGGCGCTTCATCGCTCCATAAATAATTTTTTTGCACATTACATTTTACATTGGCGTAAACATGTAATGAGGAGAGATAAAGAATATATTGGAAGAAGAATTAATAGCTAGTAATAGAAGGTGAAAGGAACAAAGAAAGACCAAACAAAAGATGGAAGGACTGTAGTGCGGAAGACTACAAAGAAAACCAACCGAATGAGGACGACCCGTAAAACAGAAATGAATGGAAGAAGAAAATAAGAAATTGCGACCCGTAACAAATGGGAAAAGCTACAGAAGAAGATGTCAGAGTCAAGTACCCTTTGTATTGTTTGTTTATGAAAGAATTTTACTGGAAATTTAGAATCTTTTGTAAGAAAATTTATGTATGGCATTTGTACATAATACACAGGATTGACGGAAGGTATTGTGCTGGCCACATCAGATTTTTATAAATATAATTTAGAAATAGCATGTACTTCAAAAACAATTAAGTCCACGAAGAAAACACTTTGAGGTGACAACTCATATTCCTGAGATAAGAAGAAATTATATAAAAATAATGGTGGAATAGCCCATTTAAATTTTTAACCTTTTAATTTAAATAACATTATAATTCCATGTAATAAAATAAAAAACTTAGTCCCACTAGTTTTGACCTTTTATTAATAATAATGTGACACACCCTAACTTTTCAATTCAATGAAAACAAGTGCAATAATATATAATATTTATGGAGCGAAGAACCATGTCCCTACATGTAATTTCTATAGTTTCTTTGGTGACCGAGCGTGTTGAGGTTGCGTGTTTAGACAGCGCTCAAAGCGACCATTACCGCTCGGATCCTGGGGTCGTGGGTTCGATTCCCACCAGGGGCTTGGATGCTTGTGACTGTCCTTTCATCATCTCATCTCCATCAACGCAACGAAACCAGGTATAAAAATATAATGACAAATTGACTCATCCCCATAATTGTAATAACTTGTAATAAGTTTATATACAATAAAGATTATTATTATTATTATTATTATTATTATTATTATTATTATTTAATTTCTATGAGAAAAAAAATTAGGTATCAAGTTGGCGCTGCCAATTTAGATTTTTACTAAAGAACTATGTAGGCAAGCGAGACAATGTATGTCGTCGCGCAGAAAAGCGCATATGTAAACCTATTCAAATAATAAAGTAAACTTGGTAAATTGTATAGGAAAGGCTGTTGTTAAAATCCCCAACCCCCCCACTAACTTGTATAGCTCTGTTACTTTTTTGTGAACCTCCAAAGGTCATCCTTGCGCATGCAGTAAACAGTTGCGGGGCGGGGCCAAGTACAGCGTAGCGCGATAGACTGAGACAACTGTATCTACTGCCTATTCCCTTCTTTATAACCAGTGCGCATGTTCCAGCGTGACCTTGAGAGGTTTACGAAATAGGATATATAACTAAGTTATAATTTGATTTATTACAATATTGAAGACAAGTGCAAAAAAATTATTTATGGAGCGATGAAGCGCCATGTACCTACGTTTAATTTCATTGCAAAACAAATCAACATAATTTATTTATTTTAGGCGTCAAGTTTGGCCCTACCAGTTTTGATTTTTAATTAAGAAAATAGTATGTAAAGCGCAATCATTTATTTCAATAGCGCAGAAAAGCGCATGTGTACACCTATCCAAACAATATCGAAAATTTAATAATTTTTATAGAGAAGGCTGTTGTCAATATAACCCTTCCTAACTTGTATATTTAATTATAATTTAATTGAATACAAGTGCAAAAAATATATTTATGGAGCTAAAAAGCGCATTGAATGTAAATTTGATTGCAATACAAAAATATACAATAAAAAAAATTTTTTTTTGATGTCAAGTTGGCCCTACCAGTTTTGATTTTCAATAAAATAAAATATAAATAATTACAAAAAAAATGTTAATGTCGCAAAATAGCGCATACCTAGATCTATATAAACAATAAAGAAAACTTAGTAATTTCCAAAAAGGATAGGCTAATGTCAATTTAGCCCTTCCTAACTTATTATATTAATAACTAATGATTAAGAGAAGCGCAAAAAATAATATATGGGGAGCACTTAAGCGCAAAACATGACTATTGAATTGGCAACATTGTAGAAATTTCCAATTTTATTTGACGGCAACTCTACCATAAACTTATAAATTTTCTGAATGACAGTATTTGAGTTAGAGGGCCCAGAAGATCCATACACACACACACACACACACACACACACACACACACACACACACACACACACACACATATACAGGGTGTCCCTTAACTTGGTGCACAAACTTTAAGGGCATATAATACTGATCAAAATGAGTAAAAAAAGCTCAGTCAAAATGTGTCCGATCTTTAATAGTTTCCCAGATATAACGCAGTGAAAAATGAGTTTTTACGAGATTTACCTTTGCTATCTCGAAAACTATAAGAATTACGATTTTGATTAATTGAGACTTTTTGTTTACCTTTGAGAGGTAATCTTAGATGGCCTTTTGTTATTTTATAAAAATCAAAAGTGAAATGTTGTGGCGACCTTGGTCAATATTTAATTTTCATATAACTACGTAACTATAAGAAATTGAGAAAAATGTTTCATATAAAATTTTATTGTTTTTTATAGTCTTTTTACTGACATAGACAAAATTTTATTCGATCGCTATCTTTGTCAGTTTTTCTTAGATTTTTCGCTTTTCTCGGAAACAGTTGAAGATCATTCCTATGTTGATGAAGCTTTTTTATTCATTTTGGTCAGCACTATATGCCCTTAAAGTTTTTGCTCGAAGTTAAGGGACACCCTGTATACATACATACATACATACATACATACCCACAGAAAATGTAAAAATCGTATTCTAGGGACCTTAAAACGTGGTCATTTTCCTAAATCTCGATATGCGAGTTTTAGTACGATCCCTATACCTCCCTTACCAACAGTAGCGGAGGTAAAAATGATTAAATGTGGGAAATATTTTATAGTCAATATGTATTTAACCTTTTCGGCTCCGAAATTTGATATTCTGCCACTGCGTGTTTCGAATAATGTTCGTATAACTATTTATTTAGCATTTTTTTCATTTCTTAATATCTACCCAAAGCTGCTCCATTCAAGAATCACAAATATGGAAAAAAGATATGTGTAACATACGTATACGGTATTAAGATATGATGCTTTGACAATAAAGGAAGATTAGCGGGATATCTTGTGCAGATTTCAATGAAACTAATGTCAACGAGAACTGTGAAGAGAAACAGTTGAAGGACAGAGTTAATTGGAAAATGAGTGAACTTGTTCTCGTTTCACCCACTCACTCGACCTCGACTCATCATCAACTCCATAACGGGTATATATATATCATAATGTTAATATAATTGCACATTAATTCATTGTATCTCAGGATAATAAATAATGTCAACCTTAATTTAAGTTTTATAATTTTAGATAAGGTATCTAACAATAATGAAATAAAAGATATTTATACACCAAGTGTTAGTATAATGTTTATTCATGAAAAGAAAGTATAAGCCACAAGCCCGTAGGGTGAGTGGGTTTTATCATAATGTTAATATACATGTCTTGTACATTAATTCATTTTATCCCAGGATAATAAATAATGTCAATCTTAATTTAACTTTTATAATTTTAGCTAAGATACCCAGCAATAATGAAATAATAGATATGTATACACCAAATGATTTAATATAATGTTCATTCATGAAAATAAAGTTTAAGCCACGAGCCTGTAGGACCAGTAGGTTAAATTCTTTGAGTAAATAAATATTCTTAACTCACGTGGTTTATACATTATTTTTTTCAATTTTGACGAAATAATAAAAACCATTATAATATTTAATTATGGCAAAATAAAAAAAAAACTAAATTAGTAGGCTGTGCATGACAATATCAAGTCGTATATTTATAAATTATAAATAATCTTTATTTTTAGTCAATTGTATCATGAAAAATAATGAAAATGGCTGATCTGTCTTTTAAAGACTGGTGAAAGTTATTTTCATCCCTGATACATAAATACGAGGACATACATAAAATCACGCGTGTCCCACCTAGTGGGTTCGCACAAACCCGAAAATAATAACAACATCATACAACAAATCCTTACTCTTAAACTTATTAAAGTGACCGATTTTCTGTAGCGAAATACCGCATTCGGATCACAATAATAGATACGAAACAATTATCCTCCGCCACACAAATGTGTGACGTCTTACATACCCACATACACCACGTAAATACCTCATTTCCACGGCATTCACTCTCTTTTTGAGCTTGATGCTATTTTAAATTCATTATTTGTTGCAAAGTGAGTTAACCATACATTTTAACCGCGAGTCTAATACAACTGTTTATTCAATTTTTCCCTAATAAAGTTTAGTGTACTTAATCTCTGTTCCATTTAACCAATTCAGTAGATGCCGCTCACGCATCGGCGCCAGTTTTAAACCGAAGAAATTAAAAAACTCCTGCCATCTGACATTTTATTAAAATATTAAAAAGCTATCATAAAGCCATTCAAAGTTTTGTAACGTTTTATTTATATGAGTGAAGTGTAAAAATCAACAGAATATTATTAAGTAAAATAATACGTTTATTAAACGATGAATAATTAAGGTTAAATATTAAAAAAATAATAAAACTAACTAACACTATGATTAAATAATTATAAACACTAATGGCCGATTCCACCAACTTCAATTTAACATGCTGTTAATTAATACTATGTTAAATTTTAATCTCAATTAAATTTAGTTCTGTTCCACAGATAACAATTAATGTTTCTATTAACTAACAGGCTGTTAAAATGATTTAGTTATTTTTTTATAAGGGTGGCATGAGATGTCGGTAAAAAAACTGTAATCTATAACGTCAATTTTGAAAACAACTGCCTATTCTTTGTGCTGTCATTTTGAAATGAGTTTGGAAATGAGTGATCCGGTAGAAATCAAAAAGAAAAAAGAAGGGGAAGGAGAGGGACAAATGTGAACTCATACGACTCGTTCAAAAGTATGTTAAAAATGACATTTACTTGTTTTTTTTTTAATTAACAGAGGCTGGAGCATAAGTCCTAGCTATAATAGGGGAACAAATCGAACCCCTTAATAATCAGTTCGATGATTATTTTATATTTTATTGTAAGTATATCTTGCATTCATATAATTTGAATTAGAATCAGATCTATTGTAGCGAGCGTGCGACGATATATTATCGTATAATGTGAAAGCAAATTGCGAATCGCATTCTATAAATCGCATTGTTATCGTATAGTATAAAAACGGTCTTATACGTAGAATAAAAATTCTTTAATTTTCTTTAAGATGAACCCAGAAACACTTCAGCTGTACCCGAAATTCCATCGTCCTTAGAACCAGTGCCCTCTAAAGAAGTTTCATCCCCACCAGAAGCCTTACTTTCCCCAGAAGCTTTGCCCTCTTCTGAACCTTCCCCCTTATCAGAGCCTGTACAACCTACCCCAAGAGTACCTATAGAATATAAAAGAAACAAAAATAATAAAAAAATTATAAGAAACTACCGATAAAAGAAATAAAACTAAGATATTTTATAAATAAACTGACGTTATTGTGGTCACGCAATAGTGGTTAACAAGCTCCAGTAGCATAAAAACGTAGAGTAATTATTAGCAATTGATTCATTGGTAGTAGGTGCCTCCAATTCGTGGCCAAACGTGTGGAGAAGTTCCATTACTGTACCTTTTGCAAATCTCAACCGCTGTTTAAACTCGGCGTCGTTAAACATTTCAAAATGATTCTGCCGGTCCCTGTATTTTTTTTTGGAATGTGTTCCACATCTTCTTCACTAGTACTCAATTCCGATAATGAAGAAATATCTGACATTTTTCACAATAAACAAATAAATGTATTTATTATAATTCGATTTTTTTTGACAGTTCAACCTCAAAAATTAAACTAATTGCGGAGAATCTGTCAATTACTTTAACAGTATGTTTAATTGTATGTTAATGTTTAACAGAGGTTGGTGGAATGCAAAACAAACGTTAGCAGCAAATTAGAACCCGTGATTCTAATCACGCCATTAAATTGATTTTGGTTAAATAAATCAAGGTTGGTGGAACGCAAAATATGTTTTAACAATTGTTAAGTTTCTAACAGCCACATAAATAATTTAATTGAGCGTTGTGGAACCGGCCATAAGAATATTATTAAATACTTAAGCACTAAAATTATTTATCTATACAATATTTATATCACTATATTTATTTATATAACTACATTTATTTATGTTAACAACTCGTAGAATGTTTATTTATATCACCAACTTCATTGCTCGTTGCTTGTATATATCAAACTATTTCCCCACTATCGTTCGGACGATATGTATACAGCCCAGTGTCCTTCTGGAACCTTCCGCCGCCACAATGATACCTAATACAATAGATTTAGGTCATCGGCGTAATTAACTCGTCTAGCCGTTACGCCGCCGGGGATTACGTCATCGCTCGGGAACATTCTGCCAGAAGCGGCGCTCGTATAATCTTTAGGCAGGGGCGTACGTTACACTTTGTATTTTCTAGTCAGTAAGTGTGAAATATTAGTATTATCCACCTGGTATGCAAATTGGATAAAGATGATACTTGATATTGCATACAAAAATGACACGAGATGTCACATGTCATGAACACTGCCACTAGTCTAAAATTAGATTACTTAAACTTGGCTCCAATTTCATCCAATTAGAGAGTTCAAAACTATAACTTATTCTCTACAATACTGAATTGGTAACGTGGAGCACGGTATAAGTTTTTTATAAATGAAATCAGAAGCTTGAAATGTCACTAATTGCTTACGGTTATCTAGTCGCTGAGTGGCAGTTTTTTTATGCGTTGCCGTAGTGATCTGTAGCTGCCATGGGTTGTATTGTTTACAGGAAAAAATAAATAAAACGGAACGCAAATATAGAACGTAGTGAATTCTCTAGAATAAAGTCTTTGCAGTGTATCTGTGGTAGTAATTGAAAATGGAAGTGAAGATACAATTATGGAAAAAGTGCTACCCAAGAAGTCAAAAGAAACACAAAAAAATTGTCAAAAATTTTGCTCGTTTTAAATTACATTTCCGAACATTCCAAGAATTTGAAGCCATCGTCACTCTGACATTATTGCTCTATGCTAAAAGCTTGTCTAATTATTTACTGAAAGGTGGATATTAGCAGATAACTAGAAAAAAATGTGTTTTTAGTGACAAGATTGCAAATATTTACACTATTGCTGTAGATTCCCTAAAGTGAAAGCTCCGTTGAAACAAAATTCAAGAGGCTTTAGGAGTAATAAATTTAAAGTACTGAGCCGTGATGACGTCTTAAGATTCCTCAGGCATCGGACGAAGTATTTTACTAGTTAAGCGTGAAGGTTAGTTAATTCTTTAAAAATGAAAACGTAATAAGTGATACAATGTCTTACTCCATTATAGACAGTGCTTGTCATGGATATAGCTGGTGAATGCCGCATTGGCGAACTGGTAAATATGAAAATTTACAATGTGGATGATCGAGGAAACGCCTTGTCGCTCTTCCAGGCACAAAAACTAGTAAACCTCACTATAACCAATGAAGTAGCCATAAGTGCTGTGCACATCTGCCACACACACACACACATACGCACACACGCACGTACACACACAGACATCATCGAAAAAATGTTAAAATTGAATTGTAGGGACCTTAAAACGTGTGCTTATTAATTAAAATCTAGATATACGAATCCAATGGGTCCGTGAAGTTGGAGTTACAATATCGCATTACATATAGTTAATCTCAAGTTATAAATAAATTTAAAAAATGTTTGTAACTCCAACTTCATATCTTGTTATAACATAACAAACAACTAACTTAAATAGAAATCATGCCGCTATAATATCTTGTTAAATTCATATTTGGACGAAAGGTGAAGACTACCAAGCGCGAATACAGGGGGGGGGGGTTAACGTGAACGTATACCTACAGCATACTATACTCGTAGGAATCAATTTGTAATAATGTTAAGAAAAATTACATATATTTGAATAGTTAATTAATGGTAAAAAATCTGATGTGACCAACACAATACCTCTCGCCGTTTTATTTTTATTAATTTAAATACATGTACCTATTCAATCCCTACCAACACCAAATATTTATAATTTTAAATGGCACAAAATTTATCCCTGTGGTGCACTCTCCATGCCAGAAATGAGTATCCGTGAGGCGACGCTTGGTAAACGCCCGCACGATACAAATATGTCATCATCATTACCGAAATCTGTGTACAAAGCAGACTAGCACACCCAGCAATGGGCCATATTCCGTGATGATATATTTTTACCTTCCGTCAACTTTAGGTAAGGAAGGTATTGTCTTTGGTCAAAAAATTCAATGATGAGTTTTTAGTGAATAAGTACGTTTTGGGGTCCACATAATACGATTTTAGCATTTGTATGATGATTTCTATATGTATGTGTGTGTGTGTCTGTGTGCGTGTGACGACAGTTTCAAATCGCATAACTTCAATACCACGATTCCAAAAGTTATAATGTTTTCATATTTCTCAAGTTTACATCCAGAAGAACAAGTGATTAGATTTTGGTTATAAATGGTCAACCGGAAGTACCTTCTTTTGAAGATTTTAACAGTTTTTCTTGAAAAAACGCAGTTAAATATCATTTATTGACATTTAACGTTATTATAACTTAAAGAATGTATTATTCTCTATACGATTTGACCACATTTTATACTTCATATTCAATAGATATAGCGTTAAAGAATTATAAATTATATTAAATTTCATAAATTAGCCAGATATGCTAACCATGGAAACTGCTAATATATTCAGATAATACAAATTGACAGATGTCAATATCAATAGGTACGTTCAATGAAGTAAGCAGTTCAAGCAAATGCTAGGTAAGCAAACGAGACTTGTTGCTTAGTACACTGAAAGATTTGCTATAGCTATATGACGAACTGATATTCACAAATGTCATCGAGAAAGTTAAAATTATAACAGTGTTTAACAACGAATCTCGTAATGATCCTGCTAATTACAAACCCACGGCCATAAGTTTTCTCCAAAATATTGGAAAATGTAATATCTACGCGAATATTAAAATCCATAAATACTTTTAATTATATAGCAAAAGAAGTTTTGATTCCGCGAAGGCACAGCAACCACTGCTGCACTGTTGACTTTAATACGTAATATTATAAATTCCTGGAATAATAAAAACATTTGTAGAAGCTCCTTCATTATTTATACTCGTAGATACAAGACCAACTTAATATGACAAAAATTAAATTGCTATTTTATTATTATTATACATCGTAGTTTCTAGCAATTTGTATATATATATATATAAAAAGAAGAAGAATTTTGAAAATCGAAAATGCTACCTATTTTTTTAAAAGCAGTATTTATTACTAGAAATAATATGTAGGCGAATAATTCTTCTGAATTACTGTACAAAAAATGTATTACAATTTTATAAATGATGACTCATGAACCGAATAATAACTACGTTCATACTTTTCCTATTCACTCCTAGTGATTTTTTATTTGAAGTAATAATGTGAAATAAAAATGAACGAACTATTATAAGTGTTATTAAAAATTATTTGATATAAATTAATCATAAATCTTAACATTCATTTCAAAGCTGTTTCTTTGAGTTTCGGATAATAATGTAAATATGAAAATTTGTAATTCGAAAATAATTTATTTATTGTGCCTTTTCCTATTTCTCTTGGTGTAATCTCATTCATTCATCCATGGAGGTAGGAATAAATATGGAGGGAGTATTTGCAATCGCTAGTGAAGTCGCTTCCCCCTCTATATTGTGACTGTTGTCAGTTTGAAGTTACAAGGTTGTTGCTGTCATCTAACGTTTAGCATTGTTTGTTTTTAAACGTGTACGTGTTTTGGAGAAGTGTTTACAGTTTGTGACTTTTTAATATATATCGTGTTTGTTTCATATTGACTTTTCTTAAGTGCTTTGGTGAAAATTAAGATTTTTATTCATGTGAGTTATGAAATATTGTTTTATTTTAATACTTTAACTCAACGTGTTTATAGCAGTTTAACAGAACAAACATTATTTGGACTTTATAATATTCTAGTTGACTCCAATAAGACAGGAGGAAAGTCAGCACGTCAGAAAGAAAAAGAAATGAAAATAGGAAGAAAAATTTCCTTTTTTATGATTTTATATTTTTTTATTTATTTTTATATTATTTAATAATAAACAATTAATGAGTGTATTGAACAATTGTAATTTCGTATAAATACCTAGCCTAGATCTATCGATTTAAATAAATATTGTAAAAGATAACCGTATCGGTTACAGGTAAGTGGAATTTTAATTATTTATAATTTTTCTATATTGTAATTTCTTCTAAGTACATATTTGCTAAAAAATATTTATGTTTATTGATATTACTAGAAATAAGAAATCTTAATTTCAAATATTTAATTTTATATTTGCCGCGTGAATTCCCACCACAATGTGACTGCAGCAGTACCTGCGTCCGTCCCCACAAGCCTGCATTCCCCTTGTCCTTAGCTCAAGTTTATGCTCCCTCCATATTTATATATTTATATATTATATTATATCAGTATATTGGTAGGGAAAACAGTTTTGATAATGTAAAATGTCTTGTTGCCCCTACCGGCAAAATCGTGAAACTGTTAACATTGTGTTTATGGCAGGGACTAAGAACGAAATGAGAACGAAAACGAAATAACGAAATAAACCGAAATTTTTATAAGAACGAAAACGGAAACGAAAACGCAATATATTATTTCATTCATGATTGAAAACGAAATAATTTATATCGGTTACCGGTTTTAACCGTTATTTTATTTAATATTTTATTTTATTTTATTTACAGCAAATATTTTACAGGCAAATATTATTGAATTTTCAGATATTTGATTTGCAAACAAGCAGATTTTCAAAATAGCTCTCCCGTAGCTAGCCCTGTTACGTGTTAGGTTAAACGGTAACAGTATACTCGTAGTTTCATCTATTGAACACTGACTGCGATAATTTTCATTTGCACACACTGTCGGTATTCGTTTTATTAGTTATGTTAAGTACTGATATAAGAGAACTAACATAAAGGAAGATTTGCTTGAAAACATACTATTAGTTAGGTGAAATAAAATGTAATTAATGTTTTATTCTTTACCGTAAAAAATTCAGGCCATAGCATAAGCTTTTCTTCTTATTTTTATATATGTATTATCTTTCCTTTATATGTATGTTTTATTTTCATGTTTAATAAAAAAAAACTTATTATATTTCTATATTTTCATTAATAGTTATAACCGGTATTAACCGGTATTTAACTACTGTGAACGAAAACGAAAATATTTAGGTGGGAAAATTAAGAACGGAAACGAAATTTTTCGGTTTCGTTCGGATAAGAACTGAACGAAATATTTTTACAAAAACTGTTAGAAATAAATTATTTAGTTTTTCAAATTTTAAAATATACATCAAGTATTAGTGCAAGACACAATTATCGTCTTCATAAGTTTTCCAGAAAGCCATATAATCAGCTTTATTTTTTTTGCTAAAACACGCAATTACTACTTTATTAATTCTAATTAAACTATATTATCAAGAGTCATGAAACTTCGTCTTACACTACAAGGAATATTAATGAATGTATATTTAAATTTTGAAGCCATGTGCTTTCGTTAAATTTGAGCAAAACTGCTTCCAAAAATACCTAATATTTAAGCTATTTATCAAGCGATTTGAACGCTGTTACACGCGCCATTAAGCAAAGAGTTTGATCTGTTCCACATGACATGTTACTTGGTAAATTACAATTCTATCGCATTAGACGTATCCCATTGAAACTAATTGAGTCATACTTAAATAATAGAGAACAAAGAGTTTCACTAAATAACGTAGTCAGCGATCTTAAATGTATAGATAAAGGAGCTCCTCAGGGTAGCATATTGGGACCGCTATTATTCACAATCTATGTTAATGATCTACCTATTAATATGGATCGTGAAACATTCCAATTTGCGGATAATACAACCTTTATTTGCTGTAGTAACAATATAGAATCCTTAAGGGATAGATCAGAATATATTTTAAAACAAGCTGTTGATTGGTATAAAACTAATAAACTGATTTTAAACACTAAAAAAAAAACAAATATATTAGATTTTAAAAATACGATTAAACCAAATGATTTCGTCTTAAAACACTTAAGTATGCTTATAACCACCAATTTGAACTGGAAATGTCATGTTGATTTGTTAAGTAAAAACGTATCTAAATGCTTATACGCTTTACGAAAAATGTCTGTACTGTTGGTCGCACAGCTACTGAGTTGCGTTTCATTATAAAACGGTATAATATGCTGTCCCGTACATTTATCTTTTGCGTTATTTTACTGTAATTGCGTTACCGCATGAGTTACTTCATTACAAATAAGCACGCGTTGAACGAAACCCTCGGCCCCACGGCCTATGCTTGTTTGTCCCTTTTTGAAACGCAGTAGCTTTTGTCTTGCAGCGTAGGTTCAACAGCGTTGTTATACGGCTAGTAAAGTGCAAATACACGTTATGGAATGGTCAATTGAAATTACTATCGAATTCCTGGAATTAGTCCAAAACGAACTAATAATTTAGAACCCAATAGATGAAAAACATAAAGTCCGCAATGCAGTTCACGATGCGTAGGTTAGAATTAGTCAGTGCAGATTTTACTATAAAAGAAATAAAAAATCATTAATGTGAACTTATAGGAAGTTCTACCTTAAAGTAAAATCGCAAATGATGACTGGTGCGCTGAGCGTACTCACACGCCAATGCGCCATGGCAATGATCGAGGCTTGTAGAAACTTTACGGGAGTGTAGTGGCACAATGCGTCGCAGGCCGTAAGAACCAGGCTTTACAAAACCGACGTTTCGATACCCACTTCTACCTTCATCAGGGTAAGATCTTGCAGATTTTTACATACAATCATGCAGACATAAATACATTCGTTTCAACTAGTGTTTCATACATCGTACAAAAATTCGTAAAAAAGTACATACACGTTCGTCCACTGTCAAATTCGACAACACAATATAATAAATATCCGGAGATAATGTGCTTGCCACATGAGATTTTTTTTGTTTAAGTATATTGAGTCTAATAAAATAAGTAATACTTTTGTACATAAATTTTCTACACTTTTACTTTTGCATTTAAAAATCTCAAATTAAATTTGCTGGCCTCCTCCAAATATCTTAGGTCACTAGAAACACGAAAAATTTAATATTTATGTCGAAGTAAAGCTTGGAATCCTGTTAGTGTTATATACATGTGCGATACGTTTCTATGAAGGATGACTGGCTGCTTATTAACTTGATTAATAAATCGATACTGCATACATACCAGACCATGACCCATACATTAGTACATTTAACAGTTCCTTTTACTAATAATAAATCAATTGGGATAAGAATAGTTCGTTCTAATCAAACTTGTTATACAGCAAAAATATATTTTTAACTCACGTTTGCGTCTAATTTTATACTTTGAATACATTTGTGAACATACTCGTAAATTTGTTTGAGCAGTTTAAAATAATTTCGAGCAGTAGCATTTAACTGTAAGATATATTTCGGTAGTAAAAAGTATAATAATAATTTTAAATGGCACAAAATTGACCCCTGTGGTGCACTTTCCACGCCAGCAATGAGTGCCCGTGAGGTGACGCTTGGTAAACGCCCGCACGGTACAAATATGTCATCATCATTACCGAAATCTGCGTACAAAGCAGATTGGCACACCCAGCAATGGGTAATATACTGTGATGATTTATTTATTTATTTTATTAGTGCTTCCCCTACTGCAAATGTTGCGAATGCACCTGCTGCTGAGTCCATTGCAGGAGGTTCGAAACCCGATGAAATAAGTAAAAAACTTATCTTCTTATTATTAAATTTAAAACGAACGACATTTCATAGTGCAAACAATTGCATGAGTGCATGGTCGAGAAGTTCCCGGAACTTGAAATAAAACTATTCACAATGTCTTAGACCAACGGAGGCAATTGTTCACCAAAACACGATTAGACGCAAACACGGTAGAAGAAATTAGACGAGAAGTACGAGCAGAACTCGGAATACCAAAACCTGAAAATATAAACGAAGTAGATATTACCATTAGACCAAGCACGAGTAGCATACTTACCTTACCAGCAATGACGATCACAGCTCGATTTTACGATAAAAAGTTACCGATGCTTTGAAGAAAATCTCCTTTTCCATGGAATAGAACCCGCAAACAAGCCATACTTACCGCACCTGTAAGATAATAAAAACAATAAAATTATAATTAATGTGTGTGAAATTAATAGCATTTAAAATGCCACCCTCGCCCACAATAACAGACATTGCTGATAAGGAAGGTATACATCGGAGCCGAACAACATTAATAATAAACAAACAAAAAATAACACATAAATAACACAACACATAACAAAAATGTGCAACCACCATGAAATAGGAGACTGAGAAATACAATTGAGGCATTAGGAAAAGAAATAGGTATACCTTGTCCAAAGATATTTCGTTATGGCTTTAACTTACTAAGCCTGTGGTAAACCTCACACAGCAAGAGATTGTACCTGTTGGCGCACAGGGTAGGATTGCAAAATAAATCGTCCTTGACCGGTATTAATACATATTAGGGAAACTAAGATACCTAATGAGTAGGTATATAAATGAGTTTTCAAAAATTTAAAATCAGTAGTAATACTAACTTTCGTACTGAGAGGTCAACAATTTACGTAATATGTGACGACCATTTGAAGAAGACAATACTGATATTTTACCAGTTGAAAATTGTGATAAAATTAAACGGACGTTTTTGCCGCAAGAAGCGAAAGAAATAGTTTCAAATGTGTATAACTATTTAAAAGAAAAAGATAGTGAAGGTGAAAATTTGGCTCTGATAAAAACATCAGAAATGACGAAAGTGCCGTACAATACTGTTCGTGATATAGTAAGTGGAGTGAGAACTAGAAAGAAAAGGCGTGACGCGGGTAATTCGAGAATAGTGAATTCTTTTCAAGAAGATACAATTCGACGCAAAATATATGCAATGTATGCCGAAAAAATGTTGCCGTCTATTCGCATATTGTATCAGAGACTCAAAGTCGATAAATGTGAAATAAATTGTTCTTTGAGTACTCTGCATTCAGTTCTCCATAAAATCGGTTTTCGTTCCAAAAAATTGATAAACGGCAAACAATAATGGAGATTCGAAGAATACGCGAATGGCGCTTCAAGTTCTTAAGAGAAATTAAAAAATATCGTGCTGAAAATCGTCCGATAATATATTTGGACGAAACTTCATTTGACACCCACAACACAGTACCAAAAAGTTGGACAGACGATACAAATGATTGTGCAATCGATGTTCCACCAGCACGAGGCAAGAGAAATATAATACTTCATGCCGGGTGTGACCAAGGATGGATAAATGGTGCGCGATTTTTAGCTGGCCGTAACGCTAAAAATTTGTGTTTAGATTATCATGACAATATGACAGCTAATATTTTTGAGACGTGGTTTTGTGATAATTTACTGCCGAATTTGCCGAAAAACAGCGTTATTGTTATGGATAATGCCAGTTACCATTCGCGGCAAATCGCGAAAATACCATCTACTTCCATGAAGAAGGCCGAGATTCAGGAGTATTTAATTAACAACGATCTTTACTTCGAAGAATCATACAATAAAAAACAATTGTTAGAAGTTGTTCAAATTAAACCTCCTGTGAAACAGTATGTGTGTGACAATTTAGCAAAGCAATTTGGACATGATGTACTTCGATTGCCTCCTTATTATTGTATTTTTAATCCAATTGAATTAATTTGGGGGCAATTAAAATGCAATATAAGACGGAAGAATACATCACCGACTGTAAGTGACGATGTTATCGAACTAATAATAAGTGAAATGAACAATATAACACCAGAACTTTGGGCTAACAGTGTGCGACATGTGATTGATATAGAAAATCAATATATTGATATTAATAATATTACCAAAGACTTTATTATAAATATTCAAGACTCAAGTGACGATAGTGAAATGGATTGTGATAGTGAGAATGATATTGTCGAATAATTACATATGTATACCATTGTAATATGTATTTATTGTTATGTATGGCACTATTGTTTAATTGCATTATTGAATTAAATGACGAATTGTTATACAATGATACTTTTATGTAACTTTTTTTTTTCTTCATTATTATTAATAATATTTGTACAAAATTCTCTGTTTAAAAATGAAATTAAATTAGGAAATATTGAATACATACCTGCCCTTGCACCCCTATAAATCAGGCTTAAATCCCTAACAATAGACCCGCTGAGAGGGCCATAACGAAATATCTCTGAACAAGCTATATCCTTTCATAAGCCCGCAGGGAGAAACCAAGCTCAAAAGTCCTTAAGAAAGCTATAAACATCGTCATCAATTACAGAAATGACGAAAACAACACATCAACAGAAATACTAGATTTTTTAAAGCAGAAACTTGCAGTCGCTTAGAACCGCTTAAGAAGATTCAAAGAAAGTCATAAAAGAAGAACTCAAAACAGCACCTTTACATCCAAACAGAAAAACTTCTATAGAAATCTAAAAAATATAAGCCAAGCTGACGGAAACACAGGACATCATAACACTGGATACAGAAAAATTCAATGAATTCTCGGAATACACCTGGTCTACCCCAACTATTCTTTCACTGCAGACAAAAACGAGTATTCACACACTTATAACAATTCTCAGAAGAACACCTAGCTCTCTAACATTTGGTATACCTTCTCTAATACCTAAAACCGATACACCCAATGAAGATCCGTCAATATACAGGCCGATTACATGTCTACCAAATGCATATAAAATATTAACTTCATTACTGACCCAGAAACTCTATAAGCACCTAGAAAACAACAAAAATACTTGCAGAAGAACAAAAAGGAAGTAAAAATAAAAACACGAAGGGATGTAAGGACCAACACAACATAGACACTATAATAACGGAGGAAGCAAAAAATAAATATAAAGATATGGTACAAGTGCAAACTGCAAAAAGCAAATTGGGATATTCTCCGTGAAACAGACGATATAATAAAAATTACAAAGTTATGTCTCAACTTCTGCTCTAGGAGTCCACTCACTGGACCGGACAGAGACCACAGGTTACTCCAAAATGATGAACACCAAATAGTGCGAAACGCGTCTGTGGTTACGTGTTGTACTGGCCGACTTCTGACGATGGCTCCATGGGAGTTGACTCAGAAGTTGTAAACTGGTGAAACTAGACGTAACTTTGTATTTTTACTTCCTTGTACGTAAGTAAAGGAAGTATTGTAATCGCGAAAAATTTCGGTTTTCAGATTTCAACGGAAATATCCATTTTGATCATCCCTGAATCCATTTTGACTAATTTCGTCGTGACGTCTGTACGTACGTACGTCCGTACGTACGTATCTCGCATAACTCAAAAACGGTAAGCCGTAGAAAGTTGAAATTTTGTATTTAGGACTCCTATAACATCTAGTTGTGCACCTCCCTTTCTGGTTATTACACAATTTCCAGAAGTGGCACTTTACATGAAGCCTATAATAGATTTTAATGAAAAACTGTTTTAAAATATAATCCGAAACTTTTCAAATTTGGTATACAAGACTTTTATGTCAATCGAAATAACATAATAGATTTTGGTTCAAATAGGCTAACCGGAAGTGGTACATTACTTGAAGTTGTTAACAGTTTTTCTTGAATAAAATGATTATATTTTGATTTTAGAAATAAATGCTTCAAATAAAAGTTTTAGAGAATTAATTTCTGCGTCTAGCACATCAAGTATTATTAAATTAGCCCTTTGTATAAGTGAGATATGTAAATTTAAAAATTATATACTTTTTTGTTTTTGTGATAAAGCTTGCTATGGATTAGGACAAATATATAAAAGAATGTTCATGTCAAATTACGTTAAATACGTGCAATTTTATGATTCGTACAATAATAAATATTATATTTTTATTGTGAAATTAGTCATATTCATTGTTGTAATCAAATATTTCTTTGTTGTAATCAAAACTCTCTTTAAAAACATGCTTTATGATCGCTATATATCTTACTGTTTTGAAGTTAAAATTAATATTTTGTAATTTATTTTTTAAAAAAATATGTATAGTTTAATAATCGTACAAGGAAGTCGTGTGGTGTCCACATCAGATTTTTTTTTTATAAATAAGTAAATAAATATATATATATATACAGGGTGGAAACGAACTTAATGTCATAAATTTAAGGGTGAGTAGTATGACATGTGTAGATTACGAAACCGAAAGAATTTTTAAAAAATTCGCATATTTAAGGGTAGTTTTCATGAAACTAACATTTTTGGTACCACTGGACCACTGGCAACGCATTTGCATTATTTTATCTATTACACAATTATTTTCGTTAAAATGCTATTTAATTTAATTATTAAGAATAATATCTTATACAACTAATTTTGAATGTATTTTTGATAACCATATTTTTAATGAAATATGAATTAAAACAGCAGTAAGAAAAAGTTTCCTTAAGAAAAGTTGAATTTTCGTTTTTCGAATTTTAAAAAAAATCTTTCAGTTTCGTAATCTACACATGTCATACTACTCACCCTTAAATTTATGACATTAAGTTCGTTTCCACCCTGTATATATATATATATATATATATATATATATATATATATATATATATATATATATACAGGGTGGAAATGAACTTAATGTCATAAATTTAATGGTGAGTAGTATGACATGTGTAGATTACGAAACAGAAAGAATTTTTTAAAAATTCACATATTTAAGGGTAGTTTTCATGAAACTAACATTTTTGGTACCACTGGACCACTGGCAACGCATTTGCATTATTTTATCTATTACACAATTATTTTCGTTAAAAATGCTATTTAATTTAATTATTAAGAATAATATCTTATACAACTAATTTTGAATGTATTTTTGATAACCATATTTTTAATGAAATATGAATTAAAACAGCAGTAAAAAAAAGTTTCTTAAGATAAGTCGAATTTTCATTTTTCGAATTTTAAAAAAATTCTTTCAGTTTCGTAATCTACACATGTCATATTACTCACCCTTAAATTTATGACATTAAGTCATATATATATATATATATATATATATATATATATATATATATATATATATATATATATCATCACGGCATATTACCCATTGCTGGGTGTGCCAATCTGCTTTGTACACAGATATCGGTAATGATGAAATATTACCGCTTACCAGGCGTCACCTCACGGGCACTCAATGCTGGCGTGGAGAGTGCGCCACAGGAGTGAATTTAGTGCCATTAAAATTTGAAGTAAATTTTGGCGTCGGTCGGGATCGAACCCGGGTTCCCAGGTTCACGACCAGACACTCAGACACACGGCCACGAGACCCCATTTTTACCTCCCGCTCCGTAAGGGAGGTTTAGAGATCGTGCTAAAAATCGCATATCGAGATTTTGGTAAATGACCACGTTTTAAGGTCCCTACAATTCAATTTTAACATTTTCACGATGATGTCTGTGTGTATGTATGTATGTGTGTGTGTGTGGATCCTTTATATGCTCTAACTCAAATACTATCATTCAGAAAGTTTTGAAACCATGTATTTCTACCTTATTCTAATATGGAAATATCTGATTAGATTTTGGTGGCAATCGGATAACCGGCAATGGCAGTTTAGTTGAAGCTCAAGATAGTTTTTCTTCAAAAAATACTTTTAATGTATTTTTTTCTCATTTTGTTATTATAAAAATTAAAGATTATTCCATTTTCTACAAGCTTGCTTTAATACTTTTTCTATATATTGTATGGATAAATTTATAAAGTACATAATATAAAAATTATATACATAGGTAAATGGTGGGAGGTACTGTGTTGGTCACATCAGATTTTTATTATAAAGATATGGGATATATTGATTACAAAAAAAGCCTTCGACAGTATACCACATAACTAGGTCCGTGAACTTGGCAGCAACATATTTAAAAAACTCTGCTGTGGCCAGCATAATACCTTCGGTCAATCCTGTATATTATGTACAAATTCCATACATAATTTTTCTTGCAAAATATTCTAAATTTCAAGTAAAATTATTTCATAAACAAACTATGCAAATGACACTTGACACTGACATCTTTTTCTTTAGCTTTTCCCATTCATTCTGTTTTGAGGGTCGTCCGGATTCGGTTACTTTTCTCTCAAGTCTTCCGCAATACAGTCCTTCCATCTTATCTTTGGTCTTCCTCTGTTACTTCCACCTTCTATTACTAAGCTATTCATAAAATAATTTTACTGGAATTATAGGATTTTTCGCAAGAAAATTTATGTATAGGGCGCGAGCAGTCACATGACTTGCTGACCTTGGCAAGCAGATATGGGGGCCCGTATCAGAATGACAGCTTTTAATTATGTCCATAACTGACAAATGTCATAATATTTCATTCAGAATTTCATTTTTTGGTATTTTATGATTCCTTTTCTCGGCAACTGAATTTCATATTCCTGATAATAAATAAACCACATGAAATAAGAAAATCATGAAATTTTGAATGAAAAATTATGACACTTGTCAGTTATGTAAAGTCACGTCACTGCACGCGCCCTATACATAAATTTTCTTGCAAAAGATCCTCTATTTCCAGTAAAATTATTTCATAAACAAATTATGCTAATTGCACTTGACATTGACATCTTCTTTAGTTTTTCCCATTTGTTAGGGGTCGCTATTTTTTATTTTCTTCTTCCTCTCATTTTTGTTTTGCGTGTCGTCCTCATTCAGTTCCTTTTCTCTCAAGTCTTCCGAAATACAGTCCTTCTATATTATATTTGGTTTTCCTATGTTTCTTCCACCTTCTATTAATAATAATAATAATAATAATAAACTTTATTGATATTAATCAAAGGCGGGGGTTCAGCCAGAGGCTGCTTTTCAACCCAACCCAATACATACATAATAGGTACATAAACACGAATACAATGCGTTACTGTTGAAAAATAATACATATGTGTATAAGTTGAAAAACAAAGAGAACATTGAAAAGCAAAATATAATCAATTAGATACAATATTTTGAGTCAGCAAAGAACAAGTTTTAGCAGATCGTACAGGTATTATGTCTAGTTAATAATTAAATTTATTAAATGATGCTTGAAAGAATTGACGGACAGAGATTTCATGTCGGTTTGTATAGTGTTGTAGAGAGTTGGTGCTAAGTATGAAAATGAACACTTAAACTTGGATTTTTTGAAAGAAGGCACAATATATAAATCCTTGATACGTAAACTGTAGTTATATTGTTTGGGAATAAGTTTGTCAACCAAATATGAAGGTGTACGAGTTACTAAGGTTTTATGTACCAAAGACAGGTATTACTAAACTATTCATTTTTCTTCCAATATATTCATCCTCATGACATGCTCAAACCAATGTAATCGTCTCTTATATATTTCTAGAAACATTAGAGTTATTTCCCTTATTCTTTCATTCATTTACTTTTTATTGATACTGATATCTGTCAATTTGAATTTTCTGAATATATTAGCAGTTTCGATGGTTAAGTTAGCATAGCTGGCTGAGTTATGAAATTTAATATCTTTATAATTGTTTAACTCTATATCTGATGAATATGAAATATAAAATGCAATCAAAAATCAAATCGTATAGAGAATAATATATTATTTAAGTTAAAAAAATATTTAACTGAGTTTTTTCAAGAATAACTATTAAAATCTTCAAATGAGAGTACTTTCGGTTGACGGGTTGACCAATTATAACCAAAATCTAATCAAGTCTGCATATATGGTTGTAAGGAAGAGGAATACGTAAGAATTGTAATTTTTGGAATTCTAGTATTGGAGATATCGTGGCCGAAATCGCGGTCAAACACACACACACACTCACACACACACACACACACACACACACACACACACACACACACACACACACACATCATCGTAAAAATAGTAAAATCGTATTGTAAAGACCCTAAAACGTGCTTATTCAATGAAAACTCAACACTGATTTTTTTGACCAAAGACAATACCTTCCTTATTTATAAGTGACGGAAGGTAAAAAATTAATACAAGTGTACTTAATCGATTCTATCTCGTTTGTATTTCATTGTATTTTACTAAATATTATTTGTATTGAGCAATTAATGCTAATAAATTGGATTTATTTTTATGTTGCCAAGTTCACGGCAGCAGCAAAATTTGCTTAATTTTTTTTTATAAATTTCACAAATTGTTTGTATTTCGTTTGTATTTCATTGTATTTTTAGTAAAAAAATTGAAAAAAAAAATCTACGGAAAGTTATGAAAATATAATTTTTCTGCTGTCAAGTTCACACTAGCAGCAAAGTTTACGTAATTTTTTTTTATAAATTTCACAGATCGTTTGTATTTGATTGTATGTATAAGGATGTAAAAGAAATAAGTAAATTAAATTTAACCAATGACTAAACTCATCGAGAGCAACAATATTTCTTAATAACTTTTTTTTGAAATCTCATTTTTAAGATATTGTGCTGGCTTATGGTAAAACTCAGAGAAACGCTGACAAAGCCCAGCAAATTTATTTGGACTGTTTTCCGAATCGTCATCTTCTATATATTCGCACCTTTTTCCATGTATGTAAATAAAATATGTATTTATTCTCAGGCAGGTTTTAGTTCTCAAAGGATAGCACTACACAAAATGTCACATATGACAATTTGGAGGATATTGAAGGAACAACAGTTACATCATTTCGTCGACGCTTTCAGAGTGTATTAATAATGACGGTGGCCATTTTGAACATTTATTGTGAGTTAATTTAGGCCTGCATCACTTTTAATCATCTTTATGCGTTTTCTTGTTCCTTCAATTGTAGAGTTGTTTCTCGTCGACTACATCCTATAAATATCTTACAATTTTTGGATTGTTATAACATAAAAATTTGACATATGACTTTTTTGTTACGTTGGTCGAGGTATCCTATTCTATCTTTTATCTTTCCCGATTTGTATATAGTTTCACCATCAGGTGTATCGATCAATCTATTCACCAGTTTCTAACCTTTCTTTTGTGTTGTCAAATTCATTCAACCTTTCATTGTATTCAGTCGCAGTCACAACGGAAACAATTGGTTGTAGACGCATGCGCAGTCCATTTTGAATTCAACCATAGGCAGGTAATGAAATATGTAATAAAACTTTGAAGAATTTTAACTCAATATCTAGAAGGTTTACAAGAAAAAGTTATTAAGAAATATTGTTGCACTCGACGAGTTCTATCACTGGTTAAATTTAATGTATTTATTTCTGTTCCACCCTGTATGTATCTACTTTGACCCTATACATCACAAATTTGGACACATAATCTTTTATATTGATGATTATACGTATTTTTATATTGCCGGGCGGTTTTTCAGAACGGTAGACATACACTGCCGCGTCGCTAACTTCACTCCCATGAGAATTTTTGGCAAAACAAAAGCACATCTAAGATGACCCCTCATCAAGGCGCATCACATGTCCCATTTAACCAAAGTCGTATCTCTTATAGTTTCCGAGATCCCAATGGTAGCCTTCGAAGTCCGGACAGCCTATATATGTGTGTTTGCTGGATCTGTACATTTTTTTTGCATAAATTTCACTAGAAATTCAATCGAATACAAACAAAAAACAAATTGTAAAATTAACAAAAAATATCTAAACTAGCTAGCGTAAATTTGGCAGCATAAAACTGATATTGTCCTAACTACCCGTAGAACTTTTTTTCAAATTTTTTCCTAGAAATACAATGGAATACAAACGATCTGTGAAATTTTTAAAAGAAACTACGAAAACTTTGCTGCTAGCGTGAACTTGGCAGCATAAAAATAAAATGTAATTTATTGGCATTAATTGCGCAATACAAATAATATGTAGTAAAATACAATGAAATACAAACGAAATATCGATAAAGTATTAATTTTTTACTTCCTTGTACGTAAGTAAAGGAAGTATTGTAATCGCGAAAAATTTCGGTTTCCAGATTTCAGCGGAAATATCCATTTTGATCATCCCTGAATCCAGGGCCGGTTTTACCTATTGGCACATGGAGCACGTGCCCCGGGCCCCGCACTAAATGGGGCCCCGCGCTGATTAATTTTGAAATAAAAAATCGTGAAAAAACACGTGAAAAACTTTAAATGATTATCACAGAAACATTTTCATTTTATAGAATCATAGAACTGTGCCTATGTAAGCATGTGTAGATTTTTATGGATAAAAATCCCCTTGAAGGGCCCCGCAATTTACTCGGGCCTCGGGCCCCGCGTTAGATAAACACGGCTCTGCCTGAATCCATTTTGACTAATTTCGTCGTGACGTCTGTACGTACGTACGTATCTCGCATAACTCAAAAACGGTAATCCGTAGAAAGTTGAAATTTTGTATTTAGGACTGCTATAACATCTAGTTGTGCACCTCCCTTTCTGGTTATTACACAATTTCCAGAAGTGGCACTTTACATGAAGCCTATAATAGATTTTAATAAAAAACTGTTTTAAAATATAATCCAAAACTTTTCAAATTTGGTATACAAGACTTTTATGTCAATCGAAATAACATAATACATTTTGGTTAAAATAGGATAACCGGAAGTGGTACATTACTTGAAGTTGTTAACAGTTTTTCTTGAATAAAATGATTTTATTTTGATTTTAGAAATAAATGCTTCAAATAAAAGTTTTAGAGAATTAATTTATGCGTCTAGCACATCAAGTATTATTAAATTAGCCCTTTGTATAAGCGAGATATGTAAATTTAAAAATTATATACTTTTTTGTTTTTGTAATAAAGCTTGCTATGGATTAAGACAAAAACATAAAAAAAAATGTTCATGTCAAATTATGTTAAATATGTGCAATTTTATGATTCGTACAATAACAAATATTATATTTTTATTGTGAAATTAGTCATATTCATTGTTGTAATCAATAATAATAATAATAATCTTTATTGTATATAAACTTACAAAGTTATTACAATTATGGTGATGAATTTGTCATTACACTTTTATATATTTTTTCGTTGCGTTGATGGAGATAAGATGATGATGAAAGGACAGTCACAAACATCCAAGCCCCTGGTGGGAATCGAACCCACGACCCCAGCAACCGAGCGGTAATGGTCGCTTTGAGCGCTGTCTAAACACGCTCGGCCACCGAGGCGACCATTGTTGTAATCAAATATTTCTTTGTTTTAATCAAAACTCTTTTTAAAAACTGCCTTTATGGTCGCTATATATCTTACTGTATTGAAGTTAAAAAAAAAAAATTGTAATTTATTTATTAAAAAAATATGTACAGTTTAATAATCGTACAAGGAAGTCGTGTGGTGTCCACACCAGATTTTTTGAATATGTGCTGCCAAGTTCACGCACCTTAGTTATGACTATATCAGTTTTATGCTGCCAAATTTACGGTAGCTAGTTTACGTTTTTACTTCCTTGCACGTAAGTAAAGGAAGTATTGTAATCGCGAAAAATTTCGGTTTTCAGATTTCAGCGGAAATATCCATTTTGGTCATCCCTGAATCTATTTTGACTAATTTCGTCGTGACGTCTGTACGTACGTACGTCCGTATCTCGCATAACTCAAAAACGGTAAGCCGTAGAAAGTTGAAATTTTGTATTTAGGACTCCTATAACATCTAGTTGTGCACCTCCCTTTCTGGTTATTACACAATTTCCAGAAGTGGCACTTTACATGACGCCTATAATAGATTTTAATGAAAAACTGTTTTAAAATATAATCCAAAACTTTTCAAATTTGGTATACAAGACTTTTATGTCAATCGAAAAAACATAATAGATTTTGGTTAAAATAGGCTAACCGGAAGTGGTACATTATTTGAAGTTGTTAACAGTTTTTCTTGAATAAAATGATTTTATTTTGATTTTAGAAATAAATGCTTCAAATAAAAGTTTTAGAGAATTAATTTCTGCGTCTAGCACATCAAGTATTATTAAATTAGCCCATTGCATAAGCGAGATATGTAAATTTAAAATTTTTATATTTTTTGTTTTTGTAATAAAGCATGCTATGGATTAGGACAAAAACATAAAAAAAATGTTCATGTCAAATTACGTTAAATACGTGCAATTTTATGATTCGTACAATAACAAATATTAAAATATTATATTTTTATTGTGAAATTAGTCATATTCATTGTTGTAATCAAATATTTCTTTGTTGTAATCAAAACTCTCTTTAAAAAGAACCGGGTTAGATTATGATCGCTATATATCTTACTGTTTTGAAGTTAAAATTAATATTTTGTAATTTATTTATTAAAAAAATATGTATAGTTTAATAATCGTACAAGGAAGTCGTGTGGTGTCCACATCAGTTTTTTTAAAAATAAAAAGTAGAAAACAAAAACTTATATAGCATTAAGCAGGCTTTACAGATTGCATAGAATAGCACGGAATAGCATGGAATAGAATAGCACAAGGAATAGAAATATAAACCAGTGTACATGCACGGAACCATGTATACTTATATAGAATGGAATAGAGTAGTACAGAATGGAATACGAAATATCCAAATTTTATATTTTATTCTATTCCATTCTTGTTCCTATTCCATTTGGCTTATTCCGATGCTATTTTTGTGCTTTCGGCGTAATTTTGTATAGTGAGTGTGTAAATAAGGATACACTCATACGGGTATACATAAAAAACTGATCACTATCGGTACTTTTCATTTTTTTAAAATATTTTTTCGCAGAAACCACAACGACGACTTCATTCAATACTTTTAAGATAAATTACTAAATTATCAAACTCTCATCATTATAATCAATTGGCTGTCCATCTCGCAGAGATAAATAATAAATATTGTAGCGCGCGCCGACTCGATGCACTCGAATGCTTGCCCCGCTACTGGTAGCATATTCTCGAGCGATGACGTAATCCCCGGCGGGGGAAACCCATACGCGTTTAGACTGGTTTAATTACATCTGGTGGGGTGATCCTTTTTATTCGATGGAAAGATGGAGAACATTCCAGAGAAATGACGCCGCGCAATATAAGCATGTCAGAGAAGCCAGCGAAAATAGTTTGATAGGTATATAGAAGCAACGAGCAATGAAATTGGTGTATAAATAAACAGTCCACAAGTTGTGAACATAAATAAATGTAGTTATATAAATAAATATAGTAATATAAATATTGTTTAAATAAATAATCTTAGTGTTTAAGTATTTAATAATATTCTTAGTCTTCAATTAATGTTTATAATTGTTTAATCATAGTGTTAGTTATTTTTATTATCTTTTTAATATTTATCCTAATTATTTATCGTTTAATAAACGTATTATATTAATTAATAATATTTCTTTGATTTTTACACTTCACTCAAATAAATAAACGTTACATTATTATGAAATCATTTTCTTAAATTATTTTTCAAGCAATTTCTAATAATGTTATTGATTAAAAGACATAGGTGGGTTCTGTTCACATCTGAAAATCTTATTATAAATAATGAACAAAATCGCAATGAAAGTTACCCCTTTTTACTTCCTTGTACGTAAGTAAAGGAAGTATTGTAATCGCGAAAAATTTCGGTTTTCAGATTTCAACGGAAATATCCATTTTGATCATCCCTGAATCCATTTTGACTAATTTCGTCGTGACGTCTGTACGTACGTACGTCCGTACGTACGTATCTCGCATAACTCAAAAACGGTAAGCCGTAGAAAGTTGAAATTTTGTATTTAGGACTCCTATAACATCTAGTTGTGCACCTCCCTTTCTGGTTATTACACAATTTCCAGAAGTGGCACTTTACATGAAGCCTATAATAGATTTTAATGAAAAACTGTTTTAAAATATAATCCGAAACTTTTCAAATTTGGTATACAAGACTTTTATGTCAATCGAAATAACATAATAGATTTTGGTTCAAATAGGCTAACCGGAAGTGGTACATTACTTGAAGTTGTTAACAGTTTTTCTTGAATAAAATGATTATATTTTGATTTTAGAAATAAATGCTTCAAATAAAAGTTTTAGAGAATTAATTTATGCGTCTAGCACATCAAGTATTATTAAATTAGCCCTTTGTATAAGCGAGATATGTAAATTTAAAAATTATATACTTTTTTGTTTTTGTAATAAAGCTTGCTATGGATTAAGACAAAAACATGAAAAAAAATGTTCATGTCAAATTATGTTAAATATGTGCAATTTTATGATTCGTACAATAACAAATATTATATTTTTATTGTGAAATTAGTCATATTCATTGTTGTAATCAAATATTTCTTTGTTTTAATCAAAACTCTTTTTAAAAACAGTTTTTCTTGAATAAAATGATTTTATTTTGATTTTAGAAATAAATGCTTCAAATAAAAGTTTTAGAGAATTAATTTCTGCGTCTAGCACATCAAGTATTATTAAATTAGCTCTTTATATAAGCGAGATATGTAAATTTAAAAATTATTTTTTTGTAATAAAGCTTGCTATGGATTAGGACAAAAAAAAAATGTTCATGTCAAATTACGTTAAATACGTGCAATTTTATGATTCGTACAATAACAAATATATTTTTGTTGTAAAATTAGTTATATTCATTGTTGTAATCAAATATTTCTTTGTTGTAATCAAAACTCTCTTTAAAAACTCCCTTTATGGTCGCTATATATCTTACTGTTTTGAAGTTAAAATTAATATTTTGTAATTTATTTATTTAAAAAATATGTATAGTTTAATAATCGTACAAGGAAGTCGTGTGGCGTCCACATCAGATATTTTGTTTTTGTAATAAAGCTTGCTATGGATTAGGACAAATATATAAAAGAATGTTCATGTCAAATTACGTTAAATACGTGTAATTTTATGATTCGTACAATAACAAATATTATATTTTTATTGTGAAATTAGTCATATTTAAGGTGACCAACTATTTTTTGTTCAAAAAGAGTACACTTTGCAAGTATTTCATATTTGAAAAAAAAGAAGAAAAAACGATAAAAACTTTATTTTCTTTTAAAAACATATTTTTCTTCGGAGTGGATTTTATTTTATTTTGTACACCTCAAATCTTGTTAACTTGAACAAAAAGTACGAAATTGTTGGTTTTCTCTAACCTCAAATTAATTAAACAGAGAGGGAATTCCCATAAAACTTTGCCGTACATACTACGCATGCGTCAAGACTGTCAAGCATGCCGTACATACTGCACATCAAAGATCAGCCTGGGGATTACGTACACAAATATTGGAGAGATAGATATATCCATCTCTTTTCACAAATGTAATTTTGACGTTGTTAGAAAAAGAGGTCTGTAGTATCTATCTATCTCTCCAGGTACATAATACGACCTCTCAATTGTGCCGGAAACGGCAGCCATATGTGCGCGCGAAATTCAAATCACTGTCAAACTCGTGTCTGGTGTTTGCCCTGTCCCCCCTGTCCCTCTGACGTGCCGGAAACGGCAAGCAATATGCGCGCGTGAAATTCAAATCACTGTCAAAATAAATTTAAATATTTAATTAATAAAATTGAAATAAAATAATCTAAAAAAAATGTTTTAGAAATACAAATTGAGTATAAAATTATACAAATGAGTACTTTCAGAGTACAGGATTTGAAAAGAGTACGGTTTGCGAAAAAAGAGTACAAAACTCAGTAAATGAGTATAGTTGGTCACCTTATCATATTCATTGTTGTAATCAAATATTTCTTTGTTGTAATCAAAACTCTCTTTAAAAACATGCTTTATATGGTCGCTATATATCTTACTGTTTTGAAGTTAAAATTAATATTTTGTAATTTATTTATTAAAAAAATATGTATAGTTTAATAATCGTACAAGGAAGTCGTGTGGTGTCCACATCAGATTTTTTGAATACCAAAAAGAACAGATCTGTATTTTGTCATTTTTTATAGATTTACATACCTGTAAGACTCACAGTATTGAACAGAATCAATCCATAAAAAAATCATAGCTAACGAATTCTGACAGATAAAATGTCGATCATTTGTTTATCTTTTTGTTTAAATGCCATGGCTATCGCTGTTAATAAAAAAATAAATAAACTTAATAAGTAATTTGTAAGACTAAAATATAATTTACATGTATTTGGTCTCCTTTAATGCAGAAAATTGTATCTTTCTATTGTTATTACAACCACATTTTTCAATGAAAATGGGGGGCAACAGTGTGCAAAAAAATACCATGTTAATCTCCTGACTCCCGTATAAGAAATCAATGGTAAAATTTTCATTTGGCTATTATAATTTTTAGATCAAAAGTGTAATTACAAAAGATGTTCCAAATTAAAATTTATTGATGTGCTTGCTATAATCCTGTCATGAATCACATGTAAATTAAAAGTTCTATTTTCAAGCTGTTTACACAATGCCATGAGAAATATGACAAATAAACTGTTATGTGTTGATTATTTGACATTGGCAGTTTGTATTTAAATATTTTTACCTTCCGTCACCTTTAGGTAAGGAAGGTATTGTCTTTGGTCAAAAAATTCAATGATGAGTTTTTACTGAATAAGCACGTTTTAGGGTCCATATAATACGATTTTACCATTTTTACGATGATGTCTGTATGTATGTGTGTCTGTGTGTCTGTGTGTCTGTGTGTCCGTGTGTCTGTGTGTCTGTGTGTGTGTAACAAAACTTCCGGATTCCATAACTTCAATACCACGATTCCAAAAATTATAATTTTTTCGTATTCCTCAAGTTTACATCCAGAAGAACAACTGATTAGATTTTGGTTATAATTGGTCAACCGGAAGTAGTCTCATTTGAAGATTTAACAGTTAAATTTGATTTATTGACATTTAACGTTATTATAACTTAAAGAATATATTATTCTCTATACGATTTGATTACAATTTATACTTCATATTCAATAGATACAGAGTTAAAGAATTTTAAAGAAATTAAATTTTATAATTAAGCCAGCTATGCCAAATTTGGGAACTAGTAATATAATCATATAATTCAAATTGACAGATGTCAGTATCAATAAAAAGTAAATTAATGTGGCAGATATGAGGATGTTGAAGTAAATATTGGGGAATACACGAAAAGATATGGTAAGAAAATAACTCTAGTGTTACAAGTTTTTAGAAAGACACAAGAAAGACGATTACATTGGTTTGAACATGTCATGAGGAGAAATGAAGAATTATATTGGAACAATAATGAATAGTTTAGTAATAGGACGTTAAAGAAACAGAGGAAGACCAAAGATAAGATGGAAGGACTGTATTGCGGAAGATTTGAGAGAAAAGGAGCTGAATGAGGACGACATGCAAAAATAGCGACCCCTAACGAATGGGAAAAGCTAAAGAAGAAGAAGATGCCAGTGTCAAGTGCAATTTGAATAGTTTGTTTATGAAATAATTTTACTGGAAATTTAGAATCTTTTGTAAGAAAAATTATGGAATTTATACATTATACACGAGAATGACGGAAGGTATTGTGCTGGCCACAACAGATTTTTTACTTTGATTTTATTATTAATAAAGATAATAGATCCGCTTAATAAAATAAATTGGTCTGCAGTTGTGAAAAAATGAATTAATTAAAAAACTTATAGCCTTTTAATACATAAAATAAAAAAATCTGTTGTGGCCAGCACAATATCTCTCGCCACTTCCGTGTTTTGGTTACATAAGTATAGAGCGCGAGCAATCATGTGACATTATTGGCCTTGACAGGCAGATATGGAAGCCCGTGTCAGAATGACAATTAATAATTATGTAATAGATGTCAAATGTCAGAATTTTTCATTAAAAAATTCAAGATTATCTAAATTCACGTATTTAGTTTGTCATATTTGGCCTATACAAGCAGATATAGAAGCCCTTGTCAAAATGACAGTTAGTAATTATTTACATAAATGTCAAGTGTCATAATGTTTCACGTGGTTAATTTGTCAACAGGATTGTGGAATTTGCTTGTCGAGGAAAATAAGCCAGATGGAATGAAATTTGGGATGGAATAACAAGAAATAGTAAATTTACCAATATCACAGAAAAAATCTTCAATAATGTCAGTTAAACTTCTTCATTTAACGTAAAAGCGTAATTTGACGTTTTACTACTATGTTGCCAAAAAAAAACTTCTAAGATTTAGTTTCAGCTAAAATATATAAAAAAAATCATATTCGTACTATGACAAATTTTGAATCGGTTCTTATCCACTGTCATGTGTTTAGTTAAAATAGACTTAAGTTCAAGTTTTAGAATTGAGCTGCCAATACCGCTCTAATAGGTTTATGAACTACTGTTGGTTTTTGACACGGATATTTTTTTGTCATTTACAAACAGAACATATAAAAAAAAAATGTATCGTACAGAGAATTTTACGTTCTTTAATACTAATAATAAAAAAATTCAAAAAATATAATATTTAATTTTTTTGCCGATACTACTACTTCCAGTTTTCCAATTGGTAACAAAACTTGTTCAATTCTCCCCATTAATGTTAGATTGAGAATCCGTAATCAAACATGTCTTTAGTCTTATAGAAAACACACACACATCATTGTAAAAATGTTAAAATCGGACCTTAAATCGTGCTTATTCAATAAAATCTGGATATGCGATTTTTAGCATGAATCCAATACCTCTCTTAGCGAGAGGTAAAATTTGCCCAAATATAGTCTTAACTATTGTAATCTAAAAATTTATTTCTTCTTTCAGTTAATATATTTTTTTGGGGTTGGGTTTGTACATGGGACAAAAAAAAAAATTGGCTGCTAGTATCAACAAGTAATTAAGGATGATTAGCAACCATTTGACTAGAATTGTTTTATCTTTGTCAATCGTTTATGTATTATTTTAGAGAAAAATACTTCAAATAATAGTTATACAAAAATTAATTGCACACATCTTTTATTTGAAGATTTTTTCTCTAAAATAATCTATAAACGATTGACAGAGATAAAACAATGCTAATCAAATGCTTACTAATCACCTCTAATCACTGTTCATACTAGCGGCCATTGTTTTTTCCGGAAAATATGGTAAAAATTTTTTTTGCAATAAAGTATTAAATTTCTTCAAGGTGAAGTATTTAATAAAATACCATGACCCAGACAAAAATTGGGTTGAAATTATCATTGCGATTAACGTGTTAAAGGTAAGGCAAAGTTTTCAGATAAAATAATGGAATGTGGTGTAATTTCGTAAGCAAGCGGCTCCTGACAGTTCATTGGACGTGTTACATGTTTATACACAAATTACCAGCCGAAATCATCATCAGTTTGCATCATATAAACTATGAGAGTAACGTATGTTCTGAGTTAGCTTCAAGCAAATATGCCCGAAAAAAAACACAGTGCTCCGAGGCAAAAAATAATATTTGTAACCCGCCAAATAATCCTCCTAACTTACTCAGACGAGAATTAATGCTTTTTTTGGAGTTACTTACAAGAAAGATGTACAACAATATGTGGGAGCCCCAAAATGAGAACAATTAATACACAGGATTTTTCAATTTTTCAATACGCAAAATAAATTTTAAAACCCGCCAAAAATTAATGCGGCGTAGAATAAAATGAGCCACTAGCTCTATATTAAAAATAAATGATAAAGCTTAAGTTATGTTAATTGTTGTAGTAATAAGCATATTCAATATATTTTATTTTCCTTAAACCACAGTATTATCCATTCAAAAATTGTCCGAAAATTTCTATGACTACGTTAATAAAGGAATTTTGTTTACTGATTTATAAGCAAAATTTTATTCTCTACAACTTTTATATATTTTTTTTTTTTTTGTAAAATAATTTGGGAACAACCCGTAAGGAGACAATTTTCCTGTATTAAAGGCCTCTGTAATGGATTTCGAGCGCCGTTCGGTATGTACATAGATATAAAATACATACGCGTACTCACGATTTATGAATCGAGATACATAAAATAGTAGGCATAAAGTAACACTATTATTCACCTAATTCGTCAAAATTAAATATTTAATTAAGGGTTTAATGTTCATTTGTAGTACATAAAAGATATAAAAAAAATAAAAAAATACTCCTAATGCCAAGAATAAAAACTTCTTGTATATTCTTAAAAAGAGCCCATTGTAAAACCTGAAGGGCAAGATATAAAAACTATTCCTTTATTATACTACTAATACATAAATTTCGGAATTTTAAGAAAAAAATGAATACATGCATTGAAACAAATATTTGAAATTCGGAATTTGTATTGTTTTTAAACTATGTATTTTAACAAGATTAGTTCTGCCAAAAAATCAATGGATATAAAAATTCAGTTAAATAATATTAAGCTTTAAAGCATTAATAATAAGACCATAACAAGATTGTTTAATTAATTAGTTAATTTTTGGTCAATATGAATATAGGTCGTATGTGGCATTATCCAGATAGTATCTCATGCGCGCTAATAATTAGTGTGAAAGGTACCTGTTCGTATACATAATAAATAAATAATATAAACAGATCATCATGGCATATTACCCATTGCTGGGTGTGACAACCTGCTTTACACGCAGATATCGCTGACATATTCGTACTGTGCGGGCGTTTACCAGGTGTCACCGAACGGCAGAGCTGGGCAGTAACTAATTCTGAAACCAGTATATCATCAGTTCAAAGAGTAATTAATTACTTAATTACAAATTAAATTATTTTTCCCTGCGCGGTTCTAAACACACGTGTTTTTTCTGCCAGATAGTTAACATGCACAACGGCTTTGCTATAACTTCTCCAATATACGATTTTTTTTACTTTTGTTGTAATTTAGAAGTGCAACAGTCAAGGCTGACAAAAACCCAGGGTTTAAAAAACCGGTCCAGTGTTTTTTTTTGAGATTTTTTGTATTTTTGAGTTTTATTGGCCTTTTTGGTTTTTTACCTCCCGCTACCCTTGGTGAGGGAGGTATAGGGATCGTGCTAAAAATCGAATATCGAGATTTTGGTACATGACTACGTTTTAAGGTCCCTACAATCCATTTTTAACATTTTCACGAAGATGTATGTACGTATGCATGTATGTATATATATATATGTGTGTGTGTGTGTGTGTGTTTGTGTGTTTGTGTGTGTGTTGTGTGTGTGTGTGTGTGTGTGTGTGTGTGTGTGTGTGTGTGTGTGTGTGTGGTATGCATGTATGTATATATATATATGTGTGTGTGTGTGTTTGTGTGTGTGTTTGTGTGTGTGTGTGTGTGTTTGTGTGTGTGTGTGTGTGTGCGTGTGCGTGTGCGTGTGCGTGTGCGTGTGCGTGTGCGTGTGCGTGTGCGTGTGCGTGTGTGTGTGTGTGTTTCTTTTTTATTTTATTTAACTGAACTTTATTGACAGCATGCTCCATTACAGAGTAATACTACATGCTTTAACATACTTAATCAATTCTAACAATACATTTCTTATCTTAACTTAAATAATTCAATATCATTATAATATAATCTAGTACAATAAATTGCTTTTTTATAATATATCAAAATTAATTTTGTTCACAAATTTCAAAAATAGTTTTAAATGTTTATTCATAAATTCTTCTTTTGATATGTCCCAATCACCTCCTCGCAATAAGGAATCGATTAAATTTTTTCTTTGAATTCTTAGTTTCGTACAATTATACAGTAAATGGTCCACCGTTTGATCACCATTGTTACACGAACACTCCGGAGTTTCACTTATTTTAAACCTAAATAAATAACTTTTAAGCCTACCATGTCCCGTAGTCATTATTGTAAAGTTTCTAGTCACAGGAATATCAAGTTTTAGTCTTTTTTTAACATCCGGGAAAAATGCCCACGTTTGTCGTCCTTTGTTACTTCTGGTCCATTGATTTTGCCACTTTTCCAAAGATTTAGCTTCAATCTCAGATATTATTTCACTTCTTGGAATTTTGTTGTACTTTATCCTTGTATTAGAAAGTATCGTTGCCTCCTTAGCTAATTTATCCACCATTTCGTTTTCTTCTATTCCGCTGTGCGCTTTAACCCACTTGTAGCATATTGTCCATCCTTTACCTGATAGCAAATTCATTTTCCTTCTAGCTTCTTCGATTATTCTACTGTGATTTTTTCTATTTTTTAAAGAGTCTATTGTAATTTTACTATCTGAATGTATTGCTAATGTTCGATGTACATCTTCTACGCTGTTAAATTCTTCAATTTTTTCTAAAGTTCTGAGTATTGCTAAAGCTTCGGCCTGATTATTACTGCATTTTTTGTATATTTTCTCTTGGACAGTGGTAATTATTTGATATCCTTTAAATATTATAACTCCTAGTCCTACTCCTGATTCCATCTTACTTCCATCAGTGTAAGCATTAAAAGTAAAGTGTTTATTTGGTTCTGCTTCATTTATTTGTGGAATTTTAGTTGGATGCAACCATTCTTCTTTTGGAGCTAGAGTTTCATACATATTGTATATATTGTTTATATTTTTCGTTGCTCTGTAGATCTCATTTATTTCTTCTAACTTAATAATTATTGGTGTTACTCCACTAATTATGCACGATGCCTCATATGATAATGTTCTGCACGCTTTTGCTATACGTATATTAATTAGTCTTTGTACTTGTATTAATTTTTGTTCATTTTTCTTCTTTTTTAGAGCGTTTATCCACACCGGAATACCATAAGACTGAAGCGGGAGTATAGCGCCGTTATAAATTATTTTTATTACTTCATGTTTTAGTCCCCATGTAACACGAGCTGATTTTGATAATGCGTTTATTAATTTTTTACATTTCTTAGTTATATGTTCTACATGTTTATCAAAACTAAAATTTTCTTCTAAAATTACTCCCAAATATTTTATTTCTTTAGTTTGTTTTATTAAAGCATTATTTAAATAAATATCAACCTTTTTCCCAATAATAGTTCTTTTATATATAAAACTAAAACAATTACCCCTTAACCTTAAATAAGCTAAAAGCTAAATACGTATTTCGAGAACTAAGTTCTCATCATCAGTAGAACAAAACAAAAGTTTAAGCAGAGAAGTTAAGATTACTCAACATGTAAACCATGTCAGAGGTCTAACAACTCTGAGCAAACAAGGGAGAGAACTGGGATTATATAGGGATAGGAGTCACAGGTGAATGAATACCAATTAAAACTAAGATTTAACGTCCAATGAAATTTAAGATTTAAAATGTCCTATTAAATTTAAGTTTCTATTAAATCGAATAATTTAGAATTTGGTATGGGACCGAAATCTGCGTTCATCAAGTTATTTTTAAATTTATTTATTATTAAGCTCTCGTATGCATCTAAATATCTATCATTATTAATATTCTTTAAAAGTTTAATGTTAGAATTGTTAATTATGTGATTATTAATGAACATATGTTGAGCCACGCTAGATTTTTCGGGATTACCGCTTTTTAGATGATAAAAATGTTCTTTAAACCGAGTGTCAATTTGCCTTTTAGTTTGCCCGATGTAAACTTTATTACAATCATTACAGCTAATTTTATATATACCGGATTTTTTGTTAGTGTCAATTTTATCTTTAGGATTACCTAATAGAGATTTAATAGTATTACTTGATTTGTAAGTCACGGTTAAATTTTGATTTTGAAAAATTTTATTTAAATTTTTAGAAGCGTGATCGTACGGTAGTGTTATGTATTTATTATTATTTTTATTATTAAATGGTGTTAATGTTGTAAAATTAGAAACGGATTGGCGATGTTTAAATTTATGAACTAATTTATCTATAGTTTTAACCGGGAAACCGTTATATTTAGCTATTTCTTTAATATAGTTTAGTTCAATATTAAATCTTTTTTTGTTTAAAGGAAATTTTGTTAATCTGTTTATTAAAAAATTGAATGATGCTAATTTATGTTGCCAGAAATGATTGGAGTCAGCAGTTATAAATCTGTTAGTATTAGTGGATTTTCTGTGAATATCGAACTCTAGTTTATTTTTATTTCGAATAACCAGTACGTCCAGAAATGGTAGTTGTTTATTAGTTTCTTGTTCAATAGTAAATTTAATTGATGGGAAAACTGAATTTAAATTGTCTAGAAAAGTTTTCAAATCGCAATTTTTGATATTAACTATGGCAAAAATATCATCTACATATCTAATCCAAACTCTAGGAAAATATTTGTTGTTTTTCTTAAATTCAATTTCGAAATTACTCATGAATAAATTAGCCAAAAATGGTGATAAACTATTTCCCATAACTGTACCTTCATTTTGGTGATAAAATTTATTATTTACTTGAAAATAATTTTGATTCATACAAAGTTCAGTGAGTCGTAAATATTCATTAATTTGTGTCACATCCAAGTTGTTATTTTCTAAAAAAGTTTTTAAATATTCTAAAGTTTTCGGGATCGGTACACTTGGAAATAAAGAACTAACGTCAAAAGAAACTAATATTTCATTTTTATCTAAAGTAATATCTTTTTCGATGAATTGTAACGAATTTTGTACGGAAAAAGTTTGTGGTCGATTTTGAAAATTAGTAAATTCGTTGACTAACCATTTTGAAAGCAAATAAGTTGGTGAATTTATGCCAGAAACTATAGGTCTTACTGAATTACCCGGTTTATGAATTTTTGGAAGACAGTACATTTTTGGAACTACTGGGTTTGAAACGTTAAGTTTAAAATTTATATTTTTCGTAATTAAATTTGGACAATTTTTAATGGTGTTTTTATATTCTCTAACCATTTTAGGTAAAGGATTTTTATTAATTTGCGTGTAAGGTCCATTAGTTAATTGGTTATTTACTCTATTAAAATATTCTGATTTATCTAAAATGACAATTTTGTTACCTTTATCGGCTTTTAAATAAAATACGTCGCGTTTTTTAAGATTATTTATAAGTTTAATATCACTATTATTAGGTTTGTTTTTAAAACGATTTAAATCGTTGACGTTAGTTCTTTATTTCCAAGTGTACCGATCCCGAAAACTTTAGAATATTTAAAAACTTTTTTAGAAAATAACAACTTGGATGTGACACAAATTAATGAATATTTACGACTCACTGAACTTTGTATGAATCAAAATTATTTTCAAGTAAATAATAAATTTTATCACCAAAATGAAGGTACAGTTATGGGAAATAGTTTATCACCATTTTTGGCTAATTTATTCATGAGTAATTTCGAAATTGAATTTAAGAAAAACAACAAATATTTTCCTAGAGTTTGGATTAGATATGTAGATGATATTTTTGCCATAGTTAATATCAAAAATTGCGATTTGAAAACTTTTCTAGACAATTTAAATTCAGTTTTCCCATCAATTAAATTTACTATTGAACAAGAAACTAATAAACAACTACCATTTCTGGACGTACTGGTTATTCGAAATAAAAATAAACTAGAGTTCGATATTCACAGAAAATCCACTAATACTAACAGATTTATAACTGCTGACTCCAATCATTTCTGGCAACATAAATTAGCATCATTCAATTTTTTAATAAACAGATTAACAAAATTTCCTTTAAACAAAAAAAGATTTAATATTGAACTAAACTATATTAAAGAAATAGCTAAATATAACGGTTTCCCGGTTAAAACTATAGATAAATTAGTTCATAAATTTAAACATCGCCAATCCGTTTCTAATTTTACAACATTAACACCATTTAATAATAAAAATAATAATAAATACATAACACTACCGTACGATCACGCTTCTAAAAATTTAAATAAAATTTTTCAAAATCAAAATTTAACCGTGACTTACAAATCAAGTAATACTATTAAATCTCTATTAGGTAATCCTAAAGATAAAATTGACACTAACAAAAAATCCGGTATATATAAAATTAGCTGTAATGATTGTAATAAAGTTTACATCGGGCAAACTAAAAGGCAAATTGACACTCGGTTTAAAGAACATTTTTATCATCTAAAAAGCGGTAATCCCGAAAAATCTAGCGTGGCTCAACATATGTTCATTAATAATCACATAATTAACAATTCTAACATTAAACTTTTAAAGAATATTAATAATGATAGATATTTAGATGCATACGAGAGCTTAATAATAAATAAATTTAAAAATAACTTGATGAACGCAGATTTCGGTCCCATACCAAATTCTAAATTATTCGATTTAATAGAAACTTAAATTTAATAGGACATTTTAAATCTTAAATTTCATTGGACGTTAAATCTTAGTTTTAATTGGTATTCATTCACCTGTGACTCCTATCCCTATATAATTCCAGTTCTCTCCCTTGTTTGCTCAGAGTTGTTAGACCTCTGACATGGTTTACATGTTGAGTAATCTTAACTTCTCTGCTTAAACTTTTGTTTTGTTCTACTGATGATGAGAACTTAGTTCTCGAAATACGTATTTAGCTTTTAGCTTATTTAAGGTTAAGGGGTAATTGTTTTAGTTTTATATATATTTTTAACGTTAGACTCCTCCTATTATTGTAAATAGTTCTTTTCTTAGTTACCAGTAATACCTGTGACTTTTGTTCATTAAATTTCATCTTATGATCATATGCCCATGTTTCAATTTTGTTAATTTCTAAATTTGCTATGTTTTCTGCTTCTAAAAGTGTCTTACCTTTTGTAATAATTAATAAGTCGTCTGCAAATGCCACTACTTTTGTCTTTTTTGTGTACTTTATGTTAAGTATGGAATTATAATTTATATTCCAAAATCCTGGCCCGCAGCACGATCCTTGTGGACAGCCTTTTCTGACAGATTCTTCTAAATGAACACTGTTTGTCTGCAATATTGCTACTCTGTCTTTAAAGTAGTTTGTAGCTAAATTGTATAAATTTTTCGGACAACCGTATTCTTTTAATGCGCACAAAATTGATGGCCACCATGCTGCATCAAAAGCTCCTTCGACGTCCAGACTTATAATTATAATAACATCTTTGTTTCTCAATCCTTCTTCAACGAAGTTCCTAACCGTCAACATTGCATCAATAGTACTCGTTTGCGGTGTAAATCCAAATTGATTATTACTCAAAATTTTTTTGTTGTAAAAATTATGCATAATTCTTTCTATAAATAGTTTTTCAAGAACTTTACCTCCTATATTTAAAAGGCTTATTGGTCTAAATTTTGATAGTTCATTACTTCTTTCCTTTCCTGGTTTCCCGATTGGTATTATTATTGACCTTTTCCAGATATTTGGGAACTTTCCTCTTTTAAAACATTTATTATAAATTTCAGTTGTAAAATATGGCAATGCATCGTATATTTGCTTGAAAACACTGCTATCTATACCATCTTCTCCAGGTGCTTTTCCCACACTCATATTATTAATTACATCACCAACTTCATAAATGGAAAATTCTTTATCATTCTCAGTTAATATAGGTTCTTCACTTATTTCTCTCATTTTTTTGTGTTGAGGACTATCTGTTTCTTCAGTATCAGTTTGTACAAAGTGTTTAATCATACATGTTAGTGTTTCTGTTAAGTCATTAGTGTAAGATCCATCTGGTTTTTGTATCGTATTCAAAGTAGTTTTGGTTTTCATTTTTCCTGATGCTATCTGATAGACTGAATTCCATGGATTAACTTTATCTGTTAAATTGCAATACTTCTTCCAAGATTCAAATTTTTCTTTATGTATTTCTAGTAAATATTTTTTTCTTTCTTCGAAATATATAATTTTTCTTTCTTGTCGTAACATAACGTTGTTTTTGGTACGTTGAAATCTTCTTCTGAGAGCATTAATTCTATTTCGCATTACAGTCAGTTTTGTGTTCCACCATGGTACGGTTTTTCCTTTGTAGTTTATTTTAATTGGCATAGAAATTTTAAAAGTTTTTTCACATGCATAATCTAAAGCGTTTTGAAAATGCAAAATAAATTCTTCCAAATTATCAGCTTGTCTTATCGCGTCTGTTAAATCATTGTCAATTTGTAGAATGTCATCTTCCTTAGTAGCTAACTGAAATGTAGTCCTTAAAGATAGGATTAAATTTTCTTTGAAATTTTGAAACTTTTCTGGTTTAATTATATATCTTTTCCTATAAAACTCAATTTGTTGAAATTTGTTATTTTCATTTATTTGAAATGTTATTAGGCTGTGGTCAGATGCACTTTCTTCTTTTCCACATTCCCAGTTTTTGATAAAAGAAAGGGAATCTGTGTTTGCTATAGTTAGATCCACATAGCTACTTCCTCTTTTTGTTGAAAATGTAGGGACATCACTTTCTTCATTAATAATATATAGCTGCTGACTCAATAAAAATTCTTCTAACTTTTTTCCTCTTGGGTTTGTTAACACATCATACCATGTCTTCGAGCGAGCATTACTATCAACACATAGAATGCAGGGAGTTTGCCCTGCAAATAATAGTATGCGTTCTACTTTTCTTAAATCTTCTTCAATGTCACTGTTGCCATCAAAATATAGGCTTGCTGCATAAATTTTTAGGCTACCATATATAATTTCCACAGTAACACAATCTTTATCTGTAAACTGTTTTATTAGCATAATGTCTAAAACGTTGCTGTTCGTGATAATTGCAGTCCTCTTATTGGCATCTCTAGACTCATATACTTTGAATTTAGTAGGTATCCCCGTTACTTTATTGTTAAATGTAAGAGGTTCTTGCATAAATACAATATCTATGTTTCTTTCTTCAATCAGCTCTATTAGATTATTTATTGCTTTCCTTGAATGCTGAGCATTAATTTGAATGCAATTTATTGAAAAATTACTCAATTTCTTCCTGTTTTTTGTTAAATTTTTTTGATAGTTTAAATTTTTATAATTTATTGTACATTGAGGATCTATAATTTAGTAATCAATTGAATGTTTGTATTTTCTTATAGCCTTTAAATAGCATGGACAGTTTTTATCCAAGGAAGAATGTTGGTCTTTTAGTTTTTCTTCTTTATTATATTTGTTATAATTTACACAATTAATACACTTTAGTTTTTCATCAGAGGCTGTGCATTCTTTCAAAGTATGAGACTCCGTACATTTAGGACATGCCAATTCACCTTTACAGTCAGATGCTTTATGGTGAAATTTGCTGCATTTAAAGCATCTGTTTATAAATATATATTCGTCACATTTGCACATTTCCCACATTAGTTTAATTTTTTTGTCTTTTAGCTTTTTAAAGGTTTGGGCATTAACTTCTATAATAAGGTTCTTATGTTTATTTTTAACTGAAATAAATTTAGCCACCATATCATCTGCTTTCAAATTTAATTCTTGATTTTGAGTTATAATTATTTCTGTTGCATTTTCGACACTTATTTCTTCTGGAATATTGTAAATAATTATTCTAGGCTTTCTCATTTGTGGAACGTATGTTTCAAAGTCATCTGAACAATTTTCATTAATCTTTTTATTTAATCTATCTATTTCATCTTTATTTTCTGATGTGTGTGTGTGTGTGTGTGTGTGTGTGTGAGTGTGTGAGTGTGTGTGTGTGTGTGTGTGTGTGAGTGTGTGTGTGTGTGTGAGTGTGTGAGTGTGTGAGTGTGTGAGTGTGTGAGTGTGTGTGTGTGTGTGTGTGTGTGTGTGAATCCTCTCTACACTCTAACTGAAATACTATCATTCAGAAAGTTTTGAAACCATGTATTTCTACCTTATTCTAATATGGAAAGAACTGATTAGATTTTGGTGGCAATCGGATAACCGGCAGTTTACTTGAAAGCTCAAGATAGTTTTTCTTCAAAAAATACATTTAAATGTATTTTTTTCTCAATTTGTTATTATAAAAATTAAAGATTATTCCATTTTCTACAAGTTTGCTTTAATACTTTTTCTATAATATATTGTAATCCATACAATATACAGTGTTTCCTTTAAAACAACCAGCGCTTTTTTGGGCGAACTAATGACTTTAGAGACAAATGTTATATACAAAAAATTACCAGGAAAAAGGGCTTAATTTATGAGGAATAATAAATAAAAAATTCAACCAGTGGTTCTCAAACGGTAGAATAAAATTATATTTTTTTAAATGGCAACCTATATAAATTTTTTGTCCATCTGATTTCAACGATATAAGTATGATATGGGGTTGTATAACAATTATTTCGAGAAAATGATATTAAAAATCAGAAATAATTTTACAATATTGAAGTAGGCTATGCAATAAACAACTATTAATACGACTATTGCCTAGGTTACGATAGTATATTATTTTCTTATATCTAAAATAACTTGTTTTACTAAGAAATTCATAATAACAAATGAACTACATAACGAAGAAATATCAAAAAAAAAATAGCACTAACATACAAAGAAAAACAATATGATGGAAATTATTTACAAATTTATGCAACCTTAGGTATTTTTGGTATTTTTGCACTTAAGAGTACTAATTTTTATTATAATTTGTGCTCGAAAATACCACCTGTATCATTTGTTTGCATTTGTTTATTGCATAGCCTACTTCAATATTGTAAAATTATTTCTGATTTTTAATATCATTTTTCTCGAAATAATTGTTATACAACCCCATATCATATTTATATCGTTGAAATCAGAAAAAGATTCTCTATCTAATGGACACCACACTGAAGAGCTCCAATAAGAGCGAAACGCGTCTGTGGTTCTGGTTGAGTGGGCCAGTCTCTGATAAATGACCGAGAGGTTGATTCAGAGACTGAAATTTTGTGAACTTTGCCAAGTGTAATTTAAATATTATTAATATTATTCAGAGCAGTTCACCAAGTGTCGCATTTGTACTTTGTACATTGTACAGTTTTCTATTATATTCTGCTAGCTAAGCTCGCGGTTTTTCTGATAGATGGCTCTGCATGTATTTAGTTACCTCTGCAGGCCTGATATCTTTGTGAGATGTTTATCATCTGCCCGCTCAACTAATCTCAGTGCCTCGAAAGAGACGTCAGTACACCACACTGAAGAGCTCCAATAAGAGCGAAACGCGTCTGTGGTTCTGGTTGAGTGGGCCAGTCTCTGATAAATGACCGAGAGGTTGATTCAGAGACTGAAATTTTGTGAACTTTGCCAAGTGTAATTTAAATATTATTAATATTATTCAGAGCAGTTCACCAAGTGTCGCATTTGTACTTTGTACATTGTACAGTTTTCTATTATATTCTGCTAGCTAAGCTCGCGGTTTTTCTGATAGATGGCTCTGCATGTATTTAGTTACCTCTGCAGGCCTGATATCTTTGTGAGATGTTTATCATCTGCCCGCTCAACTAATCTCAGTGCCTCGAAAGAGGCGTCAGTACACCACACTGAAGAGCTCCAATAAGAGCGAAACGCGTCTGTGGTTCTGGTTGAGTGGGCCAGTTTCTGATAAATGACCGAGAGGTTGATTCAGAGACTGAAATTTTGTGAACTTTGCCAAGTGTAATTTAAATATTATTAATATTATTCAGAGCAGTTCACCAAGTGTCGCATTTGTACTTTGTACATTGTACAGTTTTCTATTATATTCTGCTAGCTAAGCTCGCGGTTTTTCTGATAGATGGCTCTGCATGTATTTAGTTACCTCTGCAGGCCTGATATCTTTGTGAGATGTTTATCATCTGCCCGCTCAACTAATCTCAGTGCCTCGAAAGAGGCGTCAGTACACCACACTGAAGAGCTCCAATAAGAGCGAAACGCGTCTGTGGTTCTGGTTGAGTGGGCCAGTCTCTGATAAATGACCGAGAGGTTGATTCAGAGACTGAAATTTTGTGAACTTTGCCAAGTGTAATTTAAATATTATTAATATTATTCAGAGCAGTTCACCAAGTGTCGCATTTGTACTTTGTACATTGTACAGTTTTCTATTATATTCTGCTAGCTAAGCTCGCGGTTTTTCTGATAGATGGCTCTGCATGTATTTAGTTACCTCTGCAGGCCTGATATCTTTGTGAGATGTTTATCATCTGCCCGCTCAACTAGTCTCAGTGCCTCGAAAGAGGCGTCAGTACACCACACTGAAGAGCTCCAATAAGAGCGAAACGCGTCTGTGGTTCTGGTTGAGTGGGCCAGTCTCTGATAAATGACCGAGAGGTTGATTCAGAGACTGAAATTTTGTGAACTTTGCCAAGTGTAATTTAAATATTATTAATATTATTCAGAGCAGTTCACCAAGTGTCGCATTTGTACTTTGTACATTGTACAGTTTCCTATTTATGCTTTAAACACATGTCCATGGTTACACAGTTCAGCTCAAATGTATGTAACTGACAGATAAATGTCATTGTCAAAAAATAATGATTTCAAATTAATAACAGTACCGTTTTAAAAAGAAAATTGTAAATAGAACAATAGTTATATGTAAAGGAACTTAATATACATAATTGCAAATTAATAATAATAACGTTTTAAAACGAAAATTATAAAGAGAACAATAGTTATATGGAAAGAAATTTAATATACATAATTTCTAGCATTAGTAAATATGCAGGTATGTACTCGTATTTAAATAAAAAAAAAATATTACCCATTGCTGGGTGTGCTAAGCTTTGTACACAGATTTCAGTAATGATGATGACATTTTTATTTCGTGCGGGCGTTTAACAAACGTCACCTCTTTGCTGGTGTGGAGAGTGCAACACGGGGGACAATTTTATGCCATTTAAAATTTGAAATATTTAGCGTTGATCGGGATCGAATCGGGTTCCCCAGATTCGCAACCAGACATCAGGCACACGGCAACGAGACCCCATACGTATGTATTTAAATTAAAAAATATTAAATGGCGGGAGGTATTGTGTTGGTCACATTCGATTTTTATATAATTGGAACGTAGTATCTCTATAAGTTTATTTCATTATAGGATTTACCCTTATACTGGTACACTAATGTCAATAAAATGATTAGAGACACCTTCTATATCCATACCTTACCCGAAATTCGAACCTGGGACAATTAACTTTTGCTGTAACTAAGCTACCCGTGTCAACAATTTTTCATAAATTTTGTTTCATTACTCTTAGGGTCGGTTTTGTAAAGAAATTTTATCTTCACTTAACATTTAGTTGTCAAGTAAATTTAATGAAATGAACAAATTCGAATCAGTTTCTTTGCACATATAACATTTAAATCATTGCTGCCAAAAAAACGCGTTGCATTTTTTCATTCCATTAAATTTACTACGGAGATAAATTTTAAGTGAAGATTAAATTTATAATATTTTGGAATCATAAATTTGTTTATTCGCCCTCAAATGTGGGCGCAATTTAGCTTTTATTGCCCGAGGGCCTATAAAGTTGCCAGGCAACAGCAAACAAAAATCGTGATTTATGGATATATGTCAGACAACAGAGTAAATTCGATAAATTACGTACAATTTTGAATAATTCTACTCGTATTTTCTCGTGTACACGTCTTTCGACTTCTGTAGAATGAACTTGCGCAGCTTCAAATTCATTCGATATTTCTTTGGAATATCTATCATTTTCATTTGACACTAAATTAAAATTGTTTATAACAAACAACATAGCAACGCCAATATATTGCATAGAAATCACAGCATACTTAAAATTTACTTCAACACGATAACGATGATACAAATATATCTATTGAAATTCGAGAACCAAAATAAAATAAAACGCTATAGCATTCGGGAAAATTAATGATTTAAAAATTCCCGCGTGTTACAATCTTTTAATCATGGCCTGAATACATAAATAACTATTATAAAACCGGCCCTTGTTATTTTTGTTGTATTTTATACGAAACAGTGTAGTACTGTAGTATAATGTGGGTGATGATCATTCTCATACAAGACATACACGACAACTGTAATATAATGTTACCTTTTTATTAATTGAGACGTAATTAAAATATCAATTACTAATCAAAAATGATTAGCAACTTAATTACTTTTTTCTAACAGTAAGTATTTTTAGTAAGATATTCAATTACATTTTGATTACATTAATTGTAATTGTACTTAATTACTTGAGCAAATTAATTTCATTAATTTGCTCAACTCAGTCGCACGGCCACTCCGGTATTCGTAGCTGGCATGGAGAGTTGTATTGCAGGGGTTACTTTTGTGCCTTTTGAAATTCGAAATATTTTTTGGCGTTGGTCGAGATCGAATTCGGGTCTCCAGATCCACGACCAAAGACTCAGAAACCCGGCAACGGGACGCCGTACATACGAGTAGCATATACGACTTCGGTAATATTTATATTTCGGTTACTAATAAACTGTCTAATAGATATAATTGTTAGATGTATTAGTTAAATTTTGAGTTTAGTAGTGGCTCGTGCAATCAAAAATTTCTTGTACACAATATAGCCGTAGTATTTAAAATTAAAAATGCAGTGTGCACTACCGGTTAAAAATGTAAGTGTATCTGCCCCCACAATAAATATCAGTCGTAATAGTGGAACTTTTAAGAGCAATTTGTTAACTTTATATTAACCCGGAGGTCAACCCATTTAAACCCAGTCAAATGTTGTTTTCCAATCAGTAGCTTGCGTGTCTTCATACACTTCAACTACGCAGTGAAAAATATCACAGATATAGTGCGACTATTAATAAAAATTTATATCTTAATAAAATAAATATTACATAAATATGTGTGTGAATGGAAATTAATAATACATTAATTTAATTTCTATTTTTATTATAAATTTAAACAGATACAAAATAGAGTACAAAAAATGTATTAAATATACACGAGTATGAATCTTAATCGGTAAAAATTGTTGACATAAACTAAATTAAAGACGTGCTAAGTTGCAGAAATAAGGATGTATTAATGACTTATTTGGAAGTATTCTTATAGTATACTAGGTGTGATACATGCTAATTGCAGATAAACTTTTTTATTATCAAATTAAAATTTAACAAAAAAAAAATACGAGATTAAAAGTAAGTACCGGAATTTAAGAATTACATTAGAATTTCAATTTCTAATTTGACCTCAAATTTAAATAAAATATTTTCATTTACATGGACTCTATTGGAAATATAATAATTAGAACAATAAAAGTACGTTAACAGTGTATTCTTTTTGTGTAATTGTAAATTTACAAATGTGTATGTTACAATATCTGTGGAAAAAACTTAAGTTCATCAATATTACATATGAGATAAACACGAAATGAAACTACATAATTACTCATGATTAAGATTGTCACATACTCGTATAATGAGATAATGATGATATTCGTATGTAAAATTGTAATTCTTATTCTTATTTTTTAAATTTATAATAGAGGTAGTAATTATAAATTTAATGCTTATACTGCTAAGGACTATTGGAAAAATTATTTAGTGACATATGATTTCTTGTGACAATGAAAATAAAAATGTAAGACAAAGTGACATGGAGGCCTCAAAGCTTGATACAAAATGGCACTCGTGCCGGCTCATTGCGCATACTGAAACTGGTCGCATTAAGTAAGTACTTTACCTACCACACAGCACTGTACTCGACAAATAACTCTACTATCATCAAATAAATTTGTATATAGCCTACATACATATACAGTACCGTCCAATTTTATTAATATCGAAAATTTCGATTAAATCTGTTTGTATGAAGGTAAATTTATCTTATACATTTTATTAGTAAAATTATAACAGGATTAAATCAAATTTCGTAGTCGACTCTATATCAATATAATTATTCTCTAACTTTGAATTATCAAATTTTGAATCATCAAAAGTATTGTTCTTTGTCCAAGTATCCAAAGTTATTACACGTGCATACATCTATTTTTGGTATAATAAACGAATACTTTTTTCCGATTTTTTTTTCATTAAAATGAATTACATATCTTTTTAAATATTACCAAAAGTTCCTAAAACTTCAAATAAAATTAAGGGTTAATTCTCAATTAAATTCAATAATCATAATTACAAATACCTACTATACTTAAATTCTTAACTTTTTTGTTACTATAAATAGATATAATTTACTCAAGATCAATCCTACAATCCTGAATTAAAATTTTAACTACTAGATAAATAAACAATATTAATGCCTGTTCCTAGTGCCTGTGACAGACTTTGGTTAGAATTAACTGGAAGTTGAAACTGTTGTAATTTTAACTTCCAAATCAGTTTGTACATATTTTTGTATACATATATTAGAAATAAAGCAATAAGGTTTTAAGCAAATGTTAGTAGGTATAATTTTACCTATGGCCGATGTATTTGGAATTAGTCTATCTGTGCATCAAAATATGTACTTTAAGAAATAAATACATAAAGATGCCAATGAGACATCCAAAGTATTTTTGTTTTTTGAAATAACGACTTTTCCCCAGATAATAGGTACAATATATAAAGATAAATAAATTGATATCAGGCAGGTTGTTAAAAAACTATTCGAGTGTTGTTTGAGGGTAGTAAGGCTACTGTGAGAATAGATGGTAGGTTGAATGATTCGTTTCATATAAATGTTGGTGCAAAACTGGGCTGTGGTATGCGTATGGCTCCGTGGTTGTTTAACTTTGTATATGGATGTGTTGTTGCGGAGAGTGTTGAGTGAAATGAATGGCGTACATATTGATGAAAGTATTGTGCTTGCGTTAACGTATGTCGAAGATGTAGTTTTAGGTGAAAATGAAAAGCAACTCAGAAGAATGGTAGAGAAAATAAATGTAGTTGGAAAAAATATGAATCTGGTGTTGAATGTTAATAAATCCAAGGTGTTAGTATTTTTTTTTTTATTATTTAGATTTAGATACATCGACATCATGGTCATTAGTATCTCTATACATATATAAACATTAGAGTATTGCATTATATTTTATGGTACATATTTATAGATTTTAAGAATTGTAGTGTATTGTTTATGTGTGTCTTGTTGTCGGAGAGGGCAACTTCAAGTTCGTTGGGGATGTTCTGCTGTCTTCTTTCAATGTGGAATTTGTTGCATTCTATTATAATGTGTTCTACTGTCAGTGGTACGTTGCACGTATGGCATAATTCTGCTTCTGTTCTTCTGAAGATGTGCTCATGGGTGGTTCGTGTGTGGCCTATTCTCAGTCTTGTTACAGTGACTTGTTCTTTTCTTGTTCCAATTGTTTTATATGGGTTTATATTGTTCTTTATTTTCCTTAGTTTGTTCCTAGTTTCTAATGTCCATTCTTCTTGCCATTTTCCTTTTAGTTTTCTTTTTATTTCCGTCTTTATGTCGTACGTTTGGGCTGGATGTTCGAGTTCTTCTGCGTTTTCTGTATTTTTTGCAGCACTGTCTGCAAGCTCATTTCCCTGTATTCCGATGTGAGCTGGTGTCCATATAAAATTCACTATTGTGTTATGATCTTCTTTAACTCGTGTGATTTCGCGCTGGATATTTTTTATTATGGCAGTTTTTGGATACAGTTTATTTATACTTTGTAGTACGCTAAGTGAGTCTGTGCATATTGCTATTTTGTTATTTGTTTTTATGTTTTGTAAGCAGGTTAGGATGGCGAGTGCTTCGGCTGTGTATATGCTGTCTTGGTTGTGTATTTTAAATTTTGTTATTTTGTTTTTTTGTACTATGGCTGCTCCTGTTAGCGTTTCTGTTTTTGAACCGTCAGTGTATATAAGGTCGTAGTCTTTATATTGACTGTTGTAGATGTGATGGAACGTGTTTTTGTATGTTTGTGGGTGAGTGTTTTCTTTTGTATATTGTGTCAGTTGCAGGTCGTTTTCTATGTTTGGGACTAACCAGGGTGCAAGATCATAACGGAAATTATTTTCTGGTTTAGGTAGGGATAGGTTGAGTTCTGTTAATGTTTTGTTTATGTATTCATGGAATGGGGTAGACTGTTTTACGGACATGTTTTGGTTGCTGGATTGGAATAGTGTTGTGTAGTTTGGATGGGTGTGTTAGTATTTGAAAGAAGTAAATTGGCGATTAAGTGTAATATGTTGGAGGATGTAGTGAAACTGGAGCAGGTGAATGAGTGTATATTTGCAGGCCCGTAGCCAGGATTTTTTCTCGGGGGGGGGGGCTTCGAGATTTTAGGAAATGGTGGGGAGGGATTAATTAATTTTCCTCTATCAAATTTGTTTCGCGAACTTTATTGGAGAAGGAGCTCTTATAACATGAAACAGTATTTCAGAAACACAGATTTTTACCGTTTTTAGAACAAACAAAAAATTTAAGTTTTAAAAAGCCGCAACTACAAAAGTAATCTTCTGATCTTTCTCCCAGCCATAATGTCGGTATTTTCGTTACTAGGACGGCAAAGTTCGTATTCCGAAACGAGTGTACTTTCGGAGCGAGGCGAAGCTGAGTTCTAAATGACACTCGTGAGGAATCGACTTTTCCGTCGTGTAACGAACGTAATTTTTCGTGACAAACGCGGGAGAAGGCCATTTTTGCAGCCCGAAGGGCTGGAAAAGTGGGCTTTATCCCGCGCGTGTTAAGAAAATTGACTTTTTTCCAAAGTGAAAATTCACGTTTTCAAAAAGCTAATATTCACTTTCTCGTAGTGAATATTCACTGTTTCAAACAGTTATAAGTCGTGTACTACGGAAAAGTGATATTTCACTTTTTCAAATTTAGATAGTATGATAGATACCTTTGGATAGATGTAAACGAAATTTATAAGAATTTCGGGGGGGGGGGGGGCTTCAGCCCCTCGAGCCCCTCCCCTGGCTACGTGGCTGTATATTTGGGTCGCATGATGTTGTGGGATGGTCGAATTGATCGAGTGATTGAAAGGAGAGTGAGTGCGGGATGTAAGGTAATGGGTGCGATAGGTACGTTTGCACGAAACGTTAACGTATCTAGAGATGCTCGGTTAAGTGTATATAATGGAGTGCTAGTACCTGCATTGATGTATAGAAGCGAATGTTGGGCATGGACGGGAATGCATAAAAAAAGAGTGACTGCCATGGAAATGAGGTTTACGTGGTGGTTAGGAACAATGTTGTTAAGAGAGTTGGTGTGATTCATTTGGGATGGTTTGGTCATGTGGAAAGAATGACAAGTGAACGGGGCTTGTAAAGCGTACATATCTTGCTGAAGTTGAGGATGTTCGATTGCGTGGCCGACCAGTGTATAAGTAGATGGATGTGGTTAGTAGGGTGCTAAAAGAAAGAAAGTTTCCAAGTGGGAACAGAAGAAGAGCATATATGAATGCGATTATGAATGTGGTCGAGGCGAAAGAAGTGTGCTTAGACAGGAATGTGTGGCGATGGATAATTTTTTCGTAACTATTATTGTAATCCAGATGCGGAAATGCGGAAATTTAAAGTATATCTCAACTGAAGTATAATCCACCTGCTCCCTAATTTAAAAACAATTGAGCACGCGGTAGCTGAAATGTTTGCAATTAAATTTGTCCTTTTTATCACGTGATGAATAGGAAATGGCAAAATGAACATAACATTTTAAATTATAACTTTTACATCCGAACCGACAATTAAACGAAAAACTAGTATGTTATAGTAGACTAATTAACGGATTTTATATAAAAAATTGAAAATTATTTACCATCTAGATTTAATTTTATTGCCTCTAGAAAATTATAATTTGAAGATACGAAAAATAGGTAAAAAAATATTTGACAACCATGTACAAGCGTCCCAGATGGAGTATCAGTTAGCAATGCCCACTTTGGTATAAGCGAATATGAGGTGTTCTTTGGTTTAAATAATTTCAGGCGTACATTCGAAGGAAATATATTTTAAATGGGTGTTTTACGTGAAAAGCATGAAAAGTTTAAACAATATGACACTTCTTTTGTTACTTTAAGAAAGAAATATATTCATTTGTTTTGCAGTTTCCATTTATAGTTTAGAATTAGTATTATATCTCAAAATATCATTACTTTTTATACCCGAATGTACCAATAAATGTGGGAATACTTAAAAGTTAGTGTTTCATAATTAATTCCAGTATTTGTAATTTTTTGAAGCATGTTTTTGGAAATTATACCTCTTAAAACTTTTAATGTTTGTAATGTAATTGTAACTTCTTATAACTTAGTTTCATTGTTGACTGCTACTACAAATGTAAATACTTTATCTTTTATAAATCTTGCTTTATACCGTAAACGATTGGACATTTTCACGATTTGAAATGTTGTCAAAATTAAAATTGAAGCTCTCAACGCAAACCAAATATTAAAATATTTCTTTCTTTGTCTATGCGCAACGTTGTCACAGTTATTCTTCAACATTCATACTTTAGTATGGATATATTGGAATACGACACTTGTGCATGTGTTAGTGCGGTTGGTACAGTTCAAAGAAAAACTTTTCTACGGAAAAATAAAGAAAATTCATTTGTCACAGTGTTTGATATTAGCTTTTAACTATTTTTATACAATTTTTGTATATAATATAATGTTAAAAAATATAAGGTCTTGCAAATATAAACTGCATTAGCTTAATTTTTATTTTGAACATAGAACAAGTTTTTGAATAGGTACACTACAGTGACAACTACCTTAAGAGTGAGGAATTGTTATATGATGTCGACGTTGTTGTTGTTATTATTGTTTTCGGGTTTGTGCTAACCCATTAATTGGGACATGCGTGATTTTATGTAATATATTTATATATGTATGTATGTATTTATGTACGTATGTATGTATGCAAGTTAATTGTTTAAATAGTAAGTTATTTTTGTAAGATTCTATATTTTGTTATAAAAGAAAAATCTGTTGTGGCCAGCACAATACCTTCCGTCAATCCTGTGTATTATGTATAAATTCCATACAGAAATTTTCTTGCAAAAGATTCTAAATTTCCAGTAAAATTATTTCATAAACAAACTATGCAAATTGCACTTGACACTAACATCTTCTTCTTCTTTAGCTTTTCCCATTCGTTAGGAGTCGCTATTTTTTATTTTCTTCTTCCACTCATTTCTGTTTTACGTGTCGTTCTCATTCAGTTCCTTTTCTCTCAAGTTTTTCGCAATACAGTCCTTCCATCTTATCTTTGGTCTTCCTCTGTTTCTTCAACCTTCTATTAATAAGCTATTCCTTCTTCATTCAATATATTCTTCATTTCTCCTCATGACATGTTCAAACCAATGTAGTCATCTCGCTTGTATCTTTCTAGAAACTTGTAACACTAGAGTTATTTCCTTAGCTATCTTTCCGTGTCTTCCCCAACATCCTCATCTTTGCCACATTAATTTACTTTTAATTGATACTGACATCTGTCAATCTGAATATATTAACAATTTTCATGGTTAGCGTAGCTGGCTGAATTATTTAATTAATTAATAACACACACACACATACAGACATCATCGTAAAAATGGTAAACTCGTATTATAGAGACCCTAAAACATGCTTATTCACTAAAAACTTATTGATTTTTTATATTAACAATTTTCATGGTTAGCATAGCTGGCTGAATTATAAAATTTAATTTCTTTATAATTCTTTAACTCTATATCTATTGAATATGAAGTATAAAATGCAATCAAATCGTATAGAGAATAATATATTCTTTAAGTTATAAGAACGTTAAATGTCACTAAATCAAATTTAACTGTTAAATCTTCAAATAAGGCTACTTCCGGTTGACCAATTATAACCAAAATCTAATCAGTATTGTTCTGAATGTAAACTTAAGGAATACGAAAAAAATATAATTTTTGGAATCGTGGTATTGATGTTATGCGGTCCGAAACTTTCGTCACACACACACAGACACACACACACACACACACACACACACACACACACACACACACACACACACACACACACATACATACATACATACATACATACATACATACATACATACATACATACAGACATCATCGTAAAAATGGTAAAATCGTATTATATAGGGACCCAAAAACATGCTTATTCACTAAAAACTCATCACTGATTTTTTTTGACCAAAGACAATACCTTCCTTACCTAAAGGTGACGGAAGGTAAAAAATACATAAATCTACTAATTCTAATAAATAAATCGATAGATCATAACTTTTCTGTATGATACGCAGTTACTTTTGAATGAAATTAGCTATTCCGTAATTTTAAATTCCTGGTCTGTCGTGGGTCGACAATTTCTGGTAGCAGAATATCTATGTAAAATAAATTAAGTTTTTGAAGCATATTTCTCTCCCAAAATATTTCATCCTTTACAATATGTTATCAAATATAACAATATTTATAGTACAAAATCAGGTGTTGCATGTATCTTACTTTATTCCACGGTGGATGCCTGGATGGTAAGTAAATATTATGATCTTACAAATTTTATGCTTGACATCAATTTGCCTGCTGTTAATTTTGAGACCTATTTTTCTTTTTATTCTATTACGCGCATGCGTAAATACGGTTGAAAGGGTCTATAGTGTACGTTATATAGGTACCAAATTTAATCCAAACGCAATAATTGAAAATATTGACTTTGTCCTTTTGTCCCGGTAGTACCGAATTAATAACTACAATATTTACTGGTACAAAGTTTCAGAATTCCTGAATTGTAAAATTTAACTGGTATAAAACTGAATCTAATGTAAAATAGCAACAACAATAAATATAACAAAAAAAAAAAACGAAAAAAAAACATCAAACAAAATAAGTAACAAAAACAAGATACGAAAATACCACAACAAACAAATTTAACAATGCATCGAATTCGGCACTCTTCTATAACCATGAACTTTATACCAAGCAGACTAATACTTGTATTAACAATTTTCATGATTAGCATAGCTGGCTGAATTATAAAATTTAATTTCTTTATAATTCTTTAACTCTATACCTATTGAATATGAAGTATAAAATGCAATCAAATCGTATAGAGAATAATATATTCTTTAAGTTGTAAGAACGTTAAATGTCAATAAATCAAATTTACTGTTAAATCTTCAAATGAGGCTACTTCCGGTTCACCAATTATAACCAAAATCTAATCAGTTGTTCTTCTGGATGTAAAGTTGAGGAATACGAAAAAAAAAAATTTGAATCGTGGTATTGAAGTTATACGATCCGAAACTTTCGTCACACACACACACACACACACACACACACACACACACACACACACACACACAAACAAACACACACACACACACACACACACACACACACAAACAAACATACACACACACACAAACACACACACACACACACAAACACAAACACACACACACACTTAAATACGAGTACATACAGACATCATCTTAAAAATAGTAAAATCGTATTATAGGGACCCAAAACATGCTTATTCACTAAAAACTCATCATTGAATTTTTTGATCAAAGACAATACCTTCCTTACCTAAAGGTGACGGAAGGTAAAAAAGATCAATTTGTAATCATAGCCTACCTGATAAGACTTACCAGGTTAATTAATCATAATTTTCTCTCACGTTTTTGTAATTGATTTCTTCAATAAAAAATCTGTGACCAACACAGTACTTCTCGCCATTTACCTATGTAGGTATATAATTTTTATATTACTTTATAAATTTATCCATACAATATATAGAAAAAGTATTAAAGCAAACTTGTAGAAAATGGAATAATCTTTAATTTTTATAATAACAAATTCAGAAAAAAATACATTTAAAGGTATTTTTTGAAGAAAACCTATCTTGAGCTTCAAGTAAACTGCCATTTCCGGTTATCCGATTGCCACCAAAATCTAATCAGATCTTTCTATATTAGAATAAGGTAGAAATATATGGTTTCAAAACTTTCTGAATGATAGTATTTGTGTTAGAGCGTAAACAGGATCCACACACACATACATACATACATACATACACACAGACATCATCGTGAAAATGTAAAAAATGGATTCTAGGGACCTTAAAACGTGGTCATTTACTAAAATCTCGATATGCGATTTTTAGCACGATCCCTATGCCAGTATTGTACGATGAATCGACGGAGTTATATTCTTATTATAAATGTGACGTATTATGTTTTGACGTTTCGCTTGTCATAAGTAGCAATTATATGATTGTCATTTTGCTTAATAATCAAATAGCATCTTTTATAAATTTGGTTAAGTTAATTTCGAGGTTAATTAATGTTGCCACCGAGATGAGATTTTTCTTGATCTCATCTCATCTTGAGTCAAATTTCGTGATCAAGATCCAAATAAATTTCAAGGTTAATTTCTCGATTGGGACGAAATTAGTTACTTGAAATCTCGACAAGAAGACATATGATCTTGATCTTGAAAGACTTATTAATTATTCGTGCAACAAAGCTTCCATTATTTGATTATCAGTAAGTTGTAATAAATATACACTATAAACTGAACAGTTTTACCTTAAATACATTATGCATTTATAGTATTGTACTGAAAAATTGTTATCTATATAATATTTCAAGAAAATGATAATAATTGTAATATTGTAAATATAATATAGAGTTTTATGTGTTAACAATTACAGAAAATCTCATACAACATTTATAACTTACAAAACCGATATTTTGGTATACACTTATATTTTCAGTAATAATATAACAAGAGAGTGAGAATAAATTGAAAATAATGTGACAGATCTTTCGAAAACTTGTTGCCATTTGGCAATAGCCACTCAAGCCCTTCGGGCTTTCGTGACTATTGCCTGGCAACAAGTTTGAGAAAGAAACTGGAGAATTATTTTCTAATTTATCGAACTCTCGAATTATATTTAATTAGATTATTTTTTGATCTACAAATTTGTTTTAAACGGTAAGACACAACTGTCATGTTATTGTGACGCCATCTACTGTCGTTATTAATTAGCTTCATTAATTTACACAGTACAGTTGTAAGTCTATTTTGACAACTAGAACACAATTATTTTGACAACGCCAAATGCCAAATAATTATAAATAATCAGGATTTGATTTATACATATTTATGAAGAAACTAAATACATGACATTTGTCAACAAAAACAAAAGCTACAGAGATTATTCCCGGGAATAATCTCTAGAGCTTTATTCTCAGTATAATAATGTGACGTGCGCCCCTGGGAGAAGAGTATACAACGCCGCCACTGACAGAACGTTCCAGAACAATGACGCAATCCCTGGCGCCGCAGCGGCTGGACTCTAATTGCGCCGTGACCTCGTTCCTTTGTATACCGGTCATTGTCGCTTCGAAGGCTTCTAGACTGTTATGCGCTGTATAAATATCGGCCGAGAGAAGGCGGAAAAATAGTCTCATATATACAAGCAACCAGATATGAACTCGGTGATATAAATAAACAGTTTAACTGTTATTAACATAAATAAATGTAGTTATATAAATAAGTGTTGTGATATAAATATTGTATAGATAAATAATCGTAGTGTTTAAGCATTTAATAATATTCTTAATGTTTATAATTATTTAATCATAGTGTTAGTTGTTTTATTATCTTTTAATATTTAATCGTTAATTATATATCGTTTAATAAACGTATTCTTTTGTTAATAATATTTGTCTATGTTTTACACTTCACCCATATAAATAAATTAAAAAACGTTACAATAATGACAGGATTGGTTAAAACACAAACACGTGACAAAAAAGAAACATTTCATTGGTTTAAAGAAATGTCAAAAAATAATCATCAGAATAAGACATTACAGGTTCATAAACATAAATTCATGTATATATAAATAAGTCGTTTAGTGTGTACATAAATTTATGTATATGAATCTCATCATCTTTTTTACCCTAAGTGGATACCTAACACGTGACAAAAAAGAAACATTTCATTGGTTTAAAGAAATGTCAAAAAATAATCATCAGAATAAGACATTACAGGTTCATAAACATAAATTCATGTATATATAAATAAGTCGTTTAGTGTGTACATAAATTTATGTATATGAATCTCATCATCTTTTTTACCCTAAGTGGATACCTAACGGCGGGTGTGTAAAAGAACAAATGCTGTTTGACTGAGATTTCGAGTAATTGTTAACATCTATGTAATCTATACCACAGTCGAGAAATGTATCTAAATTTACTGTATACTTTGTGTTGTATTTGTTCATTGTTTCGTCATAATCAAAACAAATAAATATTTCAGTTGTTTTTCCCTGAAGAAGGCAGTAGTTCATGCTGCCGAGACGTCGGTTTTTATAGAAATAAACAGAATTTAAAGAAAAAAGGTTCTATTATTTTAATTGAATTATGAGTTCTGAAAGATTTTTTAATAATTTGAAAAAATATAAACTAACTCGATACTATTGAGGTACGGAACTCATTGTCCAATTCATTTTTTTTTTCTGAAAGACTAAATAAAATGATGAATTTTAGCGTTTGTTACACTTTCCAAATGTGTGTGAGGTTTGAAATACAATTTTGTAGGCGATATTTTGTTTACAGTGTGTTTTTACCTTCCGTCATCTTTAGGTAAGGAAGGTATTGTCTTTGGCCAAAAAAATCAATAAGTTTTTAGTGAATAAGCATGTTTTAGGGTCTCTATAATACGATTTTACCATTTTTACGATGATGTCTGTATGTGTGTGTGTGTGTGTGTGTGTGTGTGTGTGTGTGTGTGTGTGTGTGTGTGTGTGTGTGTGTGTCTGTGTGTGTGTCTGAGTGTGTGTGTGTGACGAAGGTTTCGGATCGCATAACTTCAGTAGCGCAATTCCAAAAGTTATAATTTTCGTATTCCTCAAGCTTACATCCAGAAGAATAAGTGATTAGATTTTGGTTATAATTGATCAACTAAAAGTACCTCATTTGAAGATTTTAACAGTTAAATATGATTTATTGACATTTAACGTTATTATAACTTAAAGAATATAATTATTTTCTATACGATTTGATTGCATTTTATACTTCATATTCAATATATATACAGTTCAAGAATTTTAAAGAAATTAAATTTTATAAATCAGCCAGCTATGCTAAACATGGAAACTACTAATATATTCATATAATTTAAATTGACAGATGTCATTATAAATAAAAAGTAAATTAATGTGGCAGTGATGAGGATGTTGAAGTAGATTTTGGGGAAGACACAGAAAGATAGGTAAGGAAATAACTCTAGTGTTACAAGTTTCTAGAAAGATACAAGCGAGATAATTACATTGGTTTGAAAATGTCATGAGGAGACATGAGGAATATATTGGATGAAGAATGAATAGCTTATTAATAGAAGGTTGAAGAAACAGAGGAAGACCAAAGATAAGATGGAAGGACTGTATTGCGAAAGACTTGAGAGAAAAGGAACTGAATGAGAACGACACGTAAAACAGAAATGAGTGGAAAAAGAAAAAAACTAGCGACTCCTAATGAATGGGGAAAGCTAAAGAAGAAGAAGATGTTAGTGTAAACTGCAATTTGCATAGTTTGTTTATGAAATAATTTTACTGGAAATTTAGAATCTTTTGCAAGAAAATTTCTGTATGGAATTTATACATAATACACAGGATTGACGGAAGGTACTGTGCTGGCCACAACAGATTTTTTCTATTTGACATATCATTATTAGAAAAATTGGCTTCGTCAGTCCAAATAATTGATTTTAGGATATCTGGATCCTCATTTATCAATAAATTACAAAATTCTAATCTTCGCTCACGATCACCAAGATGTAAATGTTGTATTTTAATCATTTTGAATGGTCTGTATTTATGTTTCTTTAAAATCCTATGGATGGTGCCCACACTTAAATTATTCAGCGGCAGCCATTCTAACTGAAGCTGTTGGATTAGCTGCAAAATATGCTAATATATTTATCTCAGCTTCTTAATTTTGTATGCTAACTCGCTTCGATACGAATGCATCCATATTAGCGCGCAGTGCTTTACAATACGATTTTACTATTTTTACGACGATGTCTGTATGTGTGTGTGGACGTGTGTGCGTGTGTGTGTGTGTGTGTTCGTGTGTATGTGACCGCGGTTTCGGCCGCGATATCTCCAATACTAGAATTGCAAAAATTAAAATTCTTGCGTATTCCTCTACCTTACAACCATATGTAGCCTTGATTAGATTTTGGTTATAATTGGTCAACCGAAAGTACCCTCATTTAATTCAAATTGACAGATGTCAGTATCAATAAAAAGCAAGTAATTGAATGAAAGAATAAGGGAAGTAACTCTAGTGTTAGAAGTTTTTAGATATAAGAGAGACGATTACATTGGTTTGAACTTGTCATGAGGAAAGATGAATATATTAATAGAAGGTGGAAGAAACATAGGATGACCAAATATAAGATGAAAAGACTGTATTGCGAAAGACTTGAGAGAAAAGGAACTGAATGAGGACGACACGCAAAACAGAAATGAGTGGAAGAAGAAAATAAAAAATAGCGACTCCTAACGAATGGGAAAAGCTAAAGAAGAAGAAGATGTTAGTGTCAAGTGCAATTTGCATAGTTTGTTTATGAAATAATTTTACTGGAAATTTAGAATCTTTTGCAAGAAAAAATATCTATAGGGCGCGTGCAGTGACATGACTTTGCTGCCTTTGGCAAGCAGATATGGGGACCCGTATCAAAATGACAGCAATTAATTATGTCCATAACTGACAAGTGTGTTGAGAGGAAGTTGCAAATACAATGTAATATAAGATCGGCTGTAATACACAAAACCAAAAATAATAGTTCATTTGTGGTAGCGCAGATTGAGGATTATGAGAATAAAATCGAGATCATGAAGAAGAAAAATAAACTAAAAGGCAGCAATATCGACAATGATTACACGGTAAAAGAAAGAAAAATGAAGGCTACCATAAGAATAAAAGCAAAAGAAGAAAAAGCGAAAGGAGAAATGATAAAGATTTTCTATAACAAGCTGGCGGTAGGACATAAACTTTTTATTTGGAACTCAGAACGAGAAGCACTTGAAGAAAAAGAGCTAACAGATGAAGAAAAAACAAAAAAAACTAAAACGGGCGCAAAAGGATGGACTAGATAAGACGAACAAGCAATGCAAAGATTCAAATAATATGGAAACAAAAATAAAGAAGAAACACAAGATGAAAATGATAGCCTGGAACGTAAGAGGATTGAATGAAGAAGGTGCTTGTAAAAATTTAGCAAGAGTACTAAAAAATTATGAGGTAGATATTGCAGCATTACAGGAAACTAAAATAAAAGATAATGATATTAAGGAGCTGGATAACTATATATTCTTTAATAATGGCTGGGAAACTATATACTTGGGCACAGGTTTTATGATACATAAAAAATTAAAGGAATCCGTGATAGAATTTACACCAATATCTGAGAGACTATGTAAAATTAGAATAAGAGGCAAATTTCGCAAAATAAGCATTATCAATATACACGCACACTCAAATGAGAAAAAAGATGATGAAAAAGATGAAACATATGAAGAATTGTTAAGAGCACTACAGTCTATTCCTAAATTCGATATTAAAATAGTAATAGGTGACTTGAATGCTAAAATTGGAAATGAACAGGTCTATAAATACGTGACGGGAGGTATGAGCAAGCATAAGGAATCAAATAGCAATGGAAGAAGAGTTATTGAATTTGCAATAGAACACAGTTTTAAAATAATGAGCACACATTTTCAAAGAAAAGATATCTTTAAAGTGACATGGATATCCCCAAGTGGCGAGATACATAATCCTAATCCATGTCCTAATCGAAAAAGACCATGCCAAAATGATAACAAATGTAAGATCACGAAGAGGGGCAGACGCTAATTCGGACCATTTCATGGTGGAAATTAGAATAACTCAAGAATTTACGCAACGGAGACATATAAAGCGGAATAAGTGTAATAAAATTAATGTAAGGGCCCTGCAAGTTGAAGAAGAGAAAAAGAAGTATAAGGATAAATTGGATCAAAATTTAGAGAAGATGAATAATTTAACAAATATAAATGACAAATGGAATGAAATAGAAGACATAATAAAAACAGCAGCTGGGGAATTAAAATATCGGAAGAAAATTGTAAAACATGACTAGTTCGATGAAGAATGTGAAAAAGCTTTAGACAAAAGAAACAAAATAAGAACTCAACTATTGCAAAACGAGAACCCTCAAAACAGAAACAACTTTATAATAGAGAAAAACAGAGCAAAAGCAATATGTAGAAAGAAGAAAAGACGAATGATGGAAAGTAAGCTGAAATCTATAGAAGAAAATTTTAAAAATAAAGAAATAAAGAACTTTTATCAAGATATAAAGAAAGAAAAAGAAGATTATAAATCAAGATTGATTTATATTAAAGATAAAGAAGAACATTTAGTAACAGGAGAAGAGAAAATGAATAGATGGATGGAATATTTTGAGGAGACTCTGAACGGGGAGACAATACTAGAAAATAACCAAGAAGAATTAAGGACAGATATGGACGAACAAGAAGAACAAAGAAATGATTACAGTCCCCCGCAGTTGGAAGAGATAGTCAATATAATACACAATATAAAGAATGGAAAGAGCCCAGAAGAAAATGGAATATCAATGGAACTGATTAAAGTTGGGGGAGAAAAACTAATACAAGAAGTATATGACTTAATAAAAAATGTGTGGGATCAGGAGAAAATGCCTGAAGGATGGACGCATTCTCTAATTCATCCCATTCACAAAAAAGGAGACAAAACAGCTTGCGAGAATTATAGAGGTATTGCACTGCTCGATACGGTGTACAAAATATTATCAATATTACTATGCAATCGGCTGAAAGAAGAGGCAGAAAATATTTTGGGAGACTACCAAGCCGGATTCAGGAAAAATAGATCGACAATTGATCAAATTCATACTTTAAAACAGCTAATGGAAAACAGTTACGAGCACAACTTGGCAGTACACTGTCTTTTCATAGACTTTAAGCAAGCTTATGATACAATTATTCAAAATAAATTATACAATGTACTTCAATATTTTAATATCTCAGAGAAGTTAATAAAATTGATTAAAATGACGCATAGGAACGCAACATGTAAAGTAGTAGTGGACGGTATAATATCAAACAACTTCAGAGTAAATAAAGGCCTAAGACAAGGCGACCCTCTGTCACCAATATTGTTCAATTTAGTATTACAATGGGTAATTAGGGAATGCGGTTTACATACTAAAGGATCAATATACCATCATAGACATCAAATATTGGCCCATGCAGATGACATTGCAATAATGACACGAAATAAAAGAGAAGTGGAACTTGTGGTCAAAAAGATCATCACTAAAGCTAAAGATGTTGGGCTAAGTGTGAATGAAAGGAAAACTAAATACATGGTTTTGAGAGGAGGTCATCTAGAAGAAAGAAAATATCTGACAATTAGGACAGAGGGTGGGATGACGTTTAATTTTGAAGAGGTGGAAAAGTTTACATATTTGGGGGTTACTGTATCAAATAATGGTAAAGAAGATGAAGAGGTGCTGGAGAGGCTGGCGAAGGGATCTAGAAGTGTAGGCTCTCTTTTAAAGTTGTTAACAAATAAAAATGTATCGAGAGGTGTAAAAATTAAAGTCTTCAAATCTGTTATTAGACCAACAGTGATATACGGATGTGAAATGTGGACGCTAAACAAAGTAAACCAAATGAAATTAGAAGTGTGGGAAAGGAAAGTGCTCAGAAAAATTTTCGGTGGTAAAAAGGTCGGGGAAATGTGGGTACGAAGGACAAACGAGGAAACAATGAACTAGTTAGGTGAACCGGGTATAGTGGAAACAGTGAAAGCGCAAAGACTAAGATGGTTTGGACATTTAGTGAGAATGCCAGAGGACAGGACTGCCAAAATAGCCACCGAGAGGCATAACAACAAGAAGAAATAGGGGAAGACCAAGAGAGAGGTGGAAGGATGCGATACTGAAAGACATAGAAACTTTAAAAATCAAAGACTGGAGAACAAAAGCAATGGACAGAGTGAAATGGCGAAATATCGTCAATAAAGCCATGGGCCTTCATGGCCTGTAGTGCTATTTTATATATAACTGACAAGTGTCATAATTTTTCATTCAAAATTTCATGATTTTCTTATTTCATGTGGTTTGTTTGTTATCAGGAGTATGGAATTCAGTTGCCGAGAAAGGGAATCATAAAATACCAAAAAATTAGAATCTTTTGCAAGAAAATTTATGTATGGAATTTGTACATAATACACAGGATTGACGGAAGGTATTGTGCTGGCCACATCAGATTTTTTTTTGTATATTTATTGTTGTTGCTATTTTACATTAGATTCAGTTTTATACCAGGTACCTAAGTTAAATTTTACAATTCAGGAATTCTGAAACTTTGTACCAGTAAGTATTGTAGTTATTAATTCGGTACTACCGGGACAAAAGGACAAAGTCAATATTTTCAATTATTGCGTTTGGATTAAATTTGGTACCTATATAACGTACACTATAGACCCTTTCAACCGTATTTACGCATGCGCGTAATAGAATAAAAAGAAAAATAGGTCTCAAAATTAACAGCAGGCAAATTGATGTCAAGCATAAAATTTGTAAGATCATAATATTTACTTACCATCCAGGCATCCACCGTGGAATAAAGTAAGATACATGCAACACCTGATTTTGTACTATAAATATTGTTATATTTGATAACATATTGTAAAGGATGAAATATTTTGGGAGAGAAATATGCTTCAAAAACTTAATTTATTTTACATAGATATTCTGCTACCAGAAATTGTCGACCCACGACAGACCAGGAATTTAAAATTACGGAATAGCTAATTTCATTCAAAAGTAACTGCGTATCATACAGAAAAGTTATGATCTATCGATTTATTTATTAGAATTAGTAGATTTATGTATTTTTTACCTTTGGTCAAAAAAATCAGTGATGAGTTTTTAGTGAATAAGCATGTTTTTGGGTCCCTATATAATACGATTTTACCATTTTTACAATGATGTCTGTATGTATGTATGTATGTATGTATGTATGTGTGTGTGTGTGTGTGTGTGTGTGTGTGTGTGTGTGTGTGTGTGTGTGTGTGTGTGTGTCTGTGTGTGTGTGACGAAATTTTCGGACCGCATAACATTAATACCACGATTCCAAAAATTATATTTTTTTCGTATTCCTTAAGTTTACATTCAGAAGAATAACTGATTAGATTTTGATTATAATTGGTCAACCGAAAGTAGCCTTATTTGAAAATTTAACAGTTAAATTTGATTTATTGACATTTAACGTTATTATAACTTAAAGAATATATTATTCTCTATACGATTTGATTGCATTCTATACTTCATATTCAATATATATACAGTTCAAGAATTTTAAAGAAATTAAATTTTATAAATCAGCCAGCTATGCTAACCATGAAAATTGTTAATATAAAAAATCAATAAGTTTTTAGTGAATAAGCATGTTTTAGGGTCTCTATAATACGAGTTTACCATTTTTACGATGATGTCTGTATGTGTGTGTGTGTCTGTGTGTGTGTCTCAGTGTGTGTGTGTGACGAAAATTTCGGATCGCATAACTTCAATACCGCAATTCCAAAAATTATAATTTTCGTATTCCTCAAGCTTACATCCAGAAGAATAAGTGATTAGATTTTGGTTATAATTGATCAACCAAAAGTAACCTCATTTGAAGATTTTAACAGTTAAATATGATTTATTGACATTTAACGTTATTATAACTTAAAGAATATATTATTCTCTATACGATTTGATTGCATTCTATACTTCATATTCAATATATATACAGTTCAAGAATTTTAAAGAAATTAAATTTTATAAATCAGCCAGCTATGCTAAACATGGAAACTACTAATATATTCATATAATTTAAATTGACAGATGTCATTATAAATAAAAAGTAAATTAATGTGGCAGCGATGAGGATGTTGAAGTAGATGTTGGGGAAGACACGGAAAGATAGGTAAGGAAATAACTCTAGTGTTACAAGTTTCTAGAAAGATACAAGCGAGATGACTACATTGGTTTGAACATGTCATGAGGAGAAATGAAGAGTATATTGGATGAATAATGAATAGCTTATTAATAGATGCTTGAAGAAACAGAGGAAGACCAAAAATAAGATGGAAGGACTGTATTGCGAAAGACTTGAGAGCAAAGGAACTGAATGAGAACGTCACGTAAAACAGAAATGACTGGAAGATGAAAATAAAAAATAGCGACCCCTAACGAATAGGAAAAGCTAAAGAAGAAGAAGATGTTAGTGTCAAGTGAAATTTGCATAGTTTGTTTATGAAATAATTTTACTGGGAATTTAAAATCTTTTGTAAAAAAATAATGTATGGAATTTATACATATTACACAGGATTGACGGAAGGTATTGTGGTGGCCACAACAAATTTTTTATGTTGCATTAAAAATTATTAATTGAAATGAAAAAAATGCTAATTTTTTTCTAAATAAAGTTGGTATACCTATTTTTAATTTCATAATTCTTTTACCATATTCGCTCAAAAATTAAAATAAATTTTATAAAGGACGTGTGGTCGCGTATTTTTTAAAAAAATTGTCAGTAAACTATACTTAATCAGAACCACAACAATTGTCCTAAGAGTTACATATTTTTCAGAGACAAAAGTATTTCCAAATCTTTTAATTCCGTTGAGATTGATATATACATAATTAATACCCGTTGTGTAGTAGGGTGGTGTTATTTTGGAAATATAGGTAAGAATTTTATTGAGAAATATTCGTTAAATTTAAATTATTTAGTTTGTTAGAAAATTTTGTCCCAAAATTCAATCAAATTCAAATGATTAAGTATTTATTTTTTATCAGATCGCTCTTGACATGATTGAGCAAGAAAGTCATAAATTGAATTATATTAATCAAATGGAATATAATGAATAAAAATAATGATGATTTTTTGTGAAATAATTACAAAATTCGGGAAAAATTGTGTGAAAATAGCTATTTGTGTATTAAGAGCGCAAAATAAGACATTGTCGATTTTAATCGACAATGTCCATTTGCGCTCGAAACACACAAGATTTTTTCTACAGTCGCTTCCATAACAAAAAATAATGAAATGTACACTTTGTACTTACACTACTACTCAATTCATAAGGATTAATATAAAGAAAAGACGTCTTTTATATTTAATTTTAATTTATCGTTATTTCCCATTTTTCTTGACCTATTGCTTCAATCTAATCTAAACATTTTATACTTTTGTTTCTGTAAATGAATACCCTATTTTATTTTCACAATAGTGCGGCATTTTTTTGGTTATGTAACATACCGAAAGAGCAGTTATATGTCAGATTGATTTGTAAAGGTGGTAAATGTGTCACTACTGTGCCATTATTTCCTGACTAAACGTTTCCATTAAGAATGTAGACAAGTGATATTTCTCAACATTGTCTTCTTCTTAATTGGCACTACAGACTCCACTGGTCCTTGGCCTGATCCAACTGTCGCCTCCAATCCGTCCTGTCCCCCGTGAACGTTATATTTGTCTTTTTTATGTCCTTTATGACGTTTGTCCTCCATCTGTTTTTTGGGCGACCCCTCGGTCTGTTGACAAGCGGATTGTGCGTGTAGATACGAAAAACCTGGCGATCTTCTGTCATGCGATTTACGTGACCATACCATCGAAGGCGTTGCAACCGCACAAAATATGATAAACGCGTATCGTTATATAGTTCGTATAGTTCTTGGTTACGCTTAATACATTGTATAGTTAGAAATTTGGACAGCGGACGTTTTTTCTACTATGTCGCGCTAGAGCGGCAAAGTGACATTTTGCGTTGACAAAAGAGAACGCAAATGGCTACTTTCTATGTAGTCTGTAGAAAAAAAATAATTTGGGGGTTAAACAAATATTACATTACATCGTCGAAAAGAGAAAAAAATCTTACGTGGCCAGCACAATACCTTCCGTCAATCCTGTGTGTTATGTATAAATTCTATACATAAATTTTCTTGCAAAAGATTCTAAATATCCAATGTAATTATTTCATAAACAAACTATGTAAATTACACTGACATCTTCTTCTTCTTTAGCTTTTCCCATTATTTACGGGCCGCAATTTTTTATTTTCTTCTTCCACTCATTTCTGTTTTGCGTGTCGTTCTTATACAGTTCCTTTGCTCTCAAGTCTTCCGCAATACAGTCCTTCCAATTTATCTTTGGTTTTCCTCTGTTTCTTCAATCTTCTTTTTCTAAGCTATTCATTCTTTTTCCAATATATTTTCCATCTCTTCTCATGACATGTTCAAACCAATGTAATCGTCTCTTATGTATCTTTCTAGAAACTTCTAACACTAGAGTTATTTCCCTTATTCTTTCAATCCTTATGCCGGCAGTACATTCTCGCCGAGGCAAGGCGAGCGTAGACGAGCACGAGAGTGTACTAGCAGTACTCGGCTCGCCTCGTGGTGTCTCGCCTCGCCTCGTAGTCGCTCGCCTTCGTGTCGGTTTTTCTGGCGCGAGTCAAAGGAACCGAGCGGCGTGCGTAAGAATACACAGTACACTCTCGTTTGTCGTGTTGATCAGCCTATTAGCGTGCAAGCTAAAATAATATTAAGAATTATTTTATTATGCAAAATGGGAGAATGGAGTAATGAATTCGTTTTAAATTTTTTGGAAACTTATCAGAACGAGCATATTTTGTGGGACCCTGTGCATATATTTCATAAAGATAAAAAAATATTAATGATGCATGGATTCGTTTAAGTGAACTTCTAATATATATTAACATAATTATGCAATTGCACAATAAGCTGCAACAGCAGCAACTCAACCTCAACGTCGTTCATGATTATTGCGCATGTGTATTGTGTAATCCGAGACGAGGCAAATCGAGAGTGTACTGCACTCCACTCGTGCTTCCTCGCCATAACAAAAGTCTCGCCGAGACATTCGGCGAGCGGCCTCGGCGAGAGTGTACTGCCAGCATTTACCGTACCGTATCTTTCCGTGTCTTCCCCAACATCTATCTCAACATCCTTATCTCTGCCACATTCATTTACTTTTCATTAGGTGCGTTCAATAAGCCCCAGGAAATCAAGCAATCGGAAGTAAAATTTGTTGAACGACTTTACTAGCCTAGAGTTTGCTTGATTTTCTCGCAAGCAAACCAAGCGCCAAATTTCTCGCTTGTCTTGCTAACTTATGAAATATAATGGTGGGAAATGCAAATTATACATACATGAATTTAACTTGTACTGTTTCTATCTTATTTTATGGTGTGTTTATACAATTACATGTCAAAAAGGCTTTTAAAGTTTTGTGATAAATGTTCATAACATTGTTATACTTGAAATATTTTCTTAGACCTAAAAAATGTTCAATATTAATTCCACTATCTGCAAATAACTGTACCTATCTATAAATTCATTTTGTATAACTTTCCAGACCAATAAAATGGATATGAGAGATATAGATGTTATATTTGACAACTGTATAACTTTCTCGATAACATTTGTGAATATCAGTTCGTCATATAGCTAACAAATCTTTCAGTGTACTATGCAACAAGTCTCGTTTGCTTACCTAGCATTTGCCTGAACTGCTTACTTCATTGAACGTACCTATTGATAATGACATCTGTCAATTTGTATTATCTGAATATATTAGCAGTTTCAATGGTTAGCATATCTGGCTAATTTATGGAATTTAATATCTTTATAATTCTTTAACTCTATATCTATTGAGTATGATGTATAAAATGCGATCAAATCGTATAGAGAATAATAATTATATTCTTCAAGTTATAATAACGTTAAATGTTAATAAATGATATTTAACTGCGTTTTTTTTTTTCAAGAAAAACTGTTAAAATCTTCAAATAAGGGTACTTCCGGTTGATCATTTATAAACAAAATCTAATCACTTGTTCATCTGGATGTAAACTTGAGAAAAATGAAAAAATATAACTTTTGGAATCGTGGTATTGAAGTTATGGGATCCGAAACTTTCATCACACACACACACAGATACACACATACATACATAAAGACATCATCGTAAAAATGGTAAAATCGCATTATATGGACCCTAAAACGTACTTATTCACTAAAAACTGATCATTGAATTTTTTGACCAAAGACTACCTTCCTTACCTAAAGGTGACGGAAGGTAAAAAATAAGTATTTTTCTGAGACTAGAATCAGATATGGTTTCCTTTTAAAAATATATAACTCTGTGTTACATCTCGGAAATTTACGGATATAAAAAATTATTGCGTACGCCAATGGTTAGGCAATAAAAATATCTAACTTCTTTATTTGGATTTTTTTCTGAATTACTAATAGGTTTGAAGTTATTTGAAAAAACAAAAATAAAATAAAAACAGTTTTTCGTCTTTATCTAGTGCCTTATGATAATTTTCGGAAAAACAAATGCACATTTAAGATTTTCCCTTATACGTGCACAAAAAGTTCCATTTAACCGACATTGTATCTCTCATAGTTCTCGAGATCCCAATAGTGGCAGCCTTAAATTGGACACACTGTATACAACTTGCTTATTTGTTAAGATTATTTTTAATCATTCTATACCTGTAGAAAATTATATTTTACACAATATTTTTTCTACATTTACGTATTTTTCATAATATTCATTATTTGAGCAGATTTAATTCAAGTTGTAATGCTACATTATCTCTCATTAGGTGGTGCGTGGGACCCGAGCGAAAGTGGAACCAGAACTTAAAGTGCCTCGCACTCATCCCACTCGTTGTGCTGCTGATTACCGTCATTTGTTTGCTCACTGTGCGCTACAATATTGCTTAGATGGTAAGTTCGTTTCTTAAATTTACGGACAATAGGAATAGTCGATAATTAAGCACTAGAAAAATCATAGGCCGGTCCAGACTGCTGAGCTAAACTGGCCAAACCGAGAAACGTTTGCGAACGTTCGCAGTCAACATGCGCGGATAACGTCTAGAATCTAGGTCTAGATCTAGAATGCTGCAACGTAGGTACATTTTTATTTTGCAAATGATACATATGCAAAGTAAAAGATTCGTTTTGTTTTACAAACAAGTAGTAGGCCGAATCACGCTAAACAGATTCGTTTGAGGCCAAAGTGGCACGTTTAGTGCGCCTAAACGTGCCACTTTGGCCTCACTAGTTACACTTTCAACGTTCGCAAACTTTTGCGCGGTTTGGTGAAGCAGTTTAGACTGGCCTGATGTGGTAACTACTTTTATCAATATTTAGACGTTTCGCTTGAAATTTCTCATAGGTGATTTAACAAAACACCTAACATAATGCGTAAAAGTGACCCGCAAAACTTTGATCGTTATAGTCGTTTTTCATCTTTGGACCGCTGTTTGGGTAGATAGGGCAGGTTGGTGAAAAGATTTGGTACGCAATTACTGGAATGCCATAACGTATATATATATATATATATATATATATATATATATATATATATATATATATATATATATATATATATATATATATATATATATATATATATATATATATTACATTCGAATAGAGAGTATTCTAGGATCCCCGTTACGCATGTTTATTATGTGTATCCTATCGTTACACGTAGAAAAATTACGCTGCACCCGTCTCCCGGGGATTTCCTCACTTAGTAATTAGTATTTGAAAAAATAAAAAAAATCAAATTTAAAAGTAATTTAAGTAGTAATTAATTACCAAATATAATTAATTACAATTCAGCTCTGATCTGGCGGCACTTTAAGTCCATATGGAAAGTGCATCACAGATTTATAGATGTATTATGCCATAGTAAAACTTCTTCGATAGATCAAATAATTAAAGAAAATATTTAACAATTCGAAAGATTGGTTAAATTATCTGGCAACATTATACTCCTATACACATTCTCGTACAAGAGGAAATGAAAAAAATAAACAGAAAAATTCTCTACAAATTTGTTATCAAAATCATCGCAATAAGGAAATGCAAGTTTAAACAGACACTAAAGCAATATTGCGCGAATAAAATTTTAACATGATGGTGCCTTTTTATTTAAAAATAGGTTATTTGAATGTTATTTGTTTGAGCATATTTGTATTGTGTTACAGAACGAAAAGAAATGTAATGGCAACAAAGATTAACCGATGCTAACACCGTTGCCGTGCGGAGCAACACATTTAGCATTCTCAGCGTGTGCTACCTGTTAATATATCACGCCTCCAGTACCGGCAATTTGGACAAGCTTATATCCGCCTGCGCTGCTGCCGCACTATTTCGCTAACACGCCAATCACGTCGTATTTCCTCTTCCCATCAAGCTTAACTGACAACATCCTTTCCTGACAACTGTCCCATAAATATGTTAATATTTGTTATTAATTATATGTATTTTATTTCAAATAAATATTTGTTTATATGTTATATTCTGAATGTTCCTTTTATATTCTCAAAACACTTCTACATTATATTTGGATTAAGGAATTTTTTCTACTTCAATAATTTTATAAATGTTATAATATAACATGTTTTCGAAAAAAAAAAATTGAATGGATACTACTGCGTTTTAAGGAAAGTATTTTGGACCTGCTTACCACTACAACAATTTACATAGCTTAAGCTTTAACATTTATGGAAACGGAAAGAAACAACTTCTCAGACTTGCAGTCAATAATAAAATTTATTCATGTCGACGTTTCGACTAAACCATAGTCTTCTTCAGAACTCTGCAGATATAACAACAAGAGTGAAATAAATGTACATGTGAACACAAATATAATTACAATAATACATGACATGGAACTTACACAATGGTCAATTTGAAATAAAAACACATGTGGATAACAGCGATTTACATTAAAAGACGGACATGTAAAAAATAAAAGAAATATAGTTAAAATACCCAGGTCATAAAGTGAAAGTCGTCAAAAAGCATAAACATGAAATAGATTTCGAAAATACGAAAATATTACCAACTGCATCAAACCTACAAAAAAGTATTAACGTTAGAGATATTATTCATAAAAGAAGATAAAAATAAAATTAATTCTCAAACGGATATAGAACATCTCAGCTTAATATTATAACAATTCAATTCGCATTAAAATAGAAAGGTAAAAAATCCACATTAAACATTACACGTAAGCACAAGAAGTCACCTACATTAAGGTGTTCATCACATATCACAAGAGTCCTGCATCCATTGGTCCTTTGGTAATTAATTTAAAATATTCCGAATTACTCCTTATCTCATATTGTTCCAAAAATCAGTAACTGTTATTTTTTTATAGTGTTGTAATCATCCGTTTGAATTGTATTCATCAAACATGTTTTTTTTTTAATTTTTGACGATTATCACTCTGTGATCTGTGCATTTAAACTATATTTTTTTAAATATCCGTTTTTTAATATATGTCGCTATTATCCACATGTGTTTTTATTTCAACTTCCATGTCATATATCATTGTAATTATATTTGTGTTCACATGTACATTTATTTCACTCTTGTTGTTATATCTGAGAGATGCTCCAGTAAATATAATAAACCAACTACCCAAACATGAGCAATCAAATATTTCAACATTAACAACGACGCAATCTAACAGTTTTTTTCTGCATCCCTATACTGAAGACGAACTTCTTAAAGTAATTGATCTTAAATTGAAAAATAAACAATCTAGTGGCCCTGATGACATTCCCAATTTTCTTATAAAATTAATATTTCATACCATTGTGAAACCAGTTTTATTTTTAGTCAACCTATCGTTTAAATCTGGAATCTTTCCCGAAGAACTTAAAGTAAATAAAATCATTCCAATATATAAGAAAAATGACAAATATGACTTAAATAATTATAGGCCAATATCTTTGACATCTGTTTTTTCCAAGGTTCTTGAATATGCATTTCTAAATCGTCTAGATTCTTTTTTGAATAAAAATGACATTATAAATAAAGCCCAGTTTGGTTTTAGATCCAACAAAACTACACTAGATGCTATTAACAAGTCAGTGCATTATATTGCAGATAAAATGGATACAGGTGAACATCCAATCAGTATCTTGTCCGATTTGTCTAAAGCCTTCGACTGTGTCTGTCACTCAAAGCTACTGACCAAACTTTATTCTTATGGAATTAGAGGCGTACCATTAAAGTGGATCAGGTCTTTTGTTGAAAATCGCCGTCAATTTGTTTCCATTAATAGCTATAAAAATAACACTATTAAAAATATTAACTCTACTGTCATAGTAAATAACATAGGTGTCCCTCAGGGATGTGTCCTGTCACCTATTCTATTTATTTTATACATCAATGACATAACGTCAATTTTTGGAGATGAATGTCATATAACTCTATATGCGGACGATACTTCCATAATTGTTTCTGATGCAGATAATGTATTGTTGCAACAAAAGTGTGAGAACTGTATGAACGCTTTATCAAGATGGTTTTGTGATAATGATCTTTATTTGAATTTATCAAAAACTCATTACCTACGATTTCATTTTCCTCAATGTGGGGAAAACTTAAATATGAATATCGAAATTAATGAAAATCAAATTGAAAGATCTAATAATGGTAACTTTCTCGGTTATACTTTCAATGAAAATCTAAATGGTAAAAATCATACTAATAAAGTTGTCTCAAAACTTGGACCAATATGCTATCAGTTTTGGCATTTAGGTACTGTTCTTACAAAACAACAACTCATTACACTGTACTATGCCCAAGTAGAATCAAGATTGCGTTACGCTATCTGCTTTTGGGGAGCTTCATCGTCAGCATATAGCGTGTTCATCATCCAAAAACGAATTATTAAAACCATAGCAGGTGTCTCCCGCACTGACTCTTGCAGACTTCTTTTTAAAAAAATTAAAATTCTTACATTAGTCTCTCTTTATATATTTGAAGTTTGTTTATACATTTTTATCAATAAAAATAATTTTAAACTCAATTCCAGTATTCACACTTTCAATACTAGACAAAAACAGCGATTCTATATTCCGAATGTAAAACACAACTCTCTAAATTCTCTACCCGATATACAAGGGCAGAAGGTTTTCAATAAACTGCCCACCATAATAAAGGAGGAATGCAATAAAATTAAATTTAAAAAACTTCTTAAAAATTATCTTATAGGAAAAAGCTATTACACATTAAATGATTTTTTTACAGATAATACTGATCTGGCACAATGCTGAAAACATTTCCTTTTATCTACTTTATACCTATGTATGTGCTATTTATTTTTATTTAATATTGTGTGACGTATTCTATACATGTACATAACATGTCGTTGAATAAACTGATATTATTATTATTATTATTATCTGCAGAGTTCTCAAGAAGAAGACTATGGTATAGTCAAATCGTTGACATAAATAAATTTTATTATTAACTGCATGTCCAGGAATTTTTTTTTCCCGTTTCCATCTCCATCCCAAAACACAGTCGAATAGATATAGAACTAGTGGTCCACTTTCTTCTAAACGACGAAGTTTAGTTCCGACTTACCCCAGGAATCTTTGGCGGGTTTAAAATTTTGCGTATATTTTTAAATTCCGCGCCTTAAATGTTTTCATTTTGGGGCTCATGCACATTGTTCTACATCTCTATGGACATCACCATAAAAATGTTATAATCGGATTGTAGGAACATTAACACGTGCTTATTCACTAAAATCTAGATATGCGATTTGTAGCATGAATCCAATATTTTAGCGAGAGATAAAAATGTGAAAAAAGTTTTGTATAATTATGTACCATTACACTCTACAGTTTTTACAAGAAAACGAAAATAAGAGCAGCAAATTACATAAAACTAAAATCCCACATGCGAGGGGTGTAGAAACAAACGTAACAATCCCCATATTTTCATGAAAATGAGTTATGCACATCATTGTAATCGTCTGCTCATGCTCTACAACCTTAAATCGGTGTCAGTAACAATTAACAAACATCACAATCTCCAAATATCAATTTCTAACAAAAATAACAATCTCTATTTCAACCAATCAAATGAAAGATTTGCGTTCAGATGATGTTTGTTTAGTTGCTTTTATTTTCTGTTTGATGTTTACTGCCGAATTGTTAATACATTGAAAGTTTTTGATTAATAATAAATATACGCGGGGAGCCTCACAATTTTCAAATTGGGGAGCCAAAATGCATAACTAAAAAAATTAAAACTGTCAATATGATTAAACCAAATATTATTAAAATTAATGAATGTATTATAAAGACAGCAAAATTAAAAGATGTAGAATCTTTGCTACAAAAACATTACGGCGACGATTGGAAAGAAAAACCTGATTTACTGTGAAGTTTTAAATTCGAACCAAAATTTAATAGAAGGAGACCGAGATGATATAATTTGTCAACATGTAGATGAAATTGTTGATTTATGTGTTTAACTGCCAATTCATTTGAATATTTTTGTAATTTAAAGTACATAAAAATGCATTTGATTTAAAATGGCAATTCTTTATTTCGAACCATAAATCTCCTTTATGCCGAAACAAAAGTAACAATATCCAAGATTCTGAAACAAAAGTAACAATCTCCAAACTTTTTATTTAAATATCTTTCATATTATTAACTTTTCCACGTAAAATAATTAAAAAGTATAATTTTAATGCTTTCTCGGTGTCGTTAGTAAATTTTCAACAAAAGATATAACTTAAACTAACAAAAATCGTTTTTTCTTGTTTATTCGAAACTTGTCAATGTGGAGCTTGTTACCTTTGTTTGTACACGCCTCACATTAACTAACCCGTAACCGCCACCACACGGCAAGTTCGTGAAGCTGAAGTACCGAAATAGAAAAAGAGGTCTAAATGTATTTCTATAATTTTATGCTAATAATCTGCTACATTTTGCTGTGTAAACTAAATTTTGGGTTCTTCTCATTTTTGTGTTATTTGCGTTTGTTTAATAGCACTCCAAGTTCACGCCCAGTACCGTGTGCATTTATTTCCGATATATCATAATACTATACTTTTACGCTCATTTAGTGCTAATAATTATTGCCATATAAAACAATTTTTGTGTGCCTCATTTTTATGTTTGTTGAAATGGTGCTCCATGTTTACGGCTAATACCGTACATAACCATTTCCGGTATTTCGTAATTCTTTAATATTATGCTCATTTAGCGCTAATTATTGCTGTAGTAATCAAATTTTGCGCTACCTTAGTTATAGAGATTTTCCTCTATTTCAAATGGTACTTTAGTTTACGCCTAGCACCATAAATAAATATAAATAAATATATCATCACGGCATATTACTTACCCATTGCTGAGTGGGCCAATCTGCTTTGTACGCAGATGTCAGTAATGATGAAATATTTGTACCGTGTGGGCGCTTACTAGGCGTCACTTCACAGGCACTCAGTGCTATAACATTATGCTCATTTAGTGCTAATTATTGCCATATTAAACAAATTTTGAGCTACCAGTTATGGAGTTATTTCTGCTTTTGAAATGTTACTTTATGTTCACGCGTAGTACCATATGTAGATAACAATTCCGGTATATTAGGAAAAAAAAACAATTTTTGCTATTTTGTTTATACACTATTTTCCGTTTTCAAACGGTACCTTACAATAAAGAAGTGCCATAGACAACTGATATTTCGTAATGTATGATATTCATAGTTTTACGCTAAAAGCAGGACTATTATACAAATTTTGTTTTACTTTCCTTCTGAATTTCTTATTACGACCAAGTTTAGGAATACAACAAGAATCCGGGCCGCCTAGAAAATCTGTCTACGTTCTAGGAAATAGGTAGTGTAAATTTAAAAATAGTAAAGTTTTTTTTTCCAAATTTTGGAATTTTTGGAAATGGAATGCATAAAAACAAATGCAGTTTTGTTTATTGGTTTTGAGAAATGTTAATCTAATGGTTGAACTTATATTCAATTTTTTATTAACAATAATAATATTGTTTACAATATTAAATCACGTAATAAAAGAAGAAAATGGGTTCAAAGTATGTTCGTTGTAGGCAGACAAATATTTTATAATGAATAATGAAACAAAAATTAATGCAGTAAGTAATTGTTATAAACGAATGGAATTACGAAATTGCCCTATTGAGAACTGACATGTCCGATGGCGGCAGCACCATCGGACCGATCAGCTGCTTCTGAATTGGTACTCGCAGTGTTGTGACATATGAAAACAAACAACAATAGTTATTTGTATATCAAGTGCTGAAATTCTATCTTTGTCGAACCAAAACGAAAGTTGCAGCCTGAGCAAAACGAAAGTTGCAGCCTGAGCGCAGCGAAGGTTGCAATCGTTTGTGTTCGACAAAGGACTTTCAACACGTGTTATACACACTATTTTTTCTACTCCTGCAAGATAAAAAATAAGAAAATAAAGAATTATTTTTTAAAAATAATTTGACATTTAGTTTCAATTTTTGTATTTGTGATGCGTATCTATGACAACAACAAACATTCTATACAACGTTTGTAAGTAAAATTCGTTGCTAGGATACCGAAGCGTGCTGCAAAATTTTGCAGCACTAGTGCTGCAAAGAGTTACTTTCAACATGAAAAACAAACCAGAAAATTGTATTTTCAGAGCAGGAGTAGAAAAATGCATTTTTTTCACTTAAAATGGGGCTTGGTATCACAGAACATTTTAGATTTCTGGAAGCAACAGCTACTTCTAGATGTATTATAGAAAATATGTTAAAATATTTAATTAATCGAAATTGATGATCGCAGGTGAGCGAATTATAAACGATAACCACATAATATTATGTGGAGTATTAAAAAATGACGGTATAATGTGGGTAATATTTGCACTTTGTCTGCAAACCAGTGCAATTTCTGCAAAGCCACATAAAATCAAAATATATTTAGAGAAAATTTAAAAATTATTAGTGCAGAATACACGTGTAAAGCTGGGCAAAGACCACGAAATATGTAATTATCTGATTTAAAATCACGAGAACAAACTTTCATATGTTTTGTTATTTATTTTGGACTACGAATTGCATATTCCATATTCATATTTCAACACCTGCTCTTGCCGTAATTTTAACTTTATTTTAGCCATGTTTCGGAAAATTATAAAACCCAATGCCTGTGTCTCGACCAGATCTTGAGTGACGTCAGAATCCACAACAATTTCTACGACTTTTTCCCATTTTTATTAACATGAAATGATCAAACCACATGTAACTCAAGCATACATCACAATATAGTACCAAATCGGAAAGTTCATATTTTTCCCACCAGATGTCATGTCGCAGCTTGTCAGTTGTGTGGTCAGTTGTCAATAGCTTTGTTCGCGGAGATGATTCATGACTAGTTCGTAACTTGTACGAGATAAAATATCATGAATTATTCTACGCATGTGCGATTCGGAACCGACCAGAATTGACAAATCTCCGCGAACGTGTTTTCTTACCCAAGTTGACAGATGAACTTAACCTATATGTGTTATTAACCTTTTTTTGGATTTCCTTTAATTTTAAAAATGTTGCATTCTGAAGAAGGTATGATATACGTTTGTTACATTGGTCATCTATAAAAATAAGTAAAGTGAAATAACAACGCAAGTAACGCTACAAGTAACTTTTCAATTTCCAAACCCAAGATTACAGAATTTGAATTAAAAAACTTTAAACTTAAATTAGAGAATCCAGTAGAGATAACTTAACCCTAAAACAATCTTCCAACAATTGAAAAATGACAAAACACAGATGTCTGACAGCTAGTACATGCTAAAATCCTCGGATCGCTTTGACTTGTCTGTGACTAGTGCGGAACCTGTCCCATGGGCTCCGCGAACGAGCGACACATTGTCCAATATTCTGGATATTTCGCACCGCGAACGCTGGAAATTTAAGGGCGCATGCGTAGTTGTCGAGGACCGATCACGGACGATCTCCGCGAACAAAGCTAATACTGTAATGTAAATTTAGTGCAGCGTTTTGTCGGAGCGCACTATTGGAGCTCTGCCATCGTTCTCTCTACACCGCGCTCGCCACCACCCCTGCTTAGATCATACCAACAAGCTATAGACAGGAGAGGAAACGATTTCGCATGAAATCTTGGCCAAATTGTTGACTCGGTCCGGTTAGAGGCTAGCATAAGTTTTGAAATTTTATGCGCTATTATAAAATGTTTGAAATTAAAAATTTAATACAAAACTGGCCTTCAAAATCAAAGAAACGAAAGGCGACTGCTTTAAAGAGGCGAAAAAATGCTATTCTTCAAGAAAAGAACTTGCAAACAAATATAAATTTGGCCAAAAATGTAACTAGAAGAACTTTGTTGGATTCGTATGACATTCCCAATCAAATGCCACTGAAGTACTAATTAATTTGGAAGATGGCACACGCAATTCAGATGATTTAATTAATTTGGGGAGGAAATATGAAAAATATATTGGAAGAATGAATAGCTTGGTAATAGAATAAAGAAGAAATTGGAAAGACCAAAGATAAGATGGAAGGACAGTATTGCTGAAGACTTGAGAGAAAAGGAATTGAATGAGGACGACACGCAAAACAGAAATGAGAAAAGCTGAAGAAAAAGATGTCAGAGTCAAGTGCAATTTGCATAGTTTGTTTATGAAATAATTTTACTGGAAATATAGGATCTTTTTCAAGAATACGTCTGTATGGAATTTGTACATAATACACAGGATAGACGGAAGGTAACGCGCTGACCACATCAGATTTTTTTTATAAAATACCGGAATTGATACATATGGTACTAGGCGTGAACTTATTTTAAAATATTTTTTTAGTATAACAACATGAATAAAACATTTTGACTTAGCAATTTTGATTCATTATTTATTATGAAGGCAGGAAAGGATTATATTTTTTCACATTTACCCTACTGTAACGTTTTTATTTATATGGGTGAAGTGTAAAACACAGACACATATTATTAACTAAAAGAATACGTTTATTAAACGATAAATAATTAAGGATTAAATATTAAAAGATAATAAAAACAACTAACACTATGATTAAATAATTATAAACACTAAGAATATTATTAAATGCTTAAACACTACGATTATTTCTCTATACAATATTTATATCACTACACTTATTTATATAACTACATTTATTTATGTTAACAACTGGTAAACTGTATATTTATATCACCAAGTTCATTGCTCGTTGCTTATATATATCAGACAGTCCCTCCGCTTTCTTTCGGCCGGTATTTATACAGCCCATATCATTCTAGAACCCTATGAAGCGACAATGACCTGTATACAAAAGAATTGGGTCACGGCGTAGTTAACCTCTAGCCGGCGCGTCGCGGGGATTTCAACATCTGGGAAATTCCGGGATTACGTCATCGTCACACTACTTTTCTGCTAGAATGTAGATAGCTTTTTTAGGACGCCCCTCAGAAAATAAGACCAACGCCCGCGTTTGCTCTCAGCGACGCTGATTCTGGTTCCATTCCTGAACTTGGTACACTCATTAATCAAAATTTATATAATATTCCTGCCATTAGCATAAAATTATAAATATAATACATTATGAAATATCAGTTGTTTATGGTACTTAGTGTAAAAGTGAGGCAACATTTGGAAACATTTAATATAGCAATTATTAGCACTAAATGAGCGTAAAATCGTAGTATTATGTAATACCGGAAATTGTTGCCCACGGAACTAGGCATGGACTTGGAGTACCATTTAAACAAAAGCAAATAACATAAAAATGAGAGTAACACAAAATTTTGTTTCTACAGCAAAACGTAGTACAAAATTGTTGAAATACACTTAAATCTGTATTTCTGTTTCAGGACTCCAGCTTCAAGGACCTCCTTCACAAAATCATCATTTAGAATGTTGCAACAATATGATCGATACAATAACCATTTCCAGTGAAAGATATTTGTGTAACTTGATTATTTACAATAGGCATACCATACTGAGAGACTAGGTCATACTAGAATATCTTTATTTAAAAAAAAATATATTACATAAATCACCAGTTAATATATTGGAGCATGTTCTGATATAGTGATATTGAGTACTAAATTAATTAAGACCTACAAACTATTATGATAATTACATTAGGTAACAAAATTTTAATTGTTGATAATTTACAATCTGAATCTCTTGTTAAATTTACAATGTTAGCTAATAATTCATATTTAAATCAGATTTTACATAAATAGATGCAACCCCATGACAGAGTTTTCTTGCAATAATAACTGGCAAGATTATAATTATTCATTGTGTAAAGGGGGTCTTCAAAATTTTCTAGCCAGTGTTAAAAATAATGGAAATATGAATACACATATCTTAACATCTCTATAATAAAATATAATCCAATATACTTATTATTAATATTACTTCTGTAAAATTTATCTTAAACTGAGCATGCGACATGTAGACCATTAATTTTAATCAAATTGAAAGATTTACTAAACTTTGCAGTGTCCTATGGTTAATTAATGTATATGTATATACAAGTGTTCATTAATTTTGTTTCAATTCAGTGGCTATCGCTATAAATGAGCAATATGAGAACAATTTCAAATTCGATTTTACACGATAACAAACGTGTAAAATTAAATTTTTGTAGTAATTTAGACGTAGAATTTAATTATGTACCATTTTTATTTCATACATTTTCGTCTAAATCTTTTGCGCAAGGAAAAATCCCGTCACGCTGTGTATTTAACGTCAGATTTAGTAAATATTTTTTTGTATTCATAACAAATCTTCTGGGTTTATAAAAATTATTTAAAATATAAAATTATTTAAAAAAATACATTTACTAAATAAAAATTGTTTAGTGGTGCTCTGTTCAAGTGGCGAAAGGACACATGCCATGGTTGCCATAACCTGGAGTGAATTCTTTATTGTTCAATATTCATTTGATTGGGTGTTCAAGACTCATTTGACATCCCTATTTATTTTTACATTCCAAAATCCATTTCAGTCTACAGCTTAACCTTACTATGAATCACAGGCTAGTAGCGAAGCAGAATTATACATAAAATTAGCCGAACAAATTATACAGGGTGTTAATAAAAAAACTTTACACAGTTTAGCAGGTGATAGTAGAGATGAAAACAAGAAAAAAATTCTAATACACTTAGGTCCAATACTCATTGGTTTTTAGAAAATTTATGTATGGAATTTGTACATAATACACAGGATTGACGGAAGGTATTGTGCTGGCCACATCAGATTTAACAACTAAGGACTCTAGGTGTTTACGATCAATTGTAAACAAAGTTGCAGCCGTCGTCGAAGAGACTCACGCACTTGATCGTAAACACCTAGAGTCCTTAGTTGTTAAATCTGATGTGGCCAGCACAATACCTTCCGTCAATCCTGTGTATTATGTAAAAATTCCATACATAAATTTTCTAAAAACCAATGAGTATTGGACCTAAGTGTATTAGAATTTTTTTCTTGTTTTCATCTCTACTATCACCTGCTAAAGTGTGTAAAGTTTTTTTATTAACACCCTGTATATTTATGTTTTTTATTGAGAGTATAAAAGCAAAGTGCACTTTTTTAAATACATATTACAATAAATACTAGAATTCAGAGTCACGCAGAGTAGCCTTGTCGTAACCATCGGTGGTGTCGCATTTTTTGTCAAGCTTAGGATAGTCTTGTAGTGCCTCTTTATACAACTGCTGCACGTCCTCGGTGAGCTCTACGTCGTAAATGCAGCGGTTGCGTGCAATGTCGGAGTACACGCATGTGGGCCGCTCTCCAGAGGAATAGTCGTCGTCACAGAGCCGCGTGATATTGTGCTCGCTCGTCCAGTATCGGACCTTACATAAAAAATACTCAGGGTCATGTGAGATCAAGTAAGTAGGTGCGTTCAATGAAGCTAGCAAATCGAGCAAAGCGGAAGTAAAATATACTGAACGGCTTGCTAACTTAGCATTTGCTCGTTTTGCTAAGTAAGCAGAGCAAGCGACTATTTTCTCGCTTGTTTTGCTGCATGTAAAAATATGGTGCACAAATTAAAATATCATTTGTAATATTTGAATATATTTTCTATGAAAATTAATGAAATACGTAAAAATAACATAAAATATATTTGTACTTGAGTTCACTTGCGTGGAATATCCTACTATAATTAAATTATGCATGTAATTAATACCATTGAGAGTTTATTTTCTATTTATTATTTATCTGACACTGCATTCAATATATCAGGGTCATCTTCTATGCAAAAATTTAATATTTGAAAGTTTTCAATTTTCGTAACCTCATTGTCTGACAGTCATTTGACAGTTCGATCGTAGCAAAACAAGCAGATCGTTCAATGCACGCTCTAGCAGATAGCAAATGCTAAGTAAGCATTTGCTAGATTTGCTAGCTCCATTGAACGCACCTAGTGAGTGCTTATTCATATGGCCTGGTTTACTCCGTGACAATGTGACAACTAACGACGAAATATAAATATAACTAGACAAAACTTCATTTGGTTTGTTTTGATTTCGGCTGGCCCGACAGAGACAACTAGAGATGGAGATGTTTTTAATTTAGTTTGAGTATTACTCACTAGAGGCGCAAGTGTTCTTAATAACATATTCTTTGGAAATAAAAAATAAAACTACTAAATTATGATTCAAACCAACAAACGAATTATAATCCAACACATTTTAAGTCGATTAATTCAGTGCCTATCCACTTTAGTAAATAAGATAACAGAATAAAAAACTTTTTATTCTTGTTACATTGTTTACAATAAGTACTTTCGTTTCGTGCTATATTCAATTTTTAAAATAAATATATAAAATTAAATTGAATAATTGTGTTCCGTGATTCTTCAGAGGGTCTTGATCAAGTATATGATCCTGTAAAGGTGTTAAAATATCTTGTACCAAATTTTTGCCTTTCAATATTTGAAGCCAAATGGCATGGGTCTTGTCACTTATAAAATGTATTTAAAAATGCATTCTTGTTGCAAGACTACACCTGAAAAGAGTTTTCGACTATTTAGAGTAATATGTGAAAGAAAAATAAATTTAGTGTAACTTTATAAGAAGTGATTTGTTGGTTGTGAGGTTAGTTTATTTTCGTACATATTTATTGTTCGGTAAAGCCAATAGTTTGGTATTTTGTAAGTATAATACATAATTAATAAATATTTTACGTTGACATTTTTTATTTTCCATTTTTCGTCATATTGGCGCTTAAATTTTGACTTTACCACTGGATGGAATCTAGTGAGAAATGCTCGAACTGGATTAAATATATTTCTATCTCTATTTGTCTCTTGCTGGCCAACCGAAATCATAACATTGAGTGAGAGGGGATAAGGAATGTTTTGTCTAATTATGTTAGGTATATTTCTTCGTTGGTGACAATCATATATTACCAGACAAAAAAAAAAAAAATGTTATTGTGTGTTTACACCGTATATTTTTTTGCAAGGTCAACTTCATTTTGTTATAATTTGATAAGAAGTATCCTCATTTTTAAAACTAGAATTGTTAAATTAACCTCTCATTGAAATATGTGAATTAAACAAGAATAATTCATGCCAATTATTTTTTATGTAAAATGTAAACTAAATTTTGGACAAACAGGCATTGAAAACATGGAAAACACGCTTGCGTAAGTCGTCTGGATACGTTTATAAGGGATAAATGTATTATAAGCCAGGCTAACTACTTTGGTTTGGTACTAGCTTCGAAACGTTCTTTAATACACTGCAGTGCAGTCAGTGTTTACACGAAGCATACTAAACTATTTAGTAGTAATTAGTAATATAATCATAATTTAGTATTTGGTTAGGTTAACAAGATTTCGATGTAAACCGGGCCCTAAATATTTATATAAGTTATACGATATACATTTCATCTTAATGTACAAAATTTTTAATTGGAAGATGTATGTATATGAAGATCAGGTCTTTCATATTTTGGAGATTTCTAGAGATTTAATCAAAATATCGAAAAGCTTAAGATTCTACACAGTTTGCACCATTATCGTGTACTGTTCAATGTGTGAAGTGTCACGTTTATTTACAAATTTTTGCAGATTAAATTTAAATTTTGTGTTGCTGTTCTTTTTGATATATTTAAAATGTGGATGAAACTACGTATGGATAGATTTCTCATACATCTAATGTAGAAAAATAAAATGAAATGCCGGTTTGGTGTTCAAAGCATATCAGAAGAAATAAATTTAATATTATAAAAACAAAGCCAAGATTATCTTAAAGAAAGTAAATGGCTCAGTCAAGACCTTAATAAAAATTCAATATGGCAATTTCAATTACAATAAAATTATTAAAAAAATTCATATCTTGTTTATCAATGCCTCGATTTTGTAACTTTAAATTCTACTGGATTTCAAGTTCTAAAAGAATTTGGTAAAATTAATACAAATATGATTATAACTCAATTTTTCAAACTAGACGCAATAAAAAAATGTAAAACATGAACGATAGAAACGAATTCTACTGTTTTAGACTAGTAGAATTTGAAATCTACTCTGAGAAATTATATATCTTCTGCCTATTCATTTTCACCATAGTCGAGGTTCGTTACTTGCATATCGGCCGCGTGGCGTTTAAGATTTTTCAGAACATAAAATTTAGACATGTAAGGACTATTTATTCTTTTTCCTCTGTCATATTGAATAAATTATATTTGTGACATATTTGTTTGTTTGTAAATTCTCCCTGACAACAGCACTGAAACACTTGATCTTAATTGCAGGCGTCCGTTACAGGGACACCTTTTGCTTTTGTTTTCAGTTCCATAGAAACAGAATATTACGAAAGAGTATTTTACAAGAAATAATAACAATAGTTGCAATTTGTTTTAGTAATATTCTTATCAACTTTGTTTAACTACGAATACATTGCTTGTAAAATTTGTTCCATGTTTGGCTTCACAGTTCAACCACATCTGTATTTTTATACTTTTATCAATCATACTTCAACTTTTGTATAGTCGCGTGTCAAATGAAACTTTATTGCTACAACTTCCTTTTTCAAAATTGCATTATACATGATAATTTTTATTTACATCGTAAAACGCAGGCATGAATTAATAGGTTTACGATGTAAACTAACCTAACACTTACCTCTTCCATACATGGACATTGCAATGGATTCCCGCCGTAAGCAATCCCTTGCAAGCTCGTAACTTTGACAAACAACGCTTGATGTATATAGGTCATTTTGTTATTGTGAATGAAAATCGTTCTCAAAGATTTTGTTCCTTCTTTGGGGAATAATTTCGGGTTAAGTTCTTGTAAGTCATTGTTTGATATGTCTAAGTACCATAATTCCGGAAGGTTTTGAAAAGGTGTATCTTCAATAGTATGAATATTGTTTAGCTCTAGCGAGAGTTCCTGTAGCTCTGTAAGACTAGAGAACATGTCTGTGGTTATGATATGAATCTGATTCTTGCCCAACCATAACGCTCGTACTATATTTTCACCCAGAAGAGATTGGGAGTCGAAAGTTGTAAGCTTATTGCCTGTTAGACTGAGAAACAGCAAATTATCCATGTTGTAGAATGATCCGTTTTCGATAGTTTCTATTCCATTTCGATCTAAATATAGTTTGTATATAGGTGTACCGTTGAATTGTCCTACTTTAACTTCTCTGAAATTGTTGTTTCTTATTTCTGCGCTCCTTAAACCTGGCGTTTTTGAAAACAAGCCGACAGGAATACTTCTGGTACTGTTAAATAGCTGTAATAATAAATACCTATTATTTAATGAATGCTCTCGTCTATTCTAAAAGATATAATTAAGCGGTTTCCCATAAGGGTAGAACAAGTCCATTTATTAAAGTTTACGAGAACCAAATTACTCCCTCTTTGTTTGAAAATATTTTTGAGATTGTTTTTAACAAAATAATAAATAGTTTAAACATATGCCTATTTTTTTTTGAAATATCATTTCTTTCTTCGTTTTCATAATTTTTATCGGAAAAATTCAAAATTTCTTGAAAAACTAAACAAGTCCAGATGGTGTTTTACTTTTTACCTCTCGCTAAGAGAGGTATTGGATTCATGCTAAAAATCGCATATCCAGATTTTATTGAATAAGCACGTTTTAAGGTCCCTACAATCCGATTTTAACATTTTTACGATGATGTCTGTGTGTGTGTGTGTGTGTGTGTGTGTGTGTGTGTGTGTGTGTGTGTGTGTGTGGAGATGTGTGTGTGTGTGTATGTGTGTGAGTGTGTGTGTGGGATGTTGGAAGGACGGTTACTCAAAAACTATAAGACTTAAAATTTGTTTAACAACGTATTTCCCAATCGGACATTCATGGGAAGATCTGAAAAGGTTTTGGTAATAATTGGACAACCGGAAGTAGAAGATTCTTGAAAAAAAATCTTCTAAATATTATTTTTGAAATTTTTTCGTGGTAATATTAAAGAAAATTAAATTCTCTATCTGATACATTTAAATATTTTATTATATATTCCATAAATTTAGAGATAAAAGAAGTATAATATATAAAATAATCTGTTGTAATAAATTTGACAGCCGAAAGAATGCCATGAAAAATAGTTGATAATTTAAATTGTTTGTAACTTACAGATAAATGTCAGTGTCAGAAATCCGGAGACATTACTGAACACTTTTTCTGGTAAGTACATACATTATATTATTTCTAAATGCATTAATAGTTAAATATTTATAGGTATATTACACATACCCTTCATATAATACTGTTATTTCTGACAATGAATTGGAATCATCTCGAGAAAGAAGGGTAGGACAAAATTTCTTCATAGAATGACTTTAAATTTAAAAAATTTAAATATATGGAATAATTTAAAAAATCTAAATATATGGAGTAGATATAAGTAGAATTTTTGGTGTAGAGTGTAAGTATACAAGAAATGTTAAATACATTAGGGCGCGAGCAGTCATGTGACTTTGTTGGCCTTGACAAGCAGATATGGGAGCCCATGTCAGAATGATAGCTAGTAATTATATATATAGATGTCATATATCATAATTTCTCATTCTAAATTTAATGATTTTCCAATTCCATGTGGTTTATTTTCCTCGACAAGTAAATTCCACACTCCTGATGACAAATTAACTACGTGAATTTAGAAAAACTTGAAATTTTTAATGAAAAGTTCCGACATTTATGTACATAATTAATAATTATCATTCTGAAACGGGCCCCCACGTCTGCTTGTCAAGGCCAACAATGAAACATGACTGTTCGCGCCCTATATTTATGTAATCAAAAAAAGACAGTGGCGAGAGGTATTGTGCTGGCCACACCAGATTTTTAGTAAATGATGTATCCATAAAACAAAATTTCAAACTGAACACGTTTTATGCTTATTATATGTACAGAGAAAAATGTCAGTCATACAGTGAAGATTTTAAAAAAAGAAGTTTTTAGATTCCAGGAAATTTGCATTTTTGGGCCCCTCAATACGATATTCTACCACTGCAAAGAAATAGTAAACTTCATTAATAATAATAATAATAATAAAGTACATATCCTCTCTTCCAGTACTGAACCTACATGTCTTTAGAAGCAGACAGCAAGCTCGAAGAGAGATAGTTTTGCATTACCATGGCATCTTTCCTCTTCTAGACGTATTGTCCTAATCCGACTTTTTTACTGTTTTATTTTGGCGTGGAGCGTGGTATTTGACGTATATATGAGTGTTCAGTTTATTATATAAATAAAGGAATGGAACGGGAAGCAAACGACAATGAAAAATAAATGGAGACTAAAAAATAAAAAAATCTTAGAAAACGACCTTACAAATGATGAAAGAAGAATCCAAGCAGAAATTAGAAAAATTGCGAGAAGTCCTAGATCCACAAGGAAAAACACCATAGGATATACAGGATGTTTCAAAATAAGTGTAATTTTTTAAGGGTATATAGTACTGACCAAAATGAGTAAAAAAAAACTTAATCAACATAGGTCCATTCATCAGTAGTTATCGAGATATAAGGCAGTGAAAAATGAGTTTTTACGGGATTTACCTCTGCTATCTCGGAAAACATAAGAGTTACGACTTCGATTAAATGAGACATTTTGTTTACCTTTCAGAAGTAATCTTAAGGTATATTCGAAAAAGGAACCACGCTAACTGCGGTTAAATTTTTCAGTAACCGGTTACAAATTCGATAGAAATAAGCACACCTATATGAAAAATCTGTTGTGGCCAGCACAATATCTCACGCCATTTCCACTTTATGTTACATAAGTAAAAAAATTAACATTTCTTGTAAACACAAATAATTCAGATAATTGTATCTTCGAGTAGGTATCTTTCGTTCTATGAGAAATTTTGTCCCACTCTTCAAATATTTTCAAAATTCTTCAAATTCATTGATATATTATATCTTTAAATCTATAGATCTAGCAGATATAATAAAAAAGTTAAATGTATCAGATGAGAATTCAATGATTTTAATTATTTGTAATAACATAAATCTTCAAAAAATAATATTTAGAAGATTTTTTTTAAGAAACTACCACTTCCGATTGTCCATTTGTTACTAAAACCTATTCAACTCTTCCCATTAATGATAGATTGAGGAATCCGTAGTTAAACAGGTCTTTAGTTGTATAGAATTTGAAAAATCGTTTAGCAAACATCCACACACACACTAACACACATACACATACATACATACATACATACCCACACACACACACACACACACACACTCACATACACACACACCTACACAGAGAGAGATAATCGTAAAAATGTTAAAATCGTATTCTAGGAACCTTAAAACGTGCTTATTCACTAAAATCTGGATATAAGATTTTTAGCATGAATCCAATACCGTTCTTAGCGAGAGGTAAAAAGAGCATCCTGTAGAGTGTAGTAACTACAAAGCAATAACTTTTTTAAGGGCGTGTGAAATCGTTCAAATCGCTTGAAAAATAGCTTAAATATTAGGTGATTTCGGAAGCAGTTTTCTCAAATATAACAGAAGCAAATGACTTCAAAATATAAAGAAGTATATATTAGTATGTCTTCTAGTGCAAGAAGAAGTTTTATGACTCTTGATTATATAGTTTAATTATAATTAATAAACGAGTAATTGCTTGTTTTAGCAAAAGTTGATTTGAAAACAAAAATAAAATATTTTTAACAATTTTTGAGAAACTGCTTTCGAAAATATTGCCGTATACACAATGTTAACAGTTTTACGATTTTGCCGCTAGGGACAACAAGACAATTTACATTATCAAAACTGTTTTCATTACCAAAGTACCGGTATCTTTCCCTTTTGAATGAATGAGATTTCGCCAAGAGAAAAAGTAAAAGGTTTAAAATAAATAAATTATTTTCGATTTATTGTATTAATTTAAACAACAGTACAAATTATCCGAAACCCGAAAAAGCAGCTTTGAAATGAATGTCAAGATTTATAATTAATTTATATCAAATAATTTTTAGTAACATTACTAATAGTTCGTTCATTTTATTTCACATTATTTGAAATAAAAAAAAAAAAAACACAAGGAATGAATGGGAAATGTGTAAATGCAATTACGGTTCATGTCATGATTTATTTATTAAATTGTCATTTCTCTGTACGGTAATCCACGAGGAATTCGCCTACATATTATTTCAGGTAGTAAATACCGCTTATAAGAAATACTTAATTTTGGTAGCATTTTCGGTTTCCAAAATTCTTCGTCTTTTTTATTGTTTCAATATATAAATCGCTAGCATCATTATGATATGTAATAAAATAGCAACGTAATTTTTGCGTTATATTAAGTTGCCCTTGTATCTATAACAATATAAAATGATATTAGAAAAAAATATTTTATGTGACATACACACACACTAGAACCTATAAAGGTTCAAAATCATGTGAACTAAATTTTAAAATCAAAGTGATAGAAATGTAGCGATTACATAATATTAAATAGTTATTCGTGTACTCGTATATGTACGCGAAATGTATGATTATTGCATGAAGGTGAAAGTTTTCTGACCGCGCGAGGAATAAAAAAATCAGTTGAGAGCACAAAACATATTTCGCACACAAGATGCACGCAATATTTTCCTGTAATTGAATTAAAATATACCTACGATACTGCATAAACTTGATGTTTAGTTTTAAGTTTGTAAAACAATTGTTTAGTAACAAGTTTTCATTAATCAATGGGTTGCCGAGCAAGGAGTGATTAAATTTTTTAAACACGCTATATTTGCAAAACCAGGTTGCATATTTTGTTATCATTATAAACTTCTTATTTAATATTGTTATCTTAATTCATAAATAAAAGTATATTTTGTATATTTATTGGTTTCTATCGTAGATAAAATATTGTACGATATAATTACGTAAAGCATCTTTAGTCACTCACGGGTCTTAAAACCCCCGCTGCATTCTCATTTTAATTTTCACCCATTTTCGACTAAAAACTAGCTTTACGATCGATAACTCCCATATTGCAACTCAAAAAATTATAATTGCTTCGTATTCCCCCGTTCGTACGTTTATATGAAGTGTTGTTTAGATTAAATATCATTTTTTGACATTTTACGTTGTTACGAATATTGAAAAATATTTAATTCTCTTCACTATTTGAGTGTATTTATTCTTCATAATAAATGTATTTGGAGATGAAAAATTGTAAAGAAATTAATTTATTATTAATCGTGCAGCCTATGTTGGTACAAGCTCACCATGGAAACAACAAATATTAATAATGGACAGATGGTATTGTCAAGTATAATCTCCATAATTCATGAAATAATTTTACTGGAAATATAGAATTTTTATAAGAAACTTCCCTCATGGAATTTGGCAAAAATTCAAGTAATTGTATAATCACAAATTATGATACTATTAGCACAGTTTACAATTCTTCTTTTTATTTCCCATATCGAAGAAATATGATACAAAAGATAATAAGAAATAGTTACAGCATGTATTAGAAGCGCACTTTTTTAATAAAAGCGCCTTTATGCAACGCGCTTTTACATTGTATTCTTATGAGAAATGTGCTCCATTAACGCACTTTTATTATAAAAATGCGCTAATACGGGCCCTCATATCGTACAATACTATAATTCGTTATAATATCGTAAAAAAATAAGAAAACATAGAACAGGTAGAGTTTATATATGATAATTACAAATAGAAGATACAAACAAAAATTAATCCAATTACAAGATTTTGAGGTATCACTATTTTCCAAAGATAAATTCTATTTACTAATTGCATATTCATCATGTATCAAGTAATGTATTATTACTGTTATCTATAAATACGAGTTAAAAACTAACCAGATTAAAAGACATTTGAGATACCGCTAATTAGAAATAAGATGTTATAATGCTTACACAAATTTTATGAAAATTATGTTCTTTATAGTGAAAACAATAGGACACCGTTGTATGCATTATAATTCTTTGTCGATGGTTAAGTCATACCGCCGAGAGACGTAAAACTTGAAATATACCTCTCAGGTCAGAAATACCTTAGTGGGAGCAAATGAGAAGTTAAGTTTGTCAAAGGATTTCGTGAGCAACCCTTAACAATGGGAAAAGCTAGAGAAGAAGAAGATGTCAGTGTCAAGTACAATTTGCACAGTTTGTTTATGAAATAATTATACTGGAAATTTAGAACCCTTTTGCAAGAAAATGTATGAATATAATTTATACATAATACACAGGATTGACGGAAGGTATTGTGCTGGCCACATCAAATTTTCAAAAGTTCGCACCTAAAATCACTTTATTACTTGAGAATTGGCATGGCGGATAATGAGACTGTCGTTTCTAAAAATGATAATAATGTTTCTTTATCGCCTTCCATTTCAAAAAATAAATAAAATAAAATTTGTAATTACATATTTTTTACAGTTGCACATAAATAGTGTGTACACCATGTCCGCGAAGTCCTTAGCGCCCACGAGATTCCCTAAATTGGAACATATAACTGAAAATAGTCTCATGTTTTTCCTTACTTCATAAGCTCATCTCTTTTGAATATTCGAATTTTCAATGTAAATAATTTAATTGTGCAACAGTGTAGTATTATTATTGAATAAATTTAAATTAGATAATAAGTGAGTACAATATCTGGTGATAGAAATTTATATCTTTGATTTGTACATTGTAAAATTATTGTATAGTAATCGAAAATCCTGTGATGTCTTGATGACTTGTGTCAAAAAGTTGGCCCATGAAGACATACTTCAATTTTCTGTATGGTGAATAATAAGAAAGTTTTTCATATAAGGAACTCGAATTTGTTCTGTGTTAGAGTTACAAGAAAACAAGAAAAGGTCATATAACAAATTGTACTTGTCAGGTAACGAGTGTCCGATTGGCTGGTGCGTTCATTCATTGAGCCTTTGTCAAGTGCGAAATACAAGAAACGCCACCAAAAATTATCAAAACTTATTTCTCTCCGGTGAAGGCTTCCAAATATGAATATTATTTTTTACTTATACGCTAGAGGTAGCACTAGACACTAGACGAATGGTAACTATTCTAACGAACGCGAACGATTTTAAGCATTTGGTTGCCATTAGTGATATTACTTATTAAATGGTATGGATTTAGACCTAATAGAGGTACATTAGATGCAATATATATGCTATGAGAAATAAATGAAAAAGCATACGCAGGGCCGGCGGTTGGTGTTAAGTCCGAGTGGGTAGTTGACCCGGGTGGGGGTCAGCCCCTCCCTTCCCCCTCCACCTCCCACCAAAATGTACATGAAGGGAAAAATACAGAACAGATTTTTTTCAAATTGTCATATTTATCATTAATTTGTCATCAAATTGTTATCACATATATTTTATGTAACTTCAGTGGAGTTCATTTTTTCAATTCATCTGTCTGTCTCCCCGTCCCTTTACTTGTTCACACACATACACACAGCACAGATCTACATATAAATTTATATGTAGATCTGTGACACACAGATATGCCGCTATAGACGTGTGTATTGTGCGCGTAACTTAATGCGCATGCACGAAGCGCGGTTTTTTCCCGCCGTAAATTCAAAAGTAGGAATTCGATCATAGTCATTAATAAATACGAAGAGTCAACTGAGGTAATGTGTCGATGGCATAATTGTAACAATGATCTTATTTAAGTATTAAAATATAATAAACATTCTTTCATTTTGTATAATCATTTAACAACTATTGCCAAACGGTTTACCTTGCAAAAGAAAGTTTTTATATTTAAGTACTTAAAAAGATCATTATCAGAATTACCCCAGTTGTCCCCATATGCATGTCGTCAAATTCCAGTCTATAAAAAGTGATATTGTCGTTTACGGAATTTGGCATTTCTGGAATTTGACGTTTATGGAATATTTCTCTCACTCCAAATCCCGACTGGTTATTTTACCCACTTGGATTTTTTCGTGTGGGTATAGCTACCCACCATACCCACATTATCCGCCGGGCCTGAGCATACGATAGAATAAATAGGAAAAACATGTTTCAATAGCAGGATTAAACAAACAATTTATACCAGACTAAGGCACAAGGCATTATTGTACTTACTGAAATAATGCAATATTTAATTAACTATGATATTCATTTCAGTTCACATAAATATTAGTAATATTTTATAATTTTCTGACGACAAATAATATAAATGAGTATAAGTTACCTGCAAAACTCTGACAGGTGAGTTGTCGAGGATACCAAGAGGTAACTCATCCAACGAGGAGTGGTCAATAACGAGCTGGTCCATTTTGTTGAGTCCATCAAAGAGGCCAACTTCCAACGAAGCAGCCGAGTTGATAATTACTTCGATGAGATTGGGGGTTTTCCTGTACAAATCCTTCTTCAGATGGAAGAATTTCCTTCGGTGCCACAAAATTTGTGCCCTTTCCCAGTCCTCCTGTCCTTCAGCCGATATCTCCACTGGTAGCACGCAGCGGTAAATGTTCACGCTTGTATCGTGCTCACATCCTTCCACCAGTAACCCAAATAGGGAAACGACGAACACCGCCGACCACTTCATTAGTATCTGTATTCATATTATATATTATACAATGTGTATCAAAATTAATCAACATAACTTAAAATTTAATAAAATTCTCAGAAATGGCTTCTATTCAATGTTGCCAGATTTTTAAGTTATAAGATTGCCACCTGCACTTATTTTTAACTAACTTAAAATGTTATTGAATTCGACAAGGCTTATTTTCCAATGTATTTTTGATACGTACCTATGGTTACAATGTGTAGATAAACATGATCAGCTAACAACATTTTATGCAAATAGCCCGAGAACTTGTTACCACGATATAATGTCCTGCCTTATTTTTTCAACGTTTGTTATAAAAATGGTTGATTACGATAATGATAAATCTAGATTACAGCAATGATATAACTTGATTATAACAATGTTCAACGACGCTAGAAGAGTAAAACCCTGCCTATGTAATGGTTGAAAACCGATTATCATTACTTGTTTAAAATTGTTCGCGGCGCCTATATGGGATAGAAAAAGAGATAAAGATACTCGCATTGTCGAAAAACTATTACTACAGATTAATAATTATAAAATAAAATAATTCTACCATCTTCTTTAAATTTAGAATGTAGTTAAAAAATGCGAATAAGTCCCAAAGACGATCGCATGTGTTTCTGTTTTATGGTACAGATAATATTTGAAATAAAAGCCTATTTTACCATGTTAAATTCTATATCACGGCCATGGATTGTCGTATTCAATTTCAATATAACAGGTTGTCTCAAATAATGGGTCAACAAGAGGATTTCAAGAAAAAAGATACGATGTCGGTTAATTATACAAAAGTTAGGAGCCATATTTTCTATTCCGGAAAATACGAGTAGTATAAGTCATTATACATACGAGTATATTGCATATCCATTGAATTGAGGGTTGACAGACATATATATACCTATTAAAACTATGTATAATTAACACTGATTTTTTTACATGATCTCATATAGTTAAAATTACTGAAATTTGGGAAGAACATATGCCACTCGTTACGCTACATAACAGTATAACAAAAGTGTTATACTAGAAGATTGGGCTTATAATATGCGTAAGTGAATGGCGAAGAATATAAAGACAAATTAAAAACATTATGGAACCTTCCTGCTAAGCACATTCAGCAAACTTACTATAAGCAATTCAATAAAATTATTGACCCTTTTAATGGGGTTGCATTTCAAAAGGCACGAGATGCGCAAAATTGCAAACGAAAAGTTTTATAAGGTATAGCTAGTAAACGCAAACAAAGTTCAGTAGCATTGACGTTAACTGAGCACCAAAAAATTTTGCAAACGTTTAATGAAGAAACTCCTACAAACTATTCGAATAGGTCAACCGCAGTTAGTCAGTTAATGCACGCAGGTATTACTCCTCAAGATATCACTAAAATTACTGGATATAATAGTGCTGCTTCCCTGTAACGTTATTTGCAACTGAGTGCTAACCATCATGAGAACCTTCTCAGAAATTTGAGAACAAATTTAAATAAGTAAACCAAGAAATTCATTGACTCAAAATATTTTCGTGCAATCTTCAGCTTCTTCCAGCTGTAAATCTACTGACAACGGTGTATAATAATTGTACTTTTAATATGTATTATAATAAATAATATTCCCATGTTCAATAAATAATTTGTTTAATATATTTGGTTGATTCGTTGTGTAGTCTTAACAAATACAACTCGATCTTCGAAAATCATCTGAATATATAGTTTGCGGACTCGATCTATTACGTAGGAAACAGATCTCGTCCTCTCAACTGTATATTCGATTATTTTCGAACCTCTTGTTGTATAACTACTGAATATATTATATTTTTTCCAAGAACGGTGTGCAATACTTTATAATGAAAACTCATTACCATAAATATGTCATTATAAGCTCTACTTTATTATTCAACGAAATGTATTTATGTATTCTGTTAAAATTAATTTATTTAAAGGACTTGTTAGCTGTATACTAGAAATAAGTAAATATGTAGTAGTATTATAATGAGCACAATTTGTTACAATTTATAAATAAAAATAAAATAAATATATCATCACAGCATAATTACTGGGTTGGCCAATCTATAATTTCAGTTATTTATTAAATAATAATAATAATTATTATTATTTATAATATATAATAATAATTATTATTATTTATTGTATTATTAGCAATGAATGATATATTTTTGACGAGTATTTAATTACAGCATAAATTGGGAGAAATTTTATCTATATTTACTATAAACCGATTACGATCACTTGAGCTTCACGTCATAGTTTGATGTTCGTATGAATCAAATGGTATTGGTAGTGATTACCAGCAGATTTCAAACAGTTTTGTGTACAAGAAGCAATTACGCCATATAATACGTCATAGACTAGCCATGGTTACATTTATATAATACGTATTTATATAATGTATTGACCATTTAATTTTCCAAAATAATATAACTACTATTAAAATTATGTATTTTACCTTAATTGTATAGTACCGAATTGTATGCGTATATACACCTTTAGTTATTTATTATAATCACAAATCATATATTTTTTCATCCTTTTATTTAGCTTGCGTTTTCTCTGTGTCTATCTGTCCGTATATCTGTTCCAATGTTTTACATATCGTTTTAGCCGACTTTTTAAAGGTCTACAGAACTGAAATTTGATACGTATTTAGTTAAAATAAAATTTTCTTCATTTTTACATATTTTTCAAATTCGTCTCTTTTTAAAAAAAAATTCAAATAGCGCACAAAACACTATTTTTTATTGTGCTTCCTATTATGAACAATTTTATTGTTTTGAAAAGCTTAGAATTAAATAAATAAATATGTTATAAACAAATAAATTACTTGTTTCACATTCAAATACAAATACAAATGTTTAAAAGGTCTAATCTGAGCATGTACTTGTTACAATGTAAGGAAATTCCCAAGAGCTACGCGTTTACACTTTTTGCTAAAACCTGTTTTATAGAAACAAACACAACATATTTTTATTGACAATAAAATAATTATCAAACGCCAGGGTTCCATTAATTTTGTTTGGTTCTTGTCTTAATTGGCTAGTTTGAATACATAGACTCAAAATTTCAAAACTAGTGTCATTCCAATTATATGCCCACCATTTAAACATCGTACTCCCCTTCGACTAATGTCAGTCAAGATGATACAGTAGTATCAGAAAAAACATAAAATTTCTGTCATAGATAAATACATTTTTAAATTATATAAAACGAGTAAGGAAATGCATCACAACAGGACAACCTATTCCACATTTAAGAGTAAACTACCAAACAATTCACCTTGTTGTGACGTTATATAGTTGACTCCGCCCATGTGTCAATCGCGAATAATCTTTCATATGACCTCACTCTTAAATAGTCTCCTTGATATTTTTTCTCATTTATTTGTTCCATTCGTGTAATTAATAATAAATTTCCAATTCAAATATAAAATTCTATTTATTTTCTTGTAAAAAAATTATGCATAAATAAAGATACATAAATGCATCAAATCTCGTTAATTAAATTTTTATAATTCGAAAAAAGAGATTAAATTTTTATGCAATTCTTGAGCAGCGTTTTTATCTCTACAATTCGAAATTTTAAGAATGTATTCCCTATATTTCCAAACTCAGTACAAGAAAAATGACAAATGCAATATTGTGCCTGGTATATTTTCACTAGCCATGGTCTTCAGCTTCTGTAATTCGAAATTTATTTCTTTAACCTCTATAATTCGAAGTAGTTTTCCCTTCAAATACGATTTAAAAAGATTTTAGTGTAATATTTATGTACTATTCCATAAATTAATAAAATTAATATACAAGCAAAAACGCAAAACAATGAGTGGAAGATGCGATAATATGTTGTATTATTGTTCATATATTTAACTTACTTTTAAAATCACAGACACAAGAATGCCAGGAAGAGCACCTACAACCTTTCTCGTTCAATGTTTACAGTAAACTGCTAGAGTTAATTTGTAAACAAGTTTTGTAACCGGTTTATACGAAAATGCAAAATTAAATATACAATTTACTATTTCAAGTTTCGCGCAAAATCAGGTCCGTACTCATAGTCTTTTTCTGTAATTTAGATATTAGTTTTTAGTTAGAATCAACAAGGGCAGGTGGACGTTTGTATACGGATTTTCCTAAGGCCTTTGATAGGTTAGACTACATCATTCTTTTGCAAAAACTCAAACTCTTCGGCTTTTCTAACTCTCTCTTACAACTATTTTCATCATATCTTAAAGATCGGTATCAATTTGTTAACGTACATGGTTTTCAATCACAGTATTTTCCACAAAAATTTGGAATTCCCCAGGGGTCAATTCTGGGGCCTTTGTTGTTCAACATATTTATAAATGATATTACCGCTAACATTGACATCGAGCACTTACTGTAGGCTGACGATTTGAAACTTCTGCGTAAATATATCTTCGATCGATGATTGTTTAAAACTTAAAAAAAATGGATACTATTTCCAATTGGTACAGGGATAACAAACATTCTTTAAATGTCAACAAATGCCACTGTATGACTTTCTCCAGAAAACTCAGCCCTATACATTTCAAATATTTAATTAATAACTTTGCTCTAAACAGACCTGTCACTTCACTAGATCTGGGAATTACCTTTGATCCCAAATTCATCTTCACATCTCATGTACAACTTAAAATCTCAATTGCATTGAAATGCCTCGGTTTCCTAATACGTAATTCTGAAATGTTTGATAGTGCTTAAGCTTTACATCTTTTATTCATGCCCTTAGTCCGTCCTCACCTAGATTATGGTTCCTTAATATGGAATCCACTTTATCGTTATCAGTCTGAATCTTTGAGTGTATTCAAAGAATTTTTTTGAAATTTGCGATATATAATTTGAAAGGCTATTATCTTCCTAGGGGAATATCCCAGGCTGCATTACTTGAGGAATTTAATTTAAACTCAGTCGAACAAAGACGTTACATTTCTGCTGTAATTATTTTACGTAAACTAATCAATGCTACTTTTGATTGATTGTATATTTATAATGAATAGAATCTTCTTTCAAGCTCCTAGAATATCATCCAGACATCTCCCGTTACCTTTGGTAAGGGAGGTATAGGGATCGCGCTAAAAATCGCGTATCGAGATTTTTCTAAATGACCACGTTTTAAGGTCCCTATAATCCAATTTTAACATTTTCACGAAGATGTCTGTGGGTGTGTATATGTGTGTGCGTGTGTGTGTATATGTGTATGGATGTGTGTGTGTGTATGTATGTGTGTGTGTGTGTATGTATGTGTGTGTGGATCTTCTGGACACTCTAACTCAAATACCATCATTCAGAAACTTTTGAAACCATGAATTTCTACCTTATTGTAATATGGAAACAAGGGATTAAATTTTGGTGTCAATCAGATAACCGGATACGGCACTTTACTTGAAGCTCAAAATAGTTTTTCTTCAAAAAATACCTTTAAATATTATTTTTTCGCATTTTGTTATTATAAAAATCTGATATGACCAACACAATACCTCCCGCCATTTACCTATGGGGTATAATTTTTATATTACTTTATAAATTTATCCATAGAATATACAGAAAAAGTATTAAAGCAAACCTGTAGAAAATGGAATAGTCTTTAATTTTTATAATAACAAAATGCGAAAAAAATACATTTAAAGGTATTTTTTGAAGAAAAACTATCTTGAGCTTCAACTAAACTGCCATTTCCGGTTATCCGATTGCCACCAAAATCTAATGGCTTCTTTCCATATTAGAATAAGTTAGAAATACATGGTTTCAGAACTTTCTGAATTATAGTATTTGAGTTACAGCGTAAACATGATACACACACACACACACACACACACACACACACACACACACATACACACACAGACACAGAGACATCATCATGAAAATGTTAAAATTGTATTCTAGGGACCTTAAAACGTAGTCATTTACCAAAATCTCGATATGCGATTTTTAGCACGATCCCTATATCTCCCTTATCAAGGGTAGCGGGAGGTAAATATTATTCCATTTTGTGCAGGTTTGCATTAATACTTTTCCTATATATTTTATGGATAAATTTATAAAGAAAGAACTATAAAAACTTATGCTATAAACACAACTTCATGGTTACACAGTTCAGCTCAAATGTTTGTAACTGACAGATAAATGTCACTGTCGAAAAAATAATGATTTCAAATTAATAACAGTAACGTTTTAAAAAGACATTTGTAAATAGAACAATAGTTATATGGAAAGGAACTTAATATACAGTATTTCAAAGTAATAATAATGTTTTAAAACGAAAATTGTAAAGAGAACAATAGTTATGTGGAAAGGAATTTAATATACATAATTTCTAGCATTAGTAAATATACAGGTATGTATTTAAATAAATAAATATACTATATGCTTTATACACAGATTTCGGTAATAATAGTGAGATATTTATATCGTGCGGGCGTTCACCCAGCGTCGCCTCATTGTGCCATTTGAAGTTTGAAATATTTAGCGTTGATCGGGATCGAATCGGGTTCCCCAGATTTTTTTATTTAAAAACTCCAAAATCAAATATGTTATCTAAATCACCTGTTCATCAAATGATAAATTCTTTCAATGTCATAGAGGATGAAATTGATATATTTTATAACACCATTAACGAGATAAAGAAATATATCTCAATTTATTGAATACATTTATTCTCTTATCCTTTAATTGGGTTTTTGCCTATTGGGTAATGTATCAATAATAATAATAATGACAACAATAATAAGATCCCACTACATGCATTTTAAGATCTATAAAATGGATATTTACTAATTAAACTTGAATCATTTTTGTTAATACGGCAATTAAATAGATTTATTTTATCATTATTGAACTCTTCATTCAAACCAGTAAATTGAATTATGTTACCTATTAGGAACTTAATTAAGAACTTGATTTTTGACATTCACGTATATTTAAAGGCGTGCATGCACGTAAAAATATTTATTCACAATCACTATAGTAATATGTCGATTCTTAACTTTTTAGAGGTTGGTAAATACGACATTCCTAACTGCAACGACAATCTTATGTGTGGGAAATGACAGATCACGCATCTACCTTACGGGTGGGAAATGTTTACCTATGTAGAATAAGCTAATATTATTGATTTAAGAAAAAGGATGATTGAGAATAAAATAGCATACATACCAAATAAATAAAATAAATAAATATATCATCACGGCATATTACCCATTGCTGGGTGTGCCAATCTGCTTTATATACAGATGTCGGTAATGATGATGACATATTGATTCATTAATGTATTCTATATCAGTGGTTGTATATCTATGTATATATGTAATGGTATGTTATGGTTCGGTTTATGCTGACTTTCACAAAATGTTGTCCATAGTTTGAGAAGAATGTACTGGAATTTTGTTGTTGGGAAGACTCATCAAAATGCTCTACGAATATTTGAAAAAATGATACCGTTTATATAGGTTAATAGATATGTGCTCAACTCTTACAAGCCAATGCGTACTATTAACAGGGGATTTTCTGAAACTACAAAATGTTTGTGTTACTTACAAATTTGTGGTGTGAAGAATATAATAAGTCCTATGAATATAAAAATATACCTAATATTTCTACTAACGGTTAGACAAATTCTTTATTTTAATATTTGCATAAGTTGGGAAAAGTATTTTTTCACATTTGGTGTGGAAAAGTATTTCAAAGGCTGAACAGTAATTTGTACAGGGGTGGCCCATATCGCACGAGAACGAATTTGTAGGCACGACCCGAATGGGAGTGCGAATGCGTTAAACTGTCGCGTGCGAAATAGGCATTCCACTTGAGATGTAGAGTTAGTTACTCTACCTTTTCAATAACCAAATAAAAAATATACAAACATTGCGTTATTATGACTTACTTTGTAATAACATATGAACAGTTATTGGAACTACAATTTTATTATGACCACAATGAACAGAATTTATTCTACAATTTACAATGTTATGTCCATTTCTACTTTATTATCACAGTTCATTATTGTAATCAGTCACACTAGCTTCGTAAATGTTTTGGCGGACGAGACAAACAAAGTAGGGTTGTGCCAATAATTTTTTGACATTTATAATTACATACTTACATTTAATTTCAATTGTGATTCAATAAAAATAGAATTAGAATCTCATATCCGCACATGGTGTGGAAATAACATACATATCTGTACACGATAATATAAAGAAATGTTGCCAATACTCAATAGGGGATAGAAAAAAAGTATTATTTTTCCACCCTCAGTTTTATTTGTTATTACGAAATTCACTATTTGTGCCACACGTATTAAAACAATTTTTTCCGTGCACGGGTTATTTTTAACCTTGGCTGCGCCTCGACTCAAACCTTTACGCGTGATAAGGAAAAATATCAATTTCCTCTTACTTGTACAAATAGCTATTGTGGTATACGTAACAAACGAAATATTTTTACACGAAGCAAAATTATATTGTAGTAGGAATAAATTATGAAATGAATACTTACGCTTACTAAAAATAATTGTTCCATCATGACTAATATCTTGTGATAAATGATCATTAATAAACAACAAAAGAATGATTAGTTATGGAAACTTAAATATATCTACTAATTCATGGGTCTGTTCCTTTTTAATAACTCGATTATTTTAAATATAATGGAAAAAATCTGATGTGGCCAGCACAATACCTTCCGTCAATCCTGTGTATTATGTACAAATTCCATACATAAATTTTCTTGCATAAGATTCTAAATTTCAAGTAAAATTATTTCATAAACAAACTATGCAAATGAGACTTGACACTGACATCTTCTTTTTCTTTAGCTTTTCCCATTCGTTCTGTTTTGCGAGTCGTCCTCATTCGGTTGCTTTTCTTTCGTCTTCCGCAATACAGTCCTTCCACCTTATCTTTGGTATTTCTTTGTTTCTTCCACCTTCTATTACTAAGGTATCCATAAAATAATTTTACTGGAAATATAGAAGATTTTTTGCAAGAAAATTTATGTATAAGGCGCGAGCAGTCACGTGACTTGCTGACCTTGGTAAGCAGATATGGGGCCCTGTGTCAGAATGACAGCTATTAATTATGTCCATAACTGACAAATGTCATAAATTTTCATTCAAAATTTCATTTTTGGTATTTTATGATTCATTTTCTCGGCAACTGAATTCCACACTCCTGACAATAAATAAACCACATCAAATAAGAAAATCATGAAATTTTGAATGAAAAATTATGACTTATCAGTTATGGACGTAATTAATAGCTACCATTTTGACACGGGTCCCCATATCTGCTTGCCAAAATCACTGTACGCGCCTATACATAATTTTGCTTGCTAAAGATCTTATATTTACAGTAAAATTATTTCATAAACATACTATGCAAATTGCACTTGACACTTCTTCTTCTTTAGTTTTTCCCATTTGTTAGGGGTAGCTATTTTTTATTTTCTTCTTCCACTCATTTTTGTTTTGCGTGTCGTCCTCATTCAGTTCCTTTTCTCTCAAGTCTTCCGAAATACAGTCCTTCCATCTTATATTTGGTCTTCCTATGTTTCTTCCACCTTCTATTACTAAACTATTAATTTTTCTTCCAATATATTCATCATCATGATATGTTCAAACCAATGTAATCGTCTCTCTTATATCTTTCTAGAAACATTGGAGTTATTTCTCTTATTCTTTCATTCGTTTACTTTTCAATTTAAATTTTCTGAATATATTAGCAGTTTCCATGGTTAAGTTAGCATAGCTGGCTGAGTTATGAAATTTAATATCTATATAATTCTTTAACTCTATATCTGTTGAATATGAAATATAAACTGCAACCAAATCGTATAGAGAGTAATATAGTCTTTAAGTTAAATTATATTTAACTGAGTTTAAAAAAAAACTTAAAATCTTCAAATGAGGGTACTTCCTGTTGACCAATTCTAACCAAAATCTAATCAAGTCTGCATATGGTTGTAAGGAAGAGGAATACGTAAGAATTGTAATTTTTCGAATTCTAGTATTGGAAATATCGTGGCCGAAACCGCGGTCAGATACACACACACACATATATACACACACACACACACACACACACACACACAGACACACACACACACACACACACGCACATACAGACATCATCGTAAAAATAGGAAAATCGTATTGTAAAAACCGTAAAACGTGCTTATTCAATGAAAACTCATCATTGATTTTTTTGACCAAAGACAATACCTTCCTTACCTAAAGGCGACGAAAGGTAAAACATCAAGTGAAGTTTATTTCAAATTAAAATTTCTATAATCCTACAGTATAAACCACACATCTTTTGTACCAGTCTTGTAACATATTCCTTGCTGTTAACCCAATAAAATCGCTGGCGTATTCTTTCTAAAGTCTTGTTGATTCCAAAATGGCCTACTCTAGATCCGTCATGGATCTCTTTCAACACGTCTGGTATTCTATTCTTAGGAATAACCAACTGAGTTTTCATCTCAGTTCCATCAGCATTCTCTACCACACGGTTTAACAGGCCATCCTCAAACATCATTTAGTCCCATTGCCTCCAGTACGATTTTACACACTGTGAGTGTGGTGCAACATCTTCCCATCTTGGTTTGCTCTCTTCTACTTTCCATTCCAATATGATTTTCAAAGTCGGGTCATTTTCATGGTCCTTGCGTAGTCCATCGGGCTGCCAACTATCGTCGACTACTGTTATCCTGGCGACGGTGGAATGCTTCTCTTCCACGCGACTACAATATTTACATTCCTCGTGGCATGGCCTTCTGGATAATGCGTCGGCATTACGAGGGCTGGACCTGTCCTGTGCTCGATTTTAAAATCGTATTCTTGTAGTCTCGCAATCCACCGGCCACCTGGCCTTCTGGATTCTTGAACGGAAAGGACGCTACCAATTCCAACGTTGCTGGCATCTGTGTCTAGTATGAGCTCTTCTTCAGATAAAGGATAGCTTACAACACGTGAACTTGTCAAGGAATGTTTCAGTTCTTTAAATGCAACTTTACAGTCCATTTCCCAGATAAATCGCCTTCCTTCTTCAGTAACCCTTGTCATAGGCTTAGCTATATTGACAAATCCAGGTACATATCGTCGATAATAAGTACACAAACCAAGGAAACATCTAAGTTCGTGTTTGTCTCTAGGTACTGGCCAGTCACTCACAGCCCATATTTTCTCCGGGTCAACTGCAATACCCTTACTAGAAATCACGTGTCCCAAGTAATGAACTTCTTTTTGGAACAGATGACACTTCTTTGGACTGAGCTTCAAGTTAGCCTGTCTCAATCTTTGGAAATCCTCTTTCAAATTCTTCATGTGGTCATCGAACGTGTTTCCTACCACAATGATATCGTCGAGATAAACCAAACAGGTTTTCCAGCCCATACGGTTTCCATAAGTCGTTCAAATGTTGCAGGGGCATTGCAGAGCCCAAATGGCATTAAAGTAAATTGCCAGAGTCCGTTAGCGATGGTGAAGGCTGTCTTCTCCTTGTCCTTTGTGTCCAAATCTACTTGCCAGATCCGCTCTTTAGATCCAGAGTGGAGAAAATCTTCGATCCAGCCAAAGTCACATTGTCTTTGTCACGACGCAAAATCGTGTAGAGCCATCCTTCTTCTTCACTAACACCACTGGTGAAGCACGTGGACTGCTTGAAGTTTCGATTATACCTTCCATCTTCATGTCCTCAATAATTCTTTCGGCTTCCTCACGCTTCGCCAAAGGCATTCTTCTTACTGGTTGGCGGATCTATAACATTCATTATGCGTACTGGTATTACCTGGCTGGATTTGATCAGTGATTTACCCATAACTCCAGTATCAATTATGACATCATCATTTCTGGGCTCAAGCTTATTTCCCTCACAGAAACTACCATCTAATTGTGCTTAAACGATAGTTTCACTTCGTTCTGGACGGGTAACGTCTTCGGCCGTTAGTACCACGCACAGCCTTTGTTGGTTTAATATGAGTTCTTCTTCATTGACCATCATCACTCCCTTCTTCAGGTAAAGTTTAAAACCGTGCCTTGTCATTACGTCCATACCGAGTATTAATTCATCTTCAACTTCTGCTACCAACACACGATGTTTATAGGAGTTCTTTCCAATAGTGATGGTGACATCTACTTCTCCTAATGCGGTAGCTTGTTCTCTCGTCACTGTACGTAATCGCCACTTAGTTGGTTGAAGATACGTCTTTCCAGTTTCCTTTGCCAAGACGGGTCTTTGTCGCACCTGTATCTAGTAACATTTTTAGTGGCCTTCCGTTAATAGAGCCATCCACGTAGATGATGTTGGCTTTATGATAAAGGGATGCGACATAACTGATATATTGCGGGGCTACTAGATTACGGGTCGACGATTGCCCGTTCGCAATAACCCGACTTAGTTTTCCGACTCCTTTTCTTCCTTTATCGATTCCGTCTGCTTTTGCATGTTTCTACAAAGTCTCTGCGGATGGCCCAGTTCACCGCAATTCCAGCAGCGGAGTTTCTTTCTTCCGGTAAATATTTCACTTCCGATTCGTCGCATCCTCTCATCCAGATCGTTGAAGGTTTCATTTCTTTCAGCATCAATGTTTGCACTCATTACTCGTTACGTGAAGCTTATTTGGCAGCTGCATGCTCTAATGTGCATGACAGCGCGTCAACCAAAGTTTTTGGGCGATCCAATCGCAGTGCTTGCTGAGTTCAGCTGTCTCGAACCCCGTAGGTCAATGACTGACTGACCAGACACTCCAAAATGCTACCCAGAGCTGTAGAATGTACGAGACGAACCAAATGTGCTACGCCGGCTTAAAAATTTGGAAGGCTTTCGTTTGAACTTTGGTACCGGTTCCTCAGTTGCGTCCGGTACACCTGCTCCAGGCGAGCATTGCCATACCGCATATCCAGCCGCTTGACCAGTTGTTTTTCTTCCTTCAGCGTTTGTAGGATGTCGATAGCTACTCCTCGCAACGAGATAATCAACGCTGTGGCCTAAGCCGTGGACGTCCAGTTATGTGCTTTCGCAGCCGCTTCAAATTGTTTTAAATAATTCGGCCACGATGATTTTCCATCAAATTCCGGTGTTGTATGTGCATTGTTAAGTAGTATCATGTTTTGCTAGTTTCCTTCTTTCCAGTAGATTTGCCGTAGCTATTTCGGAATTTGACATTGACAACGACGTAAATCTTGTGAACTTCTACGTTCTTCTTGCCACGCTCATCTTTTAATTTCTCCAGGCCTTCTTCAATTTTTCTAGAATTTTCCTCCAATTTTTGTTCTAAACTTCTAAAATTTTCTTCTAATTTTTATTTTAGTGTTCTAGAATGTTCCAATAATTCTTCTTTTAGGGTTCTGGAATTTTCTGTTAATTGTTCTTTTAATGATCTAGAATGTTCTTCCACTTTTCTATAGCTCTCCTCTATTTTTTGTTCTAATGTTCTAGAGTTTTCATCTAATTTTTGTTCTAATGTTCTAGAATTTTCTTCTGTTTTTCGAGAACTCTCCTCCTAATGTTTCTGTCAATTCGTCTTTTCATGTTCTAGAATTTTCTTCTAATTTTTGTTCCATAAATTTACGAAAGTCACACTGAATTTCGAATAAGTAATTTTCAGGATTTTTACCAGAATCGATTAATGCTTGCCTCAGTCTTTCTTGAAGCAGTAACTTCTTTCCTATTGTATCCAAATCTCGGTCTTCCATTTCTGTCTTGATATCACGTACTTTTAATTAGATTAATTTTAATTGTTTAGTCGCCATTTTATTTATTTTTCATTATACTTCGTAGTTTATTAATAACCCCACAACTCGTGGCCGTATGCCTGAGTGTCTGGTAGCGAATCTGGGGACCCGGCTCTATCCCGACCGACGCCAAAAAATACTTCGACTTTAATGGCACAAATTTTACCCCTGGGTGCACTCTCCACGCTGTTTTTGAGTGCCCGTGAGGTGACGCCTGGTAAGCGCCCGCACGGAACAAATATTTCATCATTACCGATAACTGTGTACAAAGCAGATTGGCACACACAGCAATGAGTAATATGCCGTCATGATATATTTATTTGTTTTATTTACCAATTGTAATGTTTATTTATTTGGGTGGCGTGTAAAAATCAAAGAAATATTAATTAAAATAAAAGTTTATTAAACGATAAATAATTAAGATAAAGATAATATATTTATATAACCGTATTTATTTATGTTCGCCATTCGTAAACTATTTATTTATATCACCAACTGTTTATTGCACGACCCGTGCCTATATCAGAATGTGTCGCTGGCTTCCCTGACAATGTTTATATAGCCGGCGTCCTTCTGTGACATTCGACGCGATATCATCAAATATAAAGGGATCAGCCCACCGTATGTAATTAAGCAGGTCGAGATTAGTGCGGGAAGATTACGTCATCGTTCAAGAAAAATTAACCAGCGGCGGCGGTCACATACGGGCTAGACTCAGTGGCGTAGGGTGGACGCACATTATAGTAAAAAAATCTTATGTGGCCAGCACAATACCTCTCGCCACTTCCTTTTTTTTGGTTACATAAGTATAGGACGCGAACAGTCACATTACATTGTTGGCCTTGACAAGCAGATGTGGGGGCCCGTTTCATTAGTAATTATGTACATAACTTTCAGAAATTTTCATTAAAATTTTCAAGATTTTCTAAATTCACGTTAATTTGTCACCAGGTGTGTGGAATTTACTTGTCGGGGAAAATAAACTACATGGAATTGGAAAATCACTAAATTTAGAATGAAAAATTATATTTGACATCTATGTACATAATTACTAGCTATCATTCTGACACGGGCCCCCATATCTGCTTGTCAAGGCCAACAAAGTCACATGACTGCTCGCGCCCTAATGTATTTAACATTTCTTGTGTACCTACACTCTACACCAAAAATTCTACTTACGTCTATTCCATATATTTAGATGTTTTAAATTTCAATTCATTCTATGAAGAAATTTTGTCCTACTCTTCTAATTTTTCGAGATGTTTCCATTTCATTGTCGGAAGTAACAGTATTTCTGAAGGGTTAATAATACATAATTAATACATTAAGAAATAATATAATGTATGTACTTGCCAGAAAAAGTCTTCAGTAATGTCTCCGGATTTCTGACACTGACATTTATCTGTTACAAGCATTTTAAATTTTCAACTATTTTCCATAGCATTCTTTCGGCTGTAAAATTTATTACAACAGATTATTTTGTATATTATATTTCTTTTATCTCTAAATCTATAGAATATATTATAATAAAATATTTAAATGTAACAGATAGAGAATTTAATTTTCTTTAATATTACCAAGAAAAATTGTCAAAAAATAATATTAAGAAGATTTTTTTTCAAAAATCTTCTACTTCCGGTTGTCCAGTTGTTACCAAAACCTTTTCAGATCTTTCCATGAATGTCCGATTGGGAAATGCGTAGTTAAACAAATTTAAAGTCTTATAGTTTTTGAGTAATCGTCCTTCCAACATCCCACATATACACATACACACACACATACACACACACACACACATCCACACACACACACACACACACACACACAGACATCATCGTAAAAATGTTAAAATCGGATTGTAGGGACTTTAAAATGTGCTTATACAATAAAACACTTAAAATAAAGTTTTTATCGTCTTAAAACATAGATAATATGGGTTTATTTGTTACTTTTATTGTTAAATTATGAATAACTGATCTGTAAAGTAAAATAGGAAAGTGAAAGACATTTAGCAAACACTTTATTTATTAAGAAGAGTTACCGAATCAGAAAAATTAACAAAAGTAGCAAAATTATTTTTCTTTATTAATTAGGTTTTATAGCTAAAGTACGATTTATTTTGAGGAAGTAATAGTGTGTTTCCTCCCCGAACTGTAAAGACTTCTACCACATGGTTTGGTAAACTTTCAATACAATTGGTAACTCTTCGTGGTAATTTTTTTTACATTCTTCAGAAAGAGGTACTGTTAGATATTGAATAGTTTTTGGCACAGATGATCAATACTGAACACTTTGCCTTAACGTAATCCCATATTTTTCGCAGGAATTTAAGTTAGGGCTGCGACGCGATAATATTTATTTCAGGATTTTTACCAGAATCGATTAATGCTTGCCTCAGTCTTTCTTGAAGTATTAACTTCTTTCCTATTGTATGGTGGTAATAAAGTTATACAGTTGTCAAATATAACATGTGTATCTCTCATATCCCTTTTATTGGCCTGGAGAATTATACAAATGCAGATAGTTGAATTAGTTTTGAACATTTTTTTTAGGGCTAAGAAAATATTTCAAATTTAACGTTATGAACATTCATCACAAAACTTTGAAAGCCTTTTTGACATGTAATTCATATAAACACACTATACAATGAAATAGAAACAATACAAGTATGTATAATTTGCATATCCAGCCTTTATATTTCATAAGTTAGCAAGACAAGCGAGAAATTTGGCGCTTGGATGTTTCTAGAAAGATACAAGAGAGACGATTACAGTGTTTGAACATGTCATGAGGAGAAATAAAAAATATATTGGAAGAAGAATGATTTTTTTAGTAATAAAAGGTTGCAGAAACAGAGGAAGACCAAAGATAAGATGGAAGCACTGTATTGTGAAAGACTTGAGAGAAAAGGATCTGAATAAGAACGACACGCAAAATAGAAATGATTGGAAGAAGAAAATAAAAATAGCGGGCCGTAATGCTAAAGAAGAAGAAGAAGAAGAAGAAGATGTCAGTGTCAAGTGCAATTTGCACAGTTTGTTTATGAAATAATTTTATTAAATAAGATGTACAAATGGGCGTAGTATTGTCCTATGCAATATGGTAACTTAGTTGTTAGCCGGACATTTTTACTTCCTTATACGTAAGTAAAGGAAGTATTGTAATCGCGAAAAATTTCGGTTTTCAGATTTCAGCGGAAATATCCATTTTGATCATCTCTGAATCCATTTTGACTAATTTCGTCGTGACGTCTGTACGTACGTACGTACGTACGTACGTACGTCCGTATGTACGTACGCATAACTCAAAAACGGTAAGCCGTAGAGAGTTGAAATTTTGTATTTAGGACTCCTATAACATCTAGTTGTGCACCTCCCTTTCTGGTTATTACACAATTTCTAGAAGTGGCACTTTACATAAAGCCTATAGTAGATTTTAATGGAAAACTGTTTTAAAATATAATCCAAAACTTTTCAAATTTGGTATACATGACTTTTATGTCAATCGAAATAACATAATAGATTTTGGTTAAAATAGGCTAACCAGAAGTTTTACATTACTTGAAGTTGTTAACAGGTTTTCTTGAATAAAATAATTTTATTTTGATTTTAGAAATAAATGCTTCAAATAAAAGTTTTAGAGAATTAATTTCTGCGTCTAGCACATCAAGTATTATTAAATTAGCCCTTTGTATAAGCGAGATATGTAAATTTAAAAATTATATACTTTTTGTTTTTGTAATAAAACTTGCTATGGATTAGGACAAAAAAATTCAAAAAAAGTTCATGTCAAATTACGTTAAATACGTGCAATTTTATGATTCGTGCAATAACAAATATTATATTTTTATTGTGAAATTAGTCATATTCATTGTTGTAATCAAATATGTCTTTGTTGTAATCAAAACTCTCTTTAAAAAGAACCGGGTTAGATTAATGTTAATATAAGAATGATAGTAGTAAATGAATTATTTTTTGTTCCATATCAAAATATTTCTCGGGCTTGGCTTAAGCCTGTCAATATTTTGTAATTTAATTATTAAAAAAATATGTATAGTTTAATTGTACAAGGAAGTCGTGTGGTGTCCACATCAATTTTTTTATTTACAAAAACTGTTTTCCCATGTTAAACGCCTATGCCAACCAAACGCTGGGACGCACTATACCTATATTTACAAAAATTTAACGCTGGTTAACAGTTACTATTTATAATTATATTAAAAACAGTAACCATGGAAACGCATTCAGTAGCTAGAAAGAAACCGTAATAATTATTTATTAAATTCCGTCCGGTTTCTGTTTCTATTATAACTTTTTACATTCCGTTATCTTTAGATAAGAAAGTATTGTCTTTGGTCAAAAAATTCAATGATGAGTTTTTAGTGAATAGCACGTTTTAGAGTCCCTATAACACGATTTTACCATTTTTACGATGATTTTGTGTGTGTGTGTGTGTTTGTGGGTGCGCGCGTGTGCGTGCGTGTGTGTGTGTGCGTGTGTGTAATTTGTAAGGGCTGAGCTACACGGTTTTGAACTATATAACCCATAAAACTTGTGACAGATCCACATCGTCACAATTGGTTTGTGAAGAGAAATGAATATATTGGAACAAGAATGAATAGTTTAGTAGTAGAAGGTTGAAGAAATAGAGGAACACCAAAGATAAGATAGAAAGGCTGTATTGCGAAGTACTTGAGAGAAAAGGAATTGAATGAGGACAACAAGCAAAATAGAAATGAGTGGATAAAGAAATTTAAAAATAGCGACCACTAACGACTGGGAAAAGCTAAAGAAGAAGATGTCAGTGTCAAGTGCAATTACATAGTTTATTTATGAAATAATTTTACTAGAAATATATAATCTTTTGCAAGAATATTTATATATGGAATATGTACATAATGCACTGAATTGACGGAAGGTAATGTGCTGGCCACATCAGATTTTTTTATTTTGAAAATGTATTATTATTAAATTACAAAATTTAAACATAAATTGTTTGGTAAATCAAGTAGTTTATTGAATTTACTATTTCCCTATTACATCGGCTGGAAGCATGAATATGTAATTAAGGGTGATTAACGAGCACTTAACTAGCAGTGTTTTAATTCTGTCAATCGTTTACGGATTATTTAAAAAAAAATACTTGAAATAACAATTATAGAGAAATTAATTGTAGGCATCTTTTATTTTATATTTGGCGCCTCTTAAGAGCTGTGAAGAGAAGCGGAAGCCTGCCAAGTTCGCTGTGATGAGAGCTGTGAAGAGAAGCGAATTCCGTTTCATTCCGGGCATGCTTACGTGGACTCGTCTGTAAGGCTGTAAGGCATGCCCTGCTTTAGACGCTGGACAACTTCCGGCCGGGAATTGAACCCGTGACCGTATGATGAGAGGCAGACACGGTGACCACTGGACCGCTAGAGACCGGTGTAGGGTAAGTCGAGTAGAGAACGTCGTCAGTTGATTTCCAACAGCTACAAAAATAAATTTTACAAAATAAAAAAATCTGTTGTGGCAAGCACAATACCTCTCGCCACTTTAATTTTTTGTTACATAAGTATTGTATTTAATATTACGTGTATGTCTACACTCTACACACAAAATTGTACTTATACCTATTCTTTATACAGTAGAGATCTTGTAATCCGTATCCACGTTATTTCGAACGTTGGGTAAAAAACGGGTAATTCGAACAAAAACTCTTTAATCGGAACTGCAGAAGAAAAATTCTCCGAAAACAAAAGCAAGCACTCCAAGATTGCAATTGGTAGATGTGTGTTTATAAATAATAATACATTATACTTCAGCGACTGGCGATCAAAAACGAAGGAACGCCTGAAAACAATCAAATATTTACGATTTTTTTCAAAATTAATTATTTATTATTGAACAGGACGCTTACATCCTAATTACAGAATAATATTATATCGCAAAGTGAAGAGGTAATGTAAATACATATAGAACAAAAAAATGACAAACAAAAATATAAGATATTTTTTTTTGTTTCTATTTCTTAATTTCAGCGTTATTTGTTCATTGATATTCTGTAATATATGTTACAAAACTTTCAAAATTGATGTTACACTTCTCCATAAAAATTCAGTAATCCGAACAAATCGTTAGTCCGTAAGGGGGTTTACATTTAGCATTTCTTTGGTCAAAAAATTCAATGATGAGTTTTTACTGAATAAGCACGTTTTAGGGTCCATATAATACGATTTTACCATTTTTACGATGATGTCTGTATGTATGTATGTGTGTCTGTGTGTCTGTGTGTGTGTGACAAAAGTTCCGGATCCCATAACTTCAATACCACGATTCCAAAAACTATAATTTTTTCGTATTCGTCAAGTTTAGATCCAGAAGAACAACTGATTAGATTTTGGTTATAATTGATCAACCGGAAGTAGTCTCATTTGAAGATTTAACATTTAAATTTGATTTATTGACATTTACCGTTATTATAACTTAAAGAATATATTATTCTCTATACGATTTGATTACAATTTATACTTCATATTCAATAGATACAGAGTTAAAGAATTTTAAAGAAATTAAATTTTATAATTCAGCCAGCTATGCCAAACTTGGGAACTAGTAATATATTCATACAATTAAAATTGACAGATGTCAGTATCAATAAAAATAAATTAATGTGGCAGAGATGAGGATGTTGAAGTAGATGTAGGGGAACACGCGGAAAGATACGGTAAAAAAATAACTCGTGTTACAAGTTTCTAGAAAGATACAAGAAAGACGATTACATTGGTTTGAACATGTCATGAGGAGAAATGAAGAATTATATTGGAACAAGAATGAATAGTTTAGTAATAGGACGTTAAAGAAACAGAGGAAGACCAAAGATAAGATGGAAGGACTGTATTGCGGAGAGAAAAGGAACTGAATGAGAACGACATGCAAAAATAGCGACCCCTAACGAATGGGAAAAGCTAAAGAAGAAGAAGATGCCTGTGTCAAGTGAAATTTGAATAGTTTGTTTATGAAATAATTTTACTGGAAATTTAGAATCTTTTGTAAGAAAAATTATGGAATTTATACATTATACACGAGAATGACGGAAGGTATTGTGCTGGCCACAACAGATTTTTTTAAATTTTAAATTCATTCCATGAATAAATTTTGTCCTACTCTTCTAATTTTTCGAGATGTTTCCAATTCATTGTCGGGATTAACAGTATTTCTGAAGGTTATATGTAATATACCTATAATTTTAAATATGTAACTATGAATTATTAATACAATAAGAAATAATATAATGTATGTACTTCCCAGAAAAAGTCTTCAGTAATGTCTCTGTATTTTTAACACTGACATATATCTGTCAGTTCCAAAAATTTTAATTTTTCAATTGGTTTCCATGATATTATTCGTGTTGTGAGAATTATTACGACGGATTATTTTATATATTAAGCCGCCTCGGTGGTCGTGCGTGTTGGGGCAGCGGACAGCGTTCGAAGCGACCTTCACCGCTCGGACCCTGGGTTCGTGGGTTCGATTCCCACCAGGGGCTTGGATGTTTGTGTGTGTCCTTTCATTATCTCATCTCCATCAGCTCAAGGTATAAAAACGTCGAAGATGTAATACATATGCGAAAATTCTCACCCTCATTAATATATCGATTGTAATAAGTTATATGTAACTTTAAATACAATAAAGAATTATTATATTATATTTATTATAATAAAATATTTATATGTATCAGATAGAGAATTTAATGTGCTTTAAGGTCGCCGTCGAAAACAGTCCAATCGTAATTCCGTTCGTTTGATTGAAGGAATTCATTAAAACAAATGCAGTTTTGTTTATTGATTTTGAGAAATGTAAATCTAATGGTTGAACTTATATTCATTTTTTTATTAACAATAATAATATTGTTTATAACATTAAATCACGTAATAAAAGAAAAAAATCTGTTGTGGCCAGCACAATACCTCTCGCCACTTCCTTTTTTTGGTTACATAAGTATAGGGCGCGAACGGTAATGTTACATTTTTGGGCTTGACAAGCAAATGTGTGGGCCCGTTTCAGAATGATAATTAGTAATTATGTACATAGATGTCAAATGTTAGAATTTTTCATTAAAAATTTCAAGATTTTCTAAATTTACGTAGTTAATTTATCACCAGGAGTTTAAAGTTTACTTGTATGCCTTAGATATTTAACATTTAATTCTGCTCCACATGGAATTGGAAAATCACTAAATTTAGAATGAGAAATTATGATATTTGACATCTATATACATAATTACTAGCTATCATTCTGACATGGGCCCCCATATCTGCTTGTCAAGGCCAACAAAATCATATGACTGCTCGCTCCCTATTGTATTTAACATTTCTTGTATACCTACACTCTACACCAAAAATTCTACTTACGCATATATCTATTCCATATATATTTAGATTGTTTAATTTTAAATTCATTTTTGATGAAGAAATTTTGTCCTCTTCTAATTTTTCGAAATGTTTCCAATTCTATTAATACATTAAGAAATAATATAATGTATGTACTTCCCTGAAAAAGTCTTCAGTAATGTCTTCGGATTTCTGACACTGACATTATCTGTCAGTTACAAACAAATTAAATTTTCAACTATTTTCCATGGCCATTCTTTCGGCTGTAAAATTTATTATAACAGATTATTTTACATACTATATTTCTTCTATCTCTAAATCTATAGAATATATTGTAAAATATTTAAATGTATCAGAAAGAGAATTTATTTTTCTTTAATATTATCAAGAAAAAATTTCAAAAAATATTATTTAAAAGATATTTTTTCAAGAATCTTCTACTTCCGGTTGTCCAATTGTTACCAAAACCTTTTCAGATCTTCCCATGAATGTCCGATTGGGAAATACGTAGTTAAAAAAATTTAAAGTCTTATAGTTTTTGAGTAACCGTCCTTCCAACATCCCACACACACACACATACACACACATCCACACACACACACACAGACATCATCGTAAAAATGATAAAATCGGATTGTAGGGACCTTAAAACGTGCTTATTCAATAAAATCTGGATATGCGATTTTTAGCATGAATGCAATACCTCTCTTAGCGAGAGGTAAAAAAAGGGTTTAAAGTATGTTCGTCATATGCAGATATTTTTTTTATAATGAATAATGAAAAAAAATATTTAATGCAATAAGTAATTGTTATAAACGAATGGAATTACGATATTGCCCTATACTGTAATATAATTTTAGTGCAGCGTTTTGTCGGAGCGCACTACTGGAGCTCTGCGTCGTTCTCTACACCGCGCTCGCCACCACCCCTCCACAGGTCATACCGACAAGCTATAGAGAAGAGAGAAAACGATTTCGCATGAAATCTTGTTGGCTCGGTCCGAATAGAGGCTAGCAGCTAGCATCAGTTTTGAAATTTTATGCACTAAGTTTATATACTCTTATTATAAAATGGTTAACGCTAAAAATTCAAAACAAAACAGGCCTTCAAAATCAAAGAAACGAATGGCGACTGCTTTAAAGAGGCGAAAAAATGTCCTTCTTCAACAAAAGAACTTGCAAACAAATATAAATTTGGCCAAAAAAGCAACTAGAAGAATTTTGTTGGATTCGTATGACGTTCCCAATCAAATGCCACAAAACTCTGAAGTACTAATTAGTTTCGAAGATGTTTGGTGCCCAAAACATGTATACCAAAGGTTTGTTAATACTCCTTTTGTAAATGTTTATTAATATAGTTTATATAATGTAGGGTTGGCAGATATGTACCAATAAAATGTTCTAAATGTTGACCAATTATAACCAAAATCTAATCAGCTCTTCATTTATGGATATAAATAAAAGAAATACGAAATAATTATAATTTTTAGAATTGTAGTGTTCGTGTAATCGTCACACACACGCACGCACTCACATACACACGCACACATCATCGTAAAAAAAATGCTAAAATCGTACTCTACGGACCCTAAAACGTGACGGAAAGTGAAAACTACTCTGATATTTACGGTTCTAATAAATAATTTATTTTTAATATAAAAAATTATAAATTATGTATTGAAAGTGATCCTAATACTACGAGTGAATTTGCTTTTGAGAAAACCACAACAGGTAATAGAATTGTGCAATTAGGATATGTTCTAAAATGGGCCATGAAATTACAACTGGATCATTCTAAAATTTGCACTATGGGTCACTTATATCCGAAACCTGCAGAGGATTAGGTCTAGTAAGCCCAACATACTTCAAATGTTCAATGTATGATATTGAAATTTCTAAATACACCGAAGAATCAAATAAAGAAAAATCAGAAATAAATATTGGTTGCGTATGGGGCAATATAGCAACTGGTAGTACAAATTCGCACAAAGCAGAATTGCTTTCTATCATGAACATCATGAAATCTCTGAATAAGGATACATTTTACAAAATTGAACATGATCTTGAAAAGGTATATCCACCTCCTAATAAATTCACTAATAAATTTATTTAGCTGATTAATAAAAAATATCTCGTAAACATAAACTTCTGTCACATTGCATTCATAAACGATATTTTATAAGCTGTGCCTAGCCTCCCAGCATCGGTATCGGTATTAATCCCGGTTTTCTAATTATGTCGTAGCCAGATTGTAAAATTAGCCAAATTATAAAACACCCATGTATTTCACAATATGGATAGACGTTTTAATAAACGAAGAATAGCTTTCATACAAGCTAAGTGCACACGACTAGCTAGATTGTAAATCATTGTAGTCAATGAATATTTGACAATGTGGCGGTGCTTTACATTCTCGCCACTTTTTATTTATAATGCATGTTACCGGAAATCATGAACAGGAAAATTTCAAATGGGTTATTCTGCAAAGGAGAAATAAGTCACTTGAGGGAATTAGATTTAGAATAAATTCAGAATAAAATTATCTATCGTTCTATGTAAAAGTATGTTTCCATTTAAAAAAAATATACGTATTCCAACTTGAAAAACTATTTTCTTTTATAAGTAGCTGTCACTTTTGGCTCCTACGACTTTATTATTTACATATATGCTTTGATCTTAAAAAACTTGCACAAAATACCATAGTAAATACAGCAAAAAAAAATTATGTTGCAAAATTTTATAGTCAGTCATATGGCATAATTTTCTGGGGCTGCTCTCCCAATGCCGTTCGCATTTTTATAATACAGAAACGAGCTACATATTAGAACTATTTATAATCTTAGCTACAGAAGTACCTGTAAACAGAGTTTTATAAAAGAAAAGTTTCTTACTCTGCCATGTTTGTATATTTTAAATGTCATTTTATTTATTAGAAAAAATAAAAATCAAATTTTAAAATATAAGAATTGTCATAGTTATAATACTAGAGATAAAGAGAATTTAGTGTTTCCAAAACAAGTGAAATTTAACTCTAAATAATCCTTTTGTAATAGGAATCAAATTATATAACCATTACCAAAACATATAAAGAACATTGATTCGTTTAATTTATTTAAAAGGAAACTAAAATATTTATTATTTGATAAATGTTACTACATTAATGAATATTATACGGATAATATTAAGTAGGTACTTTGTTTATTGGAATATCATGAACATTATATTTGTGACATGTATGTATTTTTTACATTCCATATACCGATGCAATTTTGGTCTTACTTGAAGAATAAATTATTATTATTGTTATTATTATAGAATTATTTTTTAACTTGAATAATAGAGATATTATAGGGAGCCGCGTTTTTTTCTAGATATGTTCTTTATGTACTCGTAGTATAAATATAAACCCTAATTATATTTATAAAAATACAATTTTACTTGAAATCAAAATTAAATACTTTTAGTTCTTGAAGTATGAAAGAATAAAAATACTGCAGTGTAGATTATTTCCCGGCCAGTACAAATCTTGCTCTTTGAGATTTTGGCGCCTCTCCTTGCGATTATAGCGCTAGAGATCCGCAGCGGATTAGTTTGTCAAGCCCAATTCGACGGCGACCTTAATACTTGCAAGAACAATTTTTTTTTAAAATCTACTACTTCCCCGCTTATCCAGTTATTATCAAAACCTTTTAACTCTTCCCAGTAATGTCCGATTGAGAAATACGTAGCTAAACAGATACTAAGTATTAGTTTTTGAGAAATCGTCCTATCCACACAAAGATACACACACACACACACACACACATAAACACACACACACACACACACACACACACACACACATGGACAACATCGTAAAAATGTTAAAATTGGATTGTAGAGACCTAAAAATGTGCTTATTGACTAAAATCTGGATATGCATGAATCCAATACCTCTCAGCGAGAAGTAAAAATCTGATGTGGCATTACCTTCCGCCAATCCTGTGTATTTTGTACAAATTCTATACATATTATCCTGCAATAAAATTATTTCATAAACAAACTATGCAAATTGCACTTGTCACTGACATCTTCTTCTTTATCTTTTCCCATTCGTTAGGGGTTGCTATTTTTTATTTTATTCTTCCACTTATTTCTGTTTTGCGTGTCGTCCTCATTCAATTCCTTTTCTCTCAAGTCTTCTGCAATACAGTCCTTTCATCTTATCTTTGGTCTTCCTCTGTTTCTTCTACCTTTTACTATTAAACTATTCATTCTTCTTCCAATATATTTTTCATCTCTACTCAGGACATGTTCAAACCAATTTAATCGTCTCTCTTGTATCTATCTAAAAGCTTCTATCACTCGAGCCATTTCTCTTATCTTTTAATTCCTTACCCTATCTTTCCGTGTCTTCCCCAACATCTATCTCAACATCCTCATCTCTGTCACGTTCATTTCCGTTTCATTGACGCTGACATCTGTCAATTTGAATTATCTGAATATATTAGCAGTTTCCATGGTTAGCATAGCTAGCTGATTTATATATTTAATATCTTTCTTTAACTCTGTATCTATTGTATGTGAAGTATAAAATGCAATCCACTCGTATAGAGAATAATATATTTAAAATTTATAATAACATTAAATGTCAATATTATATTTAATTCCTTGTTTAAAAAAAAAAAAAAACTGCAAATGAGGGTACTTCCGGTGAACCAGTTATAACCAAATTCTAATCATGTCTGCATATGAATTTAAACTGGAGGAATACGAATAAATTATAATTTTTGGAATCGTGGTTTTGGAGCTATGCAATCCGAAACGATCGTTACATACACACACTCACACTTACACACACACACCACACACACACACATACACCACACATACACACACACACACACGCACACACACACACACACACAGACACACGCACACACACACACACACATACACACACAAACACACACAGAGACGCACACACATACAGTCATTCGTATTCTATGGACCCCAAAACGTGTTTATGCATTAGAAACTCACTCTCGATTTTTTTTATCGAAGATAATACATTCCTTACCTAAAGGTGACGGAAGGTAAAAATATGTAATAATAAAAACAAACAGGGCGAGATTTGAACTCGTGAATAATTATTATGCGGGGTCTCGATCTAATCATCTTCTTTCTTAACATATCAAATACTCCACTATAGTCTTATGGGATAGATGAATTTTGAAAAATAAAAAACTGTTCTCTCATGTTATACGAATATGTATGCCTGTCACGGTTTTCAGTGTTCACCCTGTATATAAAAGCATAATTTTATCACGCCTTCAAGAGGACAGATGCGGGTTAAGATACAGAACTGTATTCGTATAACACAGATGTTATTATGAGTATACTTAGCTGATGTGGCACTACATGATAAAAAGAAAGGGATTAATAAAATACTAATGAAATGACCACATTATCAGTAAAGTCAAGTCATTGAGACAGGCTAGACAGAAAAGCTAATCTATGTATTTGCAGGAAAAGTTATATGATTTGTGGGAGATAATCTGCTGGACTCATAAATTTTTTATTTCTTTCAGTCCATAGCATAATATACAACAGTTAAATAATTATTTATTATATTCTAATGCAACCTTAACCTTTTGGTTAGAAACAAATTTTACTATAAATTTTTTGATCTCTGTATAAAAACACTTTATTGACGCCGGTTCCAACAAGTCCACTATTTTTTAGAGGTGCGTATTTCCCAATCGTTTATTTTAAGTTGACATTGGGAAAGTACGCGTCTTTGTCATCTGGCTTTTCCTTATTTTTAAAATATTTGTCAGTGTTATTAAAAAAGCAACGGAAGATATCGATTAATAATTGTTAATTTGCTACAACGTCATGCTTTTCGAGAATCTGTGTGATAGTGTAACTGTAACTCAATTGAAGAAACTTGTTTTCGGTTTTGCTACTTTATATTCTAATTTTTTGTTATGTTGTTCTATTTTAGTGTTTCTGCTCGCATTTTTCATTATGGATGGTGGAAAGCATGGAGAAGGTGTTGAAATTTGACTTGACCGAAGCAAAGCAAGTAGTAGATGAAAATGTTTTGTTGCAGTAACTGATACAACGGCTATGACAGGTGCCTCTATCTACAATTTCGGAATTTATAATAAAGATCAGTGTTACTTGATTTTGATAATTTAAATACATACAATAAAATAAAAGTTGCTTTGGAAACAACATAATGTATTGTCAGTACCTAACCTAACCCAAATAAAAATATATGTATAAAATTTAAAATAAGTTTTTGTGATATGTAAATAAACTATTTTGTACATTATAATAAAAAAAAAAATACTTGTTAATCTTGTACTGAAAATAGCAAGGTAATATTAAAAATAAACGTCGATCTTGTAATCCAATTAAATATCAAAAAAAAGTTAATATTACTTCTCAGTGGCGTAGCCAAGAAGATTCCGAATGTATGTATTGATATTATAACGTTACAAAAAATGACATTTAAAAATTGATCAGTTTCATATGTACCTCCCCGTCTCCTAAAAAAAACCCTCCCCATGATGGGATCCTGGCTATGTCATTGTTATTTCTTAATTCGCATGGAAATCCCATCCAAGAAAGCAAGTTCAAACCGCAACTCGCACAATCGTTCGTTCAACGAACCTTTAACGCAGACTACAGAAACAGGCTCGGACTCAAAAATAATTAATACTGATTAAGTAGGTATCGGATTATAAAATCCAACTAAATATTAAAAGCATTGAATCCATGAACGAAGAACGTACCTATACACAAAATAACAATACACGGTTTCCAATCATACAGGCAAAATGAACAGTGACAAACAAATAATACTAAACAGCCCAGCAAAAAAATAATCTAATTATGAACGCAACAAAATGAAAAATTAAATAAGTTTATAAGAACGAGTATACCGATGCTGTAATAGGCCCTTTTTGTAAAACAAATACAGGGTGTTTATTAAACATAGGGCAAAAATTGAAGGGATTATTCCCTGGACCATCCTAAGATGATTTTGTGCTTTGATGATTTTTGAAAAGCCGCTTTGTTTCGAAGATACAGGGCGAAAAAAATTTTCGACAATAACATTTAATAACAAAAATTACATGTAAAGTTTCTTAATCTACAAGTACTGTTGAAAATGACTACCTCCAGCTACGATGCAAGAATCCGCCTAGCTTGTAATGAATTGCCATCAGCAAATCCATAAATGAAATGCATGTCAGTTATCTCGGCGTTCGTATTCATGATAAGAGGACTTCACTAACAAAAGTTTAAGTATTATAGACAGAAAATACACGTCAAACAGCCAAACGTCTCAACAAATTTGGCACATAACTTGCCTGCTGTTACTAGATTAATAATTTGAAAAATATCAAAATTGGTTTTGTCGAATTTTTTTTTCGCCCTGTATCTTCGAAACAAAGCGGCGTTTCAAAAATCATCAAAGGACAAAATCATCTTAGAATGGTCCAGGGAATAATCCCTTTAATTTTTGCCCTATGTTTAATAAACACCTGTATATTTAGAATTTTTTTATAATTTCAAATTCTGTGAGGAAGTTTTATACTACTCTGTTAAATGAGATTTTTTAATTCATTGACGGGATTTGCGGTATTTATGTGTATATGTAACCTACAATTTAAAGTACTTAATTAATAATATACGAAATATTAAATCAAAACATAATTTGATCTTTTATTACAATGTTGCGAAAATGATTTTTTTGAGATTTGGTTTAATTAAAATCTACATAAAACCATGATCGGACTATAATTTTTTAATCAATTCTAAGTCGTTACGGTTTTAGTTAAAAGACAGGGTAAGTATTAAAATCAAGCTTACCCTATCACCCAATAATTATATAAACTACATACGAGTACATATATAAATAAACATGTATAAAATTGACCCCTGTGGTGCACTCTCCACGCCAGCAATGGGTGCCCGCGAGGTGACGCCTGGTAAGCGCCCGCACAGTACAAATATTTCATCATTACCGATATCTGTGTACAAAGCAAATTGGCACACCCAGCAATGGGTAATATACAGTAATAATATATTTATTTTTATGTATTTTTTATTTGTTGTTTTTTTGTCCAAAGATATAGAAAATATTTAACTGCAACAGATGGGGAATTTAATGTTTTTTTAATATTTGTAATAATATAAATTTTCAAAAAATTATACATAGAATATTTTTTTAAGAAACTTCTACTGCCGGTTGTTAAATTGTTACCAAAACCTAACCAACACTTCCCATTACTGTTGGATTGAAGAATAAGTAGTAAGACTGGGCTTTAGGTGAGATTTATAATAAAATAACGTTAGATGTAACGGAGTTTAAATTTGACGTTTGTACTGCTCTTAGCGTAGAGAAAAAAAATCTGATGTGGCCAGCACAATACCTTCCGTCAATCCTGTGTATTATGTACAAATTCCATACATAAATTTTCTTGCAAAAGATTCTAAAATTCAAGTAAAATTATTTCGTAAACAAACTATGCAAATGACACTTGACACTGAAATCTTCTTCTTCTTCTTTAGATTTCCCATTCGTTAGGGGTCGCTATTTTTTATTTTCTTCTTCCATTCATCTCTGTTTTGCGGATCGTCCTCATTCGGTTGCTTTTCTCAATACAGTCCTTCCATCTTATCTTTGGTCTTGCTCTGTTTCTTCTACCTTCTATTACTAAGCTATTCATAAAATATTTTTACTGGAAATATAGGATCTTTTCCAAGAATATTTATGTATAGGGCGCGAGCAGTCACGTGACTTGCTGACCTTGGTAAGCAGATATGGAGGCCCGTATCCGAATGACAGCTATTAATTACGTGCATAATTGACAAATGTCATAATTGTTTATTCAAAATTTAATTTTTTGGTATTTTATGATTCCTTTTCTCGGCATCTGAATTCCATACTCCTGATAACAAATAAACCACATGAAATAAGAAAATCATGAAAATTTGAATGAAAAATCATGACACTTGTCAGTTATGGACGTAATTAATTGCTGTCATTTTGACACGGGTCCCCATATCTGCTTGCCAAAGTCACGTCACTGCACGCGCCCTATATATAAATTTTCTTGCAAAAGATCTTATATTTCCAGTAAAATTATTTCATAAAAAACTATGCAAATAGCACTTGACACTGACATCTTCTTTTTCTTCAGTTTTTCCCATTCGTTACGGGTCGCTATTTTTTATTTTCTTCTTTCACTCATTTTTGTTTTGCGTGTCGTCCTCATTCAGTCCCTTGTCTCACAAGTCTTCTGCAATAAAATCCTTCCATATTATATTTGGTCTTCCTCTGTTTCTTCCACGTTCTATTACTAAGCTATTCATTTTTATTCCATGTCCTCATGACATGTTCAAACCAATGTAATCGTCTCTTTTATATCCTTCTAGAAACATTAGAGTTATTTCCCTTAATCTTTTATTCATTTACTTGAATTGGTCTGTCAATTTGAATTTTCTAAATGTATTAGCAGTTTCCATGGTTAAGTTAGTATAGCTGGCTGATTTATGAAATTTAATATCTTTATAATTCTTTAACTCTATATATGTTGAATATGAAATATAAAATGAAATCAAATCGTATAGAGAATAATATATTCTTTAAGCTAAATTATATTTAACTGAGTTTTTTCAAGTAAAACTGTTAAAATCTTCAAATGAGGGTACTTCTGGTTGACCAATTAGAACCAAAATCTAATCAAGTCTGCATATGGTTGTAAGGAAGAGGAATACGTAAGAATTGTAATTTTTGGAACTCTAGTATTGGAGATATCGCGGCCGAAACCGCGGTCACATACACACATCGGATTTTTTTAACCAAAGACAATACCTTCCTTACCTAGAGTTGGTGGAAGGTAAAAAGAAAAGAAAAATTAAAATCACAGCATTGCACAAAACATTGTGACACAATCACACGAAAACGTCTCAGGTTTCAACATTGTAAAACAACAACCCAGATGTAAGGCGCAGTAGCTGTCAACATCGCCAATACAAAGTTTAGTAGCTTTCAACATATTAAAATAACAATCCAGATACATAGCATAGTAGCGTTCAACTTAGACAATGCAAAGCATAGTAGCTTTCAACATAGTAAAACAACAATCCAGATGCAAAGCTTAGTAGCTTTCAACATCGCCAATGTAAAGCGTAGTAGCTTTCAACATTGTTAAACAACAATCCAGATGTAAGGCGCAGTAGCTGTCAACATCGCCAATACAAAGTTTAGTAGCTTTCAACATATTAAAATAACAATCCAGATACATAGCATAGTAGCGTTCAACTTAGACAATGCAAAGCATAGTAGCTTTCAACATAGTAAAACAACAATCCAGATGCAAAGCTTAGTAGCTTTCAACATCGCCAATGTAAAGCGTAGTAGCTTTCAACATTGTTAAACAAAAATCCAGATGTAAGGCGCAGTAGCTGTCAACATCGCCAATACAAAGTTTAGTAGCTTTCAACATATTAAAATAACAATCCAGATACATAGCATAGTAGCGTTCAACTTAGACAATGCAAAGCATAGTAGCTTTCAACATAGTAAAACAACAATCCAGATGCAAAGCTTAGTAGCTTTCAACATCGCCAATGTAAAGCGTAGTAGCTTTCAACATTGTTAAACAACAATCCAGATGTAAGGCGCAGTAGCTGTCAACATCGCCAATACAAAGTTTAGTAGCTTTCAACATATTAAAATAACAATCCAGATACATAGCATAGTAGCGTTCAACTTAGACAATGCAAAGCATAGTAGCTTTCAACATAGTAAAACAACAATCCAGATGCAAAGCTTAGTAGCTTTCAACATCGCCAATGTAAAGCGTAGTAGCTTTCAACATTGTTAAACAAAAATCCAGATGTAAGGCGCAGTAGCTGTCAACATCGCCAATACAAAGTTTAGTAGCTTTCAACATATTAAAATAACAATCCAGATACATAGCATAGTAGCGTTCAACTTAGACAATGCAAAGCATAGTAGCTTTCAACATAGTAAAACAACAATCCAGATGCAAAGCTTAGTAGCTTTCAACATCGCCAATGTAAAGCGTAGTAGCTTTCAACATTGTTAAACAACAATCCAGATGTAAGGCGCAGTAGCTGTCAACATCGCCAATACAAAGTTTAGTAGCTTTCAACATATTAAAATAACAATCCAGATACATAGCATAGTAGCGTTCAACTTAGACAATGCAAAGCATAGTAGCTTTCAACATAGTAAAACAACAATCCAGATGCAAAGCTTAGTAGCTTTCAACATCGCCAATGTAAAGCGTAGTAGCTTTCAACATTGTTAAACAACAATCCAGATGTAAGGCGCAGTAGCTGTCAACATCGCCAATACAAAGTTTAGTAGCTTTCAACATATTAAAATAACAATCCAGATACATAGCATAGTAGCGTTCAACTTAGACAATGCAAAGCATAGTAGCTTTCAACATAGTAAAACAACAATCCAGATGCAAAGCTTAGTAGCTTTCAACATCGCCAATGTAAAGCGTAGTAGCTTTCAACATTGTTAAACAAAAATCCAGATGTAAGGCGCAGTAGCTGTCAACATCGCCAATACAAAGTTTAGTAGCTTTCAACATATTAAAATAACAATCCAGATACATAGCATAGTAGCGTTCAACTTAGACAATGCAAAGCATAGTAGCTTTCAACATAGTAAAACAACAATCCAGATGCAAAGATTAGTAGCTTTCAACATCGCCAATGTAAAGCGTAGTAGCTTTCAACATTGTTAAACAAAAATCCAGATGTAAGGCGCAGTAGCTGTCAACATCGCCAATACAAAGTTTAGTAGCTTTCAACATATTAAAATAACAATCCAGATACATAGCATAGTAGCGTTCAACTTAGACAATGCAAAGCATAGTAGCTTTCAACATAGTAAAACAACAATCCAGATGCAAAGATTAGTAGCTTTCAACATCGCCAATGTAAAGCGTAGTAGCTTTCAACATTGTTAAACAACAATCCAGATGTAAGGCGCAGTAGCTGTCAACATCGCCAATACAAAGTTTAGTAGCTTTCAACATATTAAAATAACAATCCAGATACATAGCATAGTAGCGTTCAACTTAGACAATGCAAAGCATAGTAGCTTTCAACATAGTAAAACAACAATCCAGATGCAAAGCTTAGTAGCTTTCAACATCGACAATGCCAAGCGTAGAAAATATTTTAAAATTCTAAAAACAAACAAATTATTAGTAACTCTTTATATGAACCTTTAATCTTTATCAAGATACTCGTATTCTAACAAATCGAGCATATTCATAGTAAATGCCCAATCATTTAGCCAAAGTTTTTCGCCGCTTTAGTCCTGGTACTTTTTTCAACAAGTTCCTTAACGATTCTCTGGAGTGATGCCCAATATTTCAAATTGACCTTGGAGCTCAGTGAAGTTTACTTTTATGAATCGTTTCATCGCTGTGCATTAAAACAAAATCACCTATCGCAAATTCACTCATGTTACGCCGTTTTTGTTATGTCTGTAAGGGTTTATTTGTAATCAAATTGAGTCGCGGTCAGGTTGCAAAGTATGTAACGGTTGTAAATCAAGGCTTAAATTTTTCAACAAAGTCTGAATAAGCGGGGCTGCGCCTTCAATAACAATTAAGGCTTTCACAGGTGAAGTTTGAATGGGTTTTTGAATTTTTGTGTTCAATATTGACTGTATCTTTGATAAGCCGCTCGATAATTCTGATACTTTTGTTTCTACTTTGAATAAATTCATCATGGTGCGCATGTATCTCTCAACATTAAATTAAACCAGTGATAGACCTCGTCGAGAGCAACAATATTTCTTAATATAATATTTCTAAATCTTAATTTTTAAGCATTTTTACCCCCCCCCCCCATAAATTAATGAGTTCTTTTAGGTATTTTTATAATATTTTTTCATGGATAGCGAGTATACAGACACTGTGCTGACCTATGCTAAAGCTCAGATAAACGCTGCTGAAGCCCACCAAATTTATTTGGCATGTTTTCCGAATTGTCATCGTTTAAACGTTCGCGCAAATAAAATAAATAAATCTCCGAGATCATGAGTCTTTTAAGCCTGTTGCTCAAGATCGTGGTAGAACACGCCCTGATCACATAGAAAATATTGAAGAGGATGCTAAGCGCCAGGGTCTAGTACTCGAAGAATAGCACTACAACACCGAGTGTCACATATAACAATTTATAGCATATTGAAAGAACAATAGTTACATCATTTCTTTGACGCCTTCAGTGTTGTATTGACAACGACGGTGGCCATTTTGAACATTTATTGTGATTTTATTTAAGTCTGCATTACTTTTAATTATCTTTAAGTGTTTTCTTGTTCCGTCAATTGTAGAGTTGTTCTTGTTCGAATGTATCCTATAAATGTTCTACCATTTTTGGATTGTCCATATCCAACCTGTTGTAACATAAAAATTTGACGTATGATTTTTTTATTATTATTACTTAGTCGAGGTATTCTATTCTATCTCTTATCTTTCCTGATTTGTGTATAGTTTCTTCTTCTGCTGTATCTGTCAATCTATTCACCAGTTTATAATCTTTCTTTTCATTCTTTCATTGTATTCAGACACAGTCACAATGGAAACAGAAACAGCTGTAGAAGCACGCCATACACACGCGCAGAATAGTCCCATTTTAAATTTTGGCATTATGCAACGCGCTCTACTTTCCAGTCATGCAGTTGTTATTTTATTCAACCATAGGCGGGTAATGAAATTTGTGAAAAAGCTTTGAAGAAATTTAACTCAATATCTAGAAGGTTTACAAGAAAATGTTATTAAGAAATATTGTTGCATTCGACGAGTTCTGTCACTTACTGTTCTGTTACATCCTGCATATTAATAGAGAATAAAAACTCAGGTATCTTTATATTTTTAAAATTGGATTCGGCACCCATCATAATTAATTTTGGAGTACCAAACAACGATATAAAAGACTGAAATGCTAATTTAGTTTCAATAGTCTGTAATGTTTTCAATGGTTGTAAAACACAGTATTTGGTGAATGCATCGACCGATACAAGAATATATGTTTATGTCCATCGCTCGTGAGAGTTAGTGGGTCTAAACAATCGGCATCCAGAATGTGCATGGGCTGAGAGGTTCTTCAACATTCGAAATAATGTAATGTACCAGGGCGTGACTTTTTAATCGCACAGATAAGACAGTGTCTAATATAACTTTTCATGAAACATCTCAAGCGGGGTAACCAAAAATGTTTTTGAAACTAAATGATTAATAACGTAATTCTTAGCTGCCTCATGCTCTTCTATCCATACAAAGAGTTCGTTTGAACGCGTTAATTTGCAAATACGAACAGTACCTGTAGCAAATTTAGGAATAAATTTACGGAAATAACCGGCAAGATCCATGAATTACCATAACTATTTGACAGAAGAAGGAGTGAGTGTCCTAAGAAGAGCATCTATTTTGCATGCACATGGGCAAATACCTTCAACAGAGATTTCGCGACCTGAATATTCAATCTTTTGCTGAAGAAAATAGCACTTGTGGATGTTGAGAGAAAAACCAGCAATTTTTTTTACTGTAATACGTCAACCGTTTTTGAGCGGACGAGGATACCATCTAAATAAATAAGGGCTATCGTATCTTTGAGATACCCTAATGCTTTATTAATAGAATGTTGAAAAACAGCGGGGGCATTAGCCAACCCGAAAGGCATATGAAGATATTCATAGTGATCACCGGGGGACTCTAGCGAATTTTATTAGCAATAATCTTTAATAATATTACTGCCTCGCGTTCATGCTCTGAAAAACTGTACGGAGTTATGTTTACAACAAAATCATCATGTATACGGATACGGAGTGTAGAATTATTAAATGCTAATTATATTGGGATAGCGCGATAAAAAAGCTAAAAGATCGGAACGTTGCTGTTCTGTGACATCAATTAATTCATCAATAGTAGGAAAAACACGTCCAACTATTGCCATGTGCTTACGCACGTGTGTATCAGAATAATCAGTAATTGAAGCAAGTTCAAGATCATCATACAAGTTGCAACCAATTATGTCATAATCTAGAAAGGAACCTAAGACGATAAGAAACTTAAGATTTGTAACTTCGCCTGAAATCTCTACAACTGCTTTAAACTCTTCATCGACAGAGAAGTTAACTGTGAAAATATCCGTTAATTTAAATGGCAAGGCTTGATTTTATGCTACAACCTGGAGAGATAACGGTTGGATATGAAATATCGGCTCCAGTATCGATAATTTTCACATAATTGAAACAATTTACTTTGATTTTATTCTGTTTGGAAGATTGTCCGATACCACAAATGTTACTATTCTTTCGCGACTCAATGTTTTTACAAGTAAACAATTCTCGGATTTATGACCAAGCTTTGCAAAAAAAAGCATACAAGAAGTTTAGCCTAATTATTATTGAAATTTTGGGACTATTTGAAGTACTGGGTTCACTTATATTAATGGGTGTGTGTTGTGTATTTTGCAAATTACAGTGTCGTTTAATGCGGCCAGTTTACCACACCCATTGAATTTACTATATGTGGATAGTGTTAATAAAATTATCACGTGTACTGCAAGGATTAGGACGATATCGTTTACATATTGGATCGTAACGTTTATGATTGCTTGCATAATATGCTTCATCGCGTTTTCGCAACGGTATTAAGAAAAGAGATTAATGCCTCGATCACTTTAACGCTAAGGGTTTCTTAATATAATAACGGAGATAATTTTGCAATTATCCACCCGTGATCACCCTATATAATATATATACTGTAACGTTTTATTTATATGGGTGAAGTATAAAATAATCAGAGAAATATTATTAATTAAAATAATACGTTTATTAAACTATAAATAATTCAGATTAAATATTAAGAAGATGATAAAAGTAACTAACACTATGATTAAATAATTATAAACACTAAGAATATTATTAAATGCTTAAACACTAATATTATTTATTTAACCAATATATATATATATATATATATATATATATATATATATATATCACTATATTTATTTATATAACTACATTTATTTATGTTAACAACTCGTAGACTACTTATTTTTATCACCGACTTCAGTGGCGCACGAAACAATACTATCGATTTATAACAGTGTTAAAATTTATATATTTAAAATAAATGACCTAAGTTTCAAGAGATGATTATATAAATGTAAACATTAAACGTTGTTTTAATATTATTTACTCTGGCGAATAAATCTGCTAGTGGATTGGCAGTATCGGGGTTGAATGATGGTAACCATAGGCGTGCGCAGAACTTTTCTTTTGGGGGTGCCAAAATGAATTTTTATAATAATAAAAAAGGAATCCAGAAAAAAATGCGCCGCAGGCAATTTTTTTTTTCATTCAAGGTCAAATGCCTTATAATTGAATGTTACATTTTTTCAAGGATGTGCAAATGCATGGTTTTCCCGTTTCATGTACAAAAATAAATAGCCAGATTACAGAACATTTTAGGAAAGAGCGAGGAAAAGAGAAATTCGAAAGTCGAAACCATTACATTTTTTTTTTCTTTTCAACTAAAATTCAATATACAAAAACACTACTGCCATACGTATCAAAGTCGCAAACTAGAGCCTATTATAATAAAAATGCTAGACAAGTTATGTTTATGTCGAATGCAATATGCAGTTAATATTATTTAATCTTGCTTTAGTGGTTAGCAATATACAGTAGATGATTCACGTACATGATTCAAAAGGATCGCGATTATACTAATCAGGATTAACAAAATCACAATCACGACCCGCAGGAGCATGGCTCATATTGTAACAGCACAATTACAATCTTAGAAAATTTGGCGGTACCTAATACAAATTAATATTCTCATAGACTACATCACAAATAGAAAACTGACAAAGTAACAAATTCTATGATTAATGAGAATAATAAATATATTTTTTTTCTTTTCGTAGTCGGCAAAATTTTTTTATGTAAATAAGTACATCATTTTAACAGTTATAATTTTTTATCATTATTAATATATTAGGGGGTGCCATAGCACCCATGGCACCCACCGTGCGCACGCCTATGATGGTAACAACTGGGCCCTTAATGGTGCAAAAATTGGGCACCTATAAAAGAAATGAAATAAATCATCATCCTCGAATAGGTTACACATTTAATATATTATATCTGCATCGAAGTAATGTAAAGAGCCTTCTGAGAATATTTTTGTTTTACAGTAATTAGCTACTCGGAGCTGGGAGATTAATTTTATCACGATGTACGGTGCATTTTCTGACATATATCCTTTTTCGTTACACTATAGTTTGTATATAGGGTTGTACGATGAATTCACAATTTTTTGCAAATCCTTCTAAATATAGGTTTGTGTGCGCATCAATAATATTGTTAATTTCTTGTTTCACAGTGTGGAAATCTTGAGTCGCCAGAGCCATTCATAGTTAACTTTAGCTAGAATTTGTCTTAAACTTGTTACCCAATTGTATTTCTTCCTTCTTAATGAAATAGTGTTTTCTGCAGAATGTATATGTAATAATTTATTACAATAATTTTTCGGGTATCAATTATCTGGCACAAGCAGGATTTTGCACCAGTAGTTAAGAATTTGTTTTATTATCCTTATTTCTAATTTATGTTGCTGAGATTCACATCTTACAATGTCATTCGAAGTGGTTTGCCTCCATTCCCAAAATAACTTAAAAAGTTAGTTTGGCATTTCTCTATGTATTCCAGATGGTTACTTCCGAACTATATAATAATGTAGATACAACTATCGAAATATATAATTTGTTCATTGTGTATAAACTCTGTATTCTGTCATCATGTTTTCCACTACCCCGGATGCACTATTCGACTTGCTCAAAAAAAATTGAATTAATATTATACAGTCGACGTTAAAAAAAAACGCCTAAATAAACGTGTTTTTGTTTGGCAGAAATATCTCTTTTTACACTTTGGAGGGCGGCCAACGTGGCAGTGTAATATTTATGTTTTTGTAGCGTTTATTCCTATATTTATTGAATTACTTCCAGTACTTTCAACTCTTTTGTAAGGTCTGTTTTTATTCAAATTGAATTACAAGATAAATTTTAACAAACTGTAACAATCATTTAAAACAAAGTAGACTTACAGCCATTAAAAAAGAAAAACAAGAAACAAACAAACAAGAAAAATAAAACAATGAAAAATGAAACAACAAGGGAGGGACTAAATATGATTTTCAAAATGGCCACCATTCGTAGCAACGCAAGCCCGGCAGCGTTTTAATATTAGAAGAGACACTTGCAAGAGCTACCTGCTCGTCTTTTATATGTTCTGCTGCAGCTACTATTCTAGCCACCTGTTCTAATTCGGTGTTTACTGGTGTCTCATATACAGAGGTCTTCATCTGACCCCAGAAAAAGAAATCTAGGGGAGTTAGGTCGGGGCTCCGGGCTGGCCACGCAACAGAGGACCTCCTCTCTCAATCCACTTATTCGGATATTCTCTATTTAGTAGTCAAGAAGTTCAGCGTTTTGATAATTATGCATTTTATACACAAATTATGCAAATAACTTTCAAAGATAAAGCAGTAAATATATATATTTTTTTAAATAAAAATATTTCGAAAGAACAAGATCAAAAAGTATTTAAATTTGAACGTACGAACTAGAAAACACTTGCCTCAAGTTTGAAGTACCTACGCGTTTATTATTCGGCTTTTGTTTCATTGTTTAATGGCAGCAAGCCTATTTTGTTTAAATGATTGTCGCAGTTTGTTAAAATTTATCTTGTAATTCAATTTGAATAAGAACTTTTTTTGGACAGATCGAAAAAAAATTTCAGACAAATGTTACAGGGCGCGGGCATACAGCTGTTTTAAATGTCTTTGCAGGTGCCCCACTTGTCATAGTGACAGTACAGCCATTTTGTGTGTTATTTTTGTGTTAGTGTCTGGTCTGTGGTGAGAGCTCATTTACCCTCTGAGAATGCATGACCTGAAATATTGTGCCTACTTGCCTACTTACATATCTCGTAGGTAAATAAAATAAATGTAACAAAATGGAAAACTTTTTGAAAACTTATAATGTATGAATCACCCGTTTTATTTCAGAAATTTTAATTCACTTTTATGTAGATTGTTAATACAAATGTTTTAGAGAACCGAAAGCAAATGCTGAAAGTTTTTTATTTTTTAAATATTCCTTAAAATAAGGGAGTAATGACGATTTTTCGAAAAACAAAAAACGCCAATAACTATGAACTGGGGCTCCAAATAAAAAATTTGAACAAAGAAAAGTTGTTTGTTTCAATGAGTTCTAACTGCCGTTTTCGGGTGTTACAACTTAGTATTAACATCCTGTATACAGATTGTTAATTAAAAACCTAGAGATAGGCGTTTAACATGGGAAATCAGTTTTTCCTTGCGCAAAAGTTCTCAAATTGTTTTAGACAAAAATACTTCAAATAAATGTCGTAGAGAATTAAATTCTGCATGCAAATTTGCAATTCAGGAACTAAGTTTCCTATAGTGGAAATGTCAAAATGGTACGAAGCTTTAAATTCAAAATTATTTAAATTAAGTAGTTATATTAAAAAAAGTACATTTAAAGTTGTAATGCAGATGTTCGGAATAAATACAATAATAAAAATAAATAGTAATAGAGCGTAGACGAATTAATATTAACCAAGGTAAATAATAATTGAGCTAGATTAGCTTACCAACTCTTAAATATAACAAAATAAAAAGTTAAATTACACATAGCAGTGCACTGGTATTTAGCTCTTAAAAAGGAAATAAACTACTTAACACTTTAATCGCCACGATCATTTCAACCCAATTTTTGTCTGGGCCATGGTAATTTTATTAAATAATTTAGGTACTACACCAGAACGAAAATTATTGCTTTATTGCAAAAAAAATAAAAAAAAATTCGCCAAATTTTCCGGAAAAACAAAAAAAAATTGTTACACGTATATGACTGACATGGCCATGCATAAAATTTATTTCTCTACAAGTCGTGTCAGTCATATACGTGGAACACATCTAAACATATTTCGACGAGTGTTAGCCGATACTATGTTGTGTACGTTGTGTGTAATAAATGAATCATTAGTGCATGTAACGTTTATGGAAAAGCACGTGATTACTGTGAGGAAAAAAGGGAAAAAAGTTTCAACTTATTGTTGAGACTGCAAACAAAAGCCCTTCTTTTGCTTAGACTGTTTTGAGGAACATAAGTCGGTGTAATTTTTTCAGAATAAACACAATGTAAACTATTGAAACGTATTTTTTTTGTGTAACAAAAAAGCATTATACAAGGTGTAACCCAACCTGTATGACAAAATTTAAAGATGTATAGTATTGGACGCACCGATCATGAATCAAAAAGAATTTTGTTTTTCTAGAGTATAACCCAAAAATTCCCAAAGAAAATTGGTTCAACAAACGTTCAACAAACGCATGACAAGAAAATTTATAACAACATTAGCTAGAATAAGATGCAAACACACAAAAATTCCCGCCCACTTACACAAATTAGGAATCATAGAATCAGACAAATGTGGATGTGGACAAGCAGCAGACCTAAACCATCTTTTATTCAATTGTAACAAATATATTATGGCACAAAGAACCTTCCACTTAGATATAATTAAAACATACCATACAATACCGGTAAATATTCACACTATTACATCAGATCCGAAATCCCAACTTTGCTTATCATTGTTTAATTACATTGTACAGAGCGGAACAGAAATATAAAATTATACAAAATAGAAACGTATAGAACATGAGTAAATGGCAAGCATGTCTCCTAAGGACACAAGCCAAGGAAGAGAAAAACAAAAAAAAACAGTAGTTTGCAAAACAATATCATTTTGGCTACCACTGGTTGTCGTATTTAAATACAAAAAAAAGTTAAAAAATAGTTATGCAGTATTTATTAGCGTAATTAATCATAATTACATTAATGTAATAATAATTTTACAAACAGGAAAAAATGAAATTTGCAGGTACTTGCAGAATGTCTCATAATTCACAAAAACAGGAAAAAAACTGCGAAATTTTTAACTTAAAAATTGTTCAAAGTTATCACCATTCACAACGATACACAACGCAGCATGTTGTATTAGGGTCACCAAGTTACTGCCAAAAACTTACGAGTACTAAAAGAAAAAAATATTTGATTAATTTGTGTATTACACAATACCTATTCAATCTTATATTAGGTACTTATTAATTATCTAACGTTTCTATCAAATACTGTAATAGTGTTACGGCGTTCATTACGATAGGAAGTGAACAATTATAAATATGGCGTTGTGTAACAGTTTCGATGCTAATTGATGGCGTAATCAATTAATATCTGTTGTTTGGCGATTCTTTTTATTTCTTTATGATTAAATATATATGTGTGAGTTGAGGTGTAAGGTTGTATTTGGTGTCTTGCGGAAATAAACTGATTTATTGTGAATTGTGTTTTACTTTTAAAATGTACCAAGTGTAACAATTCAGAAGTGGGATGACCATGTCACACGCACACGCAAGTGGAAGTGATGTCGAAGTTCAAGATAGTGATACGGAAGCGCGACGTACTTGGTGAGGTGAAAGAAATAGTGATGAACCATCAGCCCGCGATTTATTAGAAGATCTCATGGAGAAGACTTTAGACAAGAAGCTCAGTGAATGGATGCAGCGTCAAGTGAGTAGTGGACGTGTAGAGGTAGGTGCTAATAATATCACTAATGCGGATCGGCGTAACGCACATGTAGATTTAGATTAACCTATCGGTAAACGCATGCGTATGTCCAAGCCTTCTGCTTCTTGGGATATGATTCCTGAATTTGATCCAGACGATAAAATCGAGAATATCGAAAGCTGGTTAAATCGTATAGACCAGATAGGTAATGTTCATGATTGGGATGATTATAGTCGGTCTCTGTATATGCAGAATCGATTGCGTGGTGAAGCTCGCATGTGGTACAACAGACGTAAAACGTACGATCTTACTTGGGAAGAATGGAAAAGACAATTACAGTTAGCTTTTCCGAGAGAACATGATTATGCAACCATGCTGGAGGTAATGCTTAAGCGAAAGAAGTTGCATAACGAAACCATGACCCAGTATTATCACGCGAAAATTGCTATGGCGGACCGTTGTGATCTAACGAATAAAGCAATTGTTTCATGTATTATTCACGGTTTACCTCTTGAATTGCAACCCAATGCTAGGGCCTTCCGTTGTGAAAATCCCGAAACATTGTATGTAGGTTTTCTCGCTACTATAGATAATTATCAAACACCATCTTCGTCTAGTAGAATGATGCATGGCGAGCATCCTAATAGACGAGGATGGCGATCTGCGACATTTACTCCTCAGCGAAACATTTCGTTTAGGCAAACAAATTCAATGGCGGGCATTCGATGTTATAATTGCCAACAGTTTGGGCACAAATCCCTTTACTGTCCAAAAGCACAAATGGAGAGATGTATGGCGTGTGGTGGTGTTGGGCACAAGAGGGATGCTTGCACTGTAAAGAAACGTACAGGCGAATCGCGCAGTAATGTAAAATTAATAGGCAATATAGATTCAGTGTATATTAAAACTGGAACAGTGAACGGCGAATGCATAACAGTTTATTTAGATACGGGTAGTCAACAAAATTTGATGGCAGCTGACATTGCAAGGCGTTTGGGTCTGGCGATAAACCCTAAGGTAAAGGTGATTCATGGGTTCGGTGGCGGACGAACCATGGCGAATGGTGAAGTTAGGTTTTCACTTAAGTTGGATGATATTACAGTCACCACAAAGGCGATAGTGACAGATTATGATATGGACAAGATTCATTTAATCATTGGACGTCAGTGATTAATATGGACGGCGTGTCACTGGTTGTAAGCAACAGGGTTGCAAAACTATTACTAAATTCCGTATTTGACAATTTTCTTTCAGAAATAGTTATAGATGATGCCGATGGAAGAAGAAAAATCATACTGTCAAGGGAAACTACCATTCCTGCAGGACAGTCGCTGATGGTGCCCGTCAACATCGAGAACAACTCCAGTTGTGACGAAGTCATGATGAAGCCCATGATATTTTCCCTAGGAACCACTATGTACATAATTCCCGGCGGTGTACTGCGCGGCACAAAGGACAAGATCTTGGTCAACAACATCGGCCACGAACCAATCCAGTGGGCAGCGGGACACCTCGTAGCTAGGGCAGATCCGTGCGACAGTTCGAAGGCCGGTAATGAGACACAAATGTAACGAATTAAGGTAAGCGAAACAAATTTTAACAATTCTTGTCTTGATATAGGAAATATAAAACCTAATGAAATGAACGCACTGAAACGGGTACTAAATTGTTGGTCATTTTGTTTTGCTGGCAATGTGCAAGATATTCAGGGTACTAGTGTAGCAGAAATGAGAATAGACCTTACGTCCGATAAACCTATTTACCACCGACCATACCGTCTATCTTATTCTGAACGTAATACTGTGCGAGACATTTTACGCGAATTAAGCGATGCCAATATTATACAAGAATCTAACTCATCTTATGCGAGCCCAATCTTACTAGTAACGAAAAAGAACGGCGACGCGCGTCTTTGTGTAGACTATCGAGCTCTAAATGCCATTACAGTGAAAGATAGATACCCAATGTCTATGATTACTGATCAGATCGATAAATTAGCAACTAAATAGTATTTCACGAGTCTGGATTTAATGTCTGGGTATCATCAAATTTCGGTTCACAAAGATTCTGTACACAAAACTGCATTTATAACACCGGACGGTCATTACGAATATCTAAAATGCCCGTTTGGTTTTGCTAACGCACCCGCAGTGTTTCAAAAGGCTGTAGATAGCGTTTTGGGTAACTTAAGACACGAAGAAGTTCTCGTTTACATGGACGATATTCTGATACCATCGCGTAACGTAAAAGACGGGCTAATTATTCTAGATCAAGTGTTACATCGTTTACCTCGCGCCGGGTTTAAATTAAATACAAATAAATGTTCATTTTTTAAAGAGATTGTAAACTATCTCGGACATGAAATATCAGGCGACGGCGTTCGTCCAGCAGAAAATAAAATCGCTGCAGTTTCGCGTTTTAATACTCCCACCAACGTACACGAAGTTAAGACAGTTTCTCGGTTTGGCCAGCTACTTTCGCAAATTCATCAAGAATTTTGCTACAATAGCGAAGCCGCTAACAGAATTGACAAAAAGAAAACAAAGTGGCAGTGGGAAAATGACGAACATAATGCGTTCGAGTCGCTAAAGAATCAAGAATCGTCTAACTCAAAGGCCAGTACTAGCGATATTTGACAGAAACGCGACTACCGAAGTGCACACAGATGCAAGTAAATTAGGACTGGGCGGTATACTTTTACAATACCAACGAGATAAGTCCCTCAGACCAGTAGCTTACTTTAGTCGTGTTACAACCCCTACCGAAAGAAATTACCACAGCTATGAACTTGAAACGATGGCAGTCGTCGAAACAATTAAACGATTCCGAATTTATCTTATTGGTAAAGAATTCAAGGTAGTCACTGACTGTGCTGCAGTACGGGCAACGTTCAGTAAACGCGATATGATTCCTCGTGTGGCAAGATGGTGGTTGGCCATACAAGATTATGATATGACTATAGAATATCGGGCAGGCGCGCAATTAAAACACGTCGACGCGCTAAGTCGCAACCCTCCAAATTCATAATCAATAAACATAATTAACATAAGCAACCCTGATTGGTTTTTGACAATACAACAACAGAATGAATCATTAAATTCAATTATTAATCAACTTCAAAATGGTACAGATATTAAACTAAATTATGCGTTTAAGAATGAACGACTTTTCAGAAAAAGCAATTTAGGTGAAAAACTAGTTGTTCCGAAAATGGCGCGATGGGCGATTTTACGTAAATATCATGATGATATTGGGCACCCAGGGTTTGAACGGTGTGCAAAATTAATAAAAGATGAATATTGGTTCCCGAAAATGTCTAGATTCATTCGCAAATATGTGTCAGCATGTTTAGAATGCGCATTTAATAAGGGTACATATGGGAAAAACAGGGTATGCTCATGGGCGTACGCAGGGTGGGGCAAGGTGGGGCACTTGCCCCCCCCCCCCTAAAGTTGCCATATAAAAAGTAAAATGGAAAATTTACTGTATATATGTATATAAATTAAAAGTATTATACATTTTATATTGCACATGTATCATACATACGTAAAATACTGTATAAAAATATAATATACGTGTATGAAATGATATATGATCAATACCAAATATTTTTAAACTGCTCAAAAGGAATAATACGTTTTATACAGTATGAAATGTATAATACATGTGTATTGTACAGGTATAATAACATACAGCATTTTTTTAAGGATGTCCGATCAAGGTTATCTGTATCATGACCGAATTAATAAATTGGCATACATTTATTTCTTTCATTTACATAACACGAAGCGTGTGCGATAAGGATGGATACAATACGCTTGTCTTTCAAAAATTAATATTGTTTCGACTAAGTTAGGGCATTCCATTTTAAAACGATGCTCGTTGTTGACATTACTTTCGCTGTAACGCAAGTTTATTTATTAATTCAGATATATTACCTTGATTCAAAGCCGTACGAATAACTTTATTTTCTATCAGTGTCACTGACACTAACAGAGTGTCAGTATCATATTTTTCACATTTTTTGTTTTACATGTATTAGTCCATTTCCGTTTTGAATTTTGAATGCTTTTGCATTAACATATATTGTTATAATAATAAAATAACAGTAGTACCTTATGGACCCACATAAAAACTAAGTGAACGACACTACTGTATTTATCGAAATAGGCGGAGCTAAAATCCTAATTCATCCAATTTGTTGATCGGACACCTTTAAAAAAATTACAGTACATTTTATAATAACCAAGAACATATACTTTTTAGCATTTTAAACATAATTTCTTCTTGCCCCCCCCCCTGAAGAAATTCCTGCGTACGCCCATGGGTATGCTACATCCTATACCGAAACCGAATGAGCCCATGGATATAGTTCACGTAGATCATGTGGGCCCATTTACTAGAACCGCACGCGGAAAATCGTTGTTACTGATCTGTGTAGATTCATTTTCAAAATTTGTAATGGCCAAACCCGTCCGCTCAGTGAACTCTCGTGAAACAATAAACGCGAGAAGTATTCAGTGTATTCGGGTATCCGCGGTGCGTAATATCAGATAGAGGTAAAGCTTTTACTAGTAGATATGTTAAACAATTCGCTGGTGAGCAGAAAATGAAACACATTCTAAAGGCAGTAGCGACACCTCGTGCTAATGGCCAAGTGGAGCGAGTTAACCGAACACTTCTAGATGCTATGCGAACGAGTTCCGAAACCGAGGCAAAATGGGATGAGAAAATATGTGATATTATGTGGGTACTAACAATACTATAAACACGAGTACAGGTCAAACACCATTTAGACTTATGTTTTCTCACCATGGCGGTTTTATGCCAAATTTAGAGACAAGTAGTATCGATACAACCCTACAACACAGGCGTGAATCCGCATCCACGCAAATTAAGAGAACTGCGAATAGAATGAAAATAAACTTTGACAAAAGACGCAAGCAGGCCAGAATATATAATAGGGGTGATCTAGTTCTATGGCAAAAGGCGGCTACGGCTGGTGGTAAAGACGTTAATAAAAAATTGACCAGTAAATTCGGCGGTCCGTACAGAATCAGTGCTAAGCTAGAAAATGATAGATATAAAAATGAAACAATTAAGGGCATGCGAGGGTATAAGTCGTTTAAGGCAATCGTGCCAGTTGATGCACTAAGACCTTATAAAAGTGCCACAGATCAGAGTCTTTCTGAAGAATCGGACGAGGAACTAGATCGCGACGATTTAATAGATTTATTAGAGAGTTAGGAAGGTGATTAGTGAGGACACTAATTTATTTTTGTTACAGGGGGGCGAGTGTTACGGCGTTCATTACGATAGGAAGTGAACAATTATCAATATGGCGTTGTGTAACAGTTTCGATGCTAATTGATGGCGTAATCAATTAATATCTGTTGTTTGGCGATTCTTTTTATTTCTTTATGATTAAATATATATGTGTGAGTTGAGGTGTAAGGTTGTATTTGGTGTCTTGCGGAAATAAACTGATTTATTGTGAATTGTGTTGTGTGTGTGGCCCAAAACTGTTCATTCGCTTGGACCCATTTTTAATTTGCGAATTTCAACAAAAAAAAATTTGACTCATGATCAGTGCGTCAAATACTATATACCCTTAATTTTTGTTACACAGTTTGAGTTACACCCGGTATAACCAAGTCTATTTTATTTATTTTTCCCTAGAGAGCCAAGCAATATTCAGGTTTTGTTCCTATTAGGCCATGCTTTCAAAAGATATAGCAGATTTGTCCTTAGCGTCGAACATCTGTGACTAACATGGCTTTCCAAAAAATCCCATCGGTCGGCCATATATATCTGACATGGCGCATTTAGAACCTGTTAGTGTCAGACACGTATGGCTGACGTGGCGACTAACGTGTTAATGTGAAATTGGATTGAGCCACTGTTACTAAATATACTGTCAGAATTTGATTAAAATGTAAAGTATTGAATAAAGATAACAACAAAATATATTGTTTGAGTAACAAAATAATCTTATGAACTAGTGAACGTTATTCAAAAATTTAGGAATATTATGGAATGTCCTTACCAGTTATGATGACGTAGGATGATGACGTCAGATCCGGAAAAAATCGTAGGATTGTTTTCGTGAAGATATCACATCGAAACTTGCCAAAATACTGCAATACTGGCGGATCCAAAGCGACTTATATCACTCCCAAATATGGTTTACGTTTCCAAAATTATTGTTGGATACTGGCGATGGTGAATATAACTCAAATATTTATGGTACGCCTATGTTAACCACGTGTAGGCAAACTTAAGTAGTTTTGCCAGACAAAAATGCCTGAAAATTGGAACAAATGAAATTACAATAAGAAATAACTTACGATATGTGAAGATATCCCTTGTACAACAACGAAGTGTGAATGCACTCTCCGGAAAGTTCCGTCAAAATAATTTTTCCAATAATTATTCTGAGTAGTGCTGTATAGTATCAGATTCTTCGAAGAATTCGTTTCACACACTATTAACCAAATTTTACTTTTCCAGCGGTAGGGTGATGAATTATCTGTTCACTATATAGGTTGTCATTTTTAAGTGGCTACCATTGCGATCTCGAGAACTATACGAGATACGAAGTTGGTTAAATTAGCAAAGAATCTCTATTGTACATGGGTATTTCAATGATAAACTGAAAAAAAAATTAACCAATGGTTCTCAAAATATGTATACCGTTTTATTTTAAATAGAATCATATACTTTTTATTTGCTCATTCAAGAGAGCTCGTTAATATGAATCCAACGATATACAATTTTCGTACCCTTATATGACAAAATTTTCGAAAAAAATAATTAATATAAGTTTGAATTAATTCTCCCAAAATATATTACTTAGAGTGCGATGACTGAAAAATGAATATTTTGTTCTACTTCTGTTAAATGAGAAATAATCGTCATATCATTTTTAATGCAAACCAAAGACAAGACAGTAAAATACAACTATTGAAATGAAATGCTTGAGGACTATAACATGAACAACAAAGCTAAACAGAGTGAGAAACAAAGAAACTAGAAATCTGCTTGAAGTCAAGTCAGTCAAACAAATAATAAAAGAAAAACATCTACGCTGGTATGAGCACCTCGAAAGATTACCACAGTATAGAACAGTAAAAACCATATGGAAATCGCGTACCACAGGGAAAAGAAGCAGGGGAAGACCTCAAAAACGATGGGATGACACAATAGAAGATATATTAAAAAAGAAAAAGACGATAAGCAAACAAGCACACCATCTAGCCAAGGACAAGTTAGCACGGAAAAACTTTGTAGAAAACTAATAATTTGGAAAAAAACTCAACAGCCTTAGGGTTCAAGAGAAACAGACTATATATATATATATATATATATATATATATATATATATATATATATATATATATATATCTATCATTTTTAATGAAAATGATTCAATTTCACACACGACGAAAATGTAGATATTGGAAATTTACATTTTATGTCATAAGAATTCCCGTACTGTAGTTAACATGTTCAAGGAACAATACCTTAACTGGACTATTCCCAGCTACAAAAATGGAGATAACTTTGAGCAGTTTTTTTATAAATAACAAATCATTTAATTGAAAATAAAATATTATTTATTTGAAGTATTTTTGTCTAAAATAATATACAGGATGGTGACCGCGACTCCGCAACATATGAATTTAACATGTAAAATCATATTTTCGTAATTTCCTACTTCCCTAATTATTTTAGGTAAAAAAGCTTCAAATAAAAGTTGTAAGGCATAAAATTGTTCATCTGAATCATTAAGCAAAATTAATTTTGTATGCCTTGTAATGCCAAAAATTAGGTATGAAAATCACAGCAAAAATAGCTATAGCCATGTAATTGAAACAAAAAATTAACAAATGTTAACGATTTATCTGTCAAGCTAGGTTAATTTAATTTCATTATTATTTGTAAAATCTGTTCAAGTGAACAAATACAATTTAAATTAACAGATAATTGTTAATTGAAACAGAAATTAGAAATTATATCTAATATAAACAAATTACCCTAACGTGACAAATAAACCGTTAGACATTTCTTATTTATTTTGTCTCAGTTCCATGGCTATTGCTATATTTGAGGTGATTTTCGACATTTTCATACCTAATTTCTGCTGTTACAAGGCATACAAAATTAATGTCGCTTATTGATTCAGATGCAGAATTTTATACCTTACTTTTATTTGAAGCATTTTTACCTAAAATGATTAGGGAAGCAGGAAATTAAGAAAGTATGATTTTACATGTTAAAGTCCTATGTTCCGTGGCGCGGTCATCAGCTTGTATATGGGTGGTTAATTAAAAACCAGGCCATAGGCGTTTAACATAGGAAATCAGTTTTTCCTTGCGCAAAAGTTCCCAAATTATTTTAGACAAAAATACTTTAAATAAATGTCGTAGAGAATTAAATTCTGGATTCAAATTTGCAATAAATTTTTATTTTTAACATTTCATAATCGAGAAAATCTTTTTTTTTTAAGATTGCTGATTTATAGCGATAGCCATGGAACTCAAACATACTTCATTGAAATGGGGAAGACACAAGCCCATCAGAACGTGCAAGAACTTCGCACGGATCGTGGAAAAGAATTTGATAATGCGACGCTTCATAATTATACTCAGAAAATTGCACTAAAACATTCATTTACGGCACCTTATTCTCCACAACAATTCGGAGTCGCCAAAAGAGAAAACCGAAGAAATTTTGAAATGATGCGATCGTGGCTACAGTCAGCTCCTCATCTTCCAAAATCTCTGTGGGGAGAAGCAATACTTAGTGCAACGCACGCCTTGAATAGGACTAGACCAACCAAGATAAAAGGTAAAGCTCCAATTTAATAATTTCTCAATAAAAAAGATCCGATTTGATCACCTTAAAGTCTTTGGATCTGAATGTTATACCTGGATTCCCTATAAAAGAAGAAGAAAATTTGATCCCAATGCACAGATGGGTTATGTGGTTGGCTATTATGAAGATTGTGGATATCGTATATATTTTCCAGGAAGAAATAATGTGATTTTGTAGAGATGTAAAATTTGGACCTGAAATTATACAAAAATCTGTCACGATTGATTTTCCAGAATTGATGAGGTATCTTCGAAAAATGAAGAAGAAGAGGACAAGACCAGACACTTGTGCCTACTTCAGATAAATTATGGATTCGAAAATGTTCAAAAAAAGGAAGAATGTAGAAATAGAGACGAAGAAAAAATTAAATATTTTTTACGAGATAAAATAAAATAAGAAAACCACAACGTCTTCAAGAAGATGCTCCTAAACAATTACTGCTTATAGAAGCTCCGAAAAGTTATAAAGAAGCAATTAATAGTAGGAATAATTCAGAATGGCGAGCTGCTATGGATGAATAAATTGAATCTTTGAAGAAAAATCAAACATGGAAACTTCTGGAGATATCTTCCAAATTCAAATTGATAAACAATAAATTGGATTGCGGTTTAAAAAGAGATCTCGAGGGTAATATAATTCGCTATAAAGCTAGATTAGTAGCCAGAGGCTTTAATCAACGTGCGGGTATCAATTATATTGAAACTTATAGTCCTGTTGTTCGATTTCAAACTATGAGAACTTTGTTTTGTGTTGCTCTCCAGAAAAATTGGAGTATAAAACAATTTGACGTAAAGACTGCGTTTCTTTATGGCTCTCTCGATAAAAAGATTTATGTGAAGCAAAACCTCTTGGTTATGAAGATTTTTTTTTTTTAATATGAAATTTATTGTTACTAGCCTTCCAGCTAACGTACAATTTTTCTATAACCTAATCTAATACATGGTAAAAATATTTTACTAAGAGATTACCTAGTGGTTCATCTTAGGTTTGTTCTTGCGGTTTTTTTATTATTGATTTCACTAGCACTGCTCTGCTTTTCACTCACAGTACACTACACTAACTCGAATGGTTTCACTCTCTTTAGCCTTCTAACGTTATTGCTGTTGTCAAGTAGTCGATGGGCCTCAATATTGACGTGGTTTTGTAGTCTATCCTTATGTTTCTTTGCATGCTTTTTAATTTCTTCATCAACATACTCTATACCAAGGTCCCTATTTATGTCTCGATTTCGAGTGTACCAAGGTGCATCGATAATATTCCTTAACACTTTATTTTGGTATCGTTGAATGATATCTATGTTACTTTTTTTTGCGCAACCCCAGAGCGATTTTACTATTTTTACGATGATGTCTGTATGTGTGTGTGTGTTCGTGTGTGCGTGCGTGTGTGTGTATGTGTGTGTGTGTGTGTGTGTGGACCGCCGTTTCGTGCACGATATCTCTAATACTAGAGTTCCAAAAATTACAATTCTTGCGTATTCCTCTTCCTTACAACCATATGCAGACTTGATTAGATTTTGGTTATAATTGGTCAACCGGAAGTACCCTCATTTGAAAATTTTAACAGTTTTTCTTGAAAAACTCAGTTAAATGTTATTATAACTTAAAGAATATATTATTCTCTATACGATTTGATTGCATTTTATATTTCATATTCAACAGATATAGAGTTAAAAAATTATAAAGATAATAAATTTTATAATTCAGCCAGCTATGCTAACTTAACCATGGAAACTGCTAATATATTCAGGTAATTCAAATTGACAGATGTCAGTATCAATAAATAGTAAATGTATGAAAGAGTAAGGGAAATAACTGTAGTGTTGAACGTTTCTAGAAAGATATAAGAGAGAAGATTACATTGGTTTGAACATGTCGTGAGGAGAGATGAGTATATTGGAAGAATGAATAGCTTATAACAGAAGGTGGAAGAAACATAGAAAGACCAAATATAAGATGAAAGAAGAGAAAAGGAACTGAATGAGGACGACACGCATACAAAAATTAGTAGGAAAAGAAAATAAAAAATAGCGATCCCCTAACAAATGGGAAAAACTAAAGAAGAAGAAGATGTTAGAGTCAAGTGCAATTCGCATAGTTTTATTAAATAATTTAACTGGAAATATAGGATCTTTTGCAAGAAAATTTATGTGTAGGGCGCGTGCAGTGACGTGACTTTACTAACTTTGGCAAGCAGATACGAATGTGGGCTCGTGTCAAAATGGCATCTAATAATTACGTCCATAACTGACAAATGTCATAATTTTTCATTCAAAATTTCATGTTTTTCTTATTTCATGTGGTTTATTTATTATCAGGGGTGTGGAATTCAGTTGCCGAGAAAATACCAAAAAATGAAATTTTAAATGAAAAATTTTGACGTGAGGATGTGACCCGCAAAACAGAAATGAATGGAAGAAGAAAATAAAAAATAGCGACCCCTAACGAATGGGAAAAGCTAAAGAAGAAGAAGATGTCAGTGTCAAGTGCCATTTGCATGAAATAATATTACTGGAAATTTATAATCTTTTGCAAGAAAATTTATGTATGGAATTTGTACATAATACACAGGATTGACGGAAGGTATTGTGCTGGCCACATCAGATTTTTTTTTCTTAACTTGAGATTTCCATCTTAGTTTAGCATCTAGTGTCATACCTAGGTATTTAGCTGTATTTGAGTAGGGGATCACTCTGTTGTTGATTTTCACCTGTAAATGGTTGATATTTCTATTGGTGAAATCTGTATGGATGTATTTAGATTCGTTTAACTTTATTCTACATGTTTTAGTCCAATTGTTAACCTTATTTACTGCTTTTTTCAGTTTCTTTGTAAATCCTTCTATGTTATTTCCTACTGCAAGTATGGCAGTGTCATCAGCGAATGTAGCTGTTGTTACTTCTTTTGTAACTGGGAGATCACAGGTATACAGGAGAAAGAGGATAGGGCATAATACGCTTCCTTGCGGAACTCCTGCTTTGATCTCTTTTAATGATGAGAATTCTGCCTCTTGTTTAATCCTGAAGTATCGCTCTGCAATATATGATTGTAGTATTTGGCTAAATTGTTGTGGTAACAATGTTTGGAGTTTATATTTTAAACCTTTGTGCCATACCTTATCGAATGCTTGTGCGACGTCTAGAAAGATGGCTGAGCATATTTTATTTTCTAAAGTTTTTTCGATTACATCTGTAATCCTGTGTACCTGATCTATTGTGGAATGTTGGTTTCTAAATCTGAATTGATGTGTCGGTATTTATTCTTTTTCTTCTATGGTAGGTTTTAGTCTTTTGAGTAGCAATTTCTCAAAAAGTTTCGACAATATTGGTAGCAGAGATATAGGCCTATATGATAGGTTTATATAGTTTATATAGTTATGAAGATGAAACTAGCCGAGTGTGCAAGTTACTTCGCAGTCTCTACGGCTTAAAACAAGCTTCCAAATGTTAGTATAAATGTTTAACTGATTATTTACAAGATTGTGGATTACGGGAGAATAATGCTGATCTCTGTTAATTTTTCTGTGAAAATTTGATTATATTTTTTCATCTGGACGATGATATAATAATGGGTAATTCTAATTTAATTGAAAAATGTGTGACACAACTGTCTGCTAGATTTGAAATAAAAGCTCATGAAGTTGGTCAGTATTTGGGCATGCAAATTAAAGGATCTAAGAATGCTATTGAAATTAATCAAATTGCGTATGCTGAAGAAATTTTATAAAGATTCGGAATGAAGAATTGTAAACCATTGTCCTTACCCATTGAACTAGGTTGGAAGTCTGAAGATTCACCTGCAGCACCTAATGTTGAAAATTATCGTAAAATAGTGAGAAGTTTACTGTACTTAGAAATGTGTACAACACAGTGGCGGCTTATATACCAAAACTTTGGTGAGGCAAGGGGTGGAGGAGATCAGTCATGTAAATGTATCAAGAAAAAAAAAGCGCCACAGGCGAAATTTTTTTTCATTCAAGGTCAAATGCCTTATAATTGAAAGTTAAATTTTGTAAAGCTGCATGATCGTAGCCAAAATGGCTTTAAAAAAAATTAACTTTAACAGAATAAACAATAGTTCCGCAAAATATCACCAGATGTCATGTTTCTTAATAACAATGTCTGTAATGCCGCGAGCGTGACTCCAGTGACAGCGGCCTTGAAATTCTTGAAAAAAGTTTTGACTTTTTTGATTTTGAGCTGCTAAAAAGTTATTATTTTTAATTTCATGAATTTTATTACCTGAAAATTGTGAATTAATAACTTTTAACAGTTCAAAATCCTCAAACAGCTCCTTGTCTAGCGCACGTATGAAAGCATTACCAAAAACATTAGTCATTATATTATTCATTTCGAGTATATATCAGAGGCAAGCCTCACAGGTTTAGGTGAACTGCATTACATATTAGTTATGGTGCTGGCTTAAATTATTCTTTTGACATTTGTAAAAAGCATTAACGAAATAAGTTAAAATTATTTTACATACTACTTTATATTATTTACAATTTAATAATTAAAATTATTAATTTGTTAAAATGATATCCTGAGTTATATCTTCTGGTGAGGCACTGCCTCGCCTGCCTACCCTGACAAGCCGCCACTGGACAAGACCGGATTTGACTTTTGCAGTGAATATTGCTTCAAAATCTCAAGAAAAACCTACTCAAGCACATGTTAATCTGGTGAATAGGATTCTGCGGATGTAAAAGGGAACATTACAGAAGGTATCAAGTTTAAGAAGAAAACAGATATGCACATAGACGCATTTAGCGATACAGATCATGTTGGAGACAAAATGACACTTCGTTCTACAAGTGGAATTCTGATATTTTTTTGTGGAGGACCTGTTATCTGGATGAGCAAGCTACAGGAATGTGTAGCACTCTCAGCGATGGAGGCGGAATATACTTCTGCGAGCGAAGCTGCCAAGTCACTTGTATGGTTAGATCGACTATTAAAAGAAGTGTGTTATTGAGAAGAAATCAGTTTCTACTTTGATGATAGATAATCAGAGTGCAATAAAAATCATCAAGAATCCTGTATTTTATGAGCGACCCAAAAATATAGAGACTCGTTTTCATTATATTCGACTTCTTGCTAGTGAAAATAAAATATGTTCTTATTGAAAATCAACTTACTGACATCTTCAAAAAGCTGTTGCATCGGGAAGACTTGCCTCGATGATAAATCTACTGGGGATGAAGTTGGAAGAATTCAATATTCATAATTTTTATATTGTATAATTTAAATGTCATTTTCCTATTTCTGACATGTGTCATAAGTTACACCCGGTTCCATAATCATATAGAAGTCTCATTTAAAGCGAAAAGAAGCCTTTTTGTGGTAAAACCTGTTCCATAATCGTTTTTTAAAAAGCACTTTACAAAAAAGTCTATTTTATTGTGAAGTCTCGAATTTTGTCCTATGCGTGTAAAAGTCGGCTTTTTTGAAAACGTAGCCTAAATTTTCGTTGACAGATTTGAACTAAAAGTGAAATATGGAAAGTAACACTGGTTTAAGCTCTTTATCAGAAGACGAAGTGTTATTTTTTGTAAGGAGACCAAAAATATAGAGAAACAGGGAGGACTGTTTTATCAAATATGATGATTTATAATTTTTTAATAGATTTAGATTAACAAAACCCACTGTTATAGCATTATTAGAAAGAATTGAACCAATAATATCATTATATTCAAATAGGAAAGTTGTAAAAATATTTCATAATATACATATAATTCATTTTGTTGAATGAACTGCTCCAGCATTAATGATGTAGCAACACGCCTCCAAGCTTCATCCTACAAACCGTGATGCATTGAATTTGATGCGTTAACATAAAATTGATGCACCTACTTTTTCCTCATTTGCCACTTTATTTGTAGTTTTATTTTCTATTATGTACTTCTCCTTTTCTATCAATTGTAATATTCTTAATTAATTTTCGGAACTTAGAGATCCGCATTTCTGCTTCTTTTCGCGAATTTCCATTTTTAATGAAAGAGCGTTGTCAAATTCAAATTTTGTCACTGAATTATTGACACAAACGACGCTGTTTCAGTTTTGCCAACCAACAAATAATTTATTAAAAGGCACTTTATCTAACAGACTCTTTACAAACTATTATGGAACAAAAGCAATTAAAGTCGACTTTCAAAGTCGACTTTTCGAAAAAGTAAGCTTTAAAAAAAGGAGACTTTAATGTAATATTATGGAATCGGATGTTAGAAGTTCAATTGGTAATCTACATTTAAAAGTAAGGTTAGGTCAGTGTAGCCAGCTAAGATTTGTCAAATTCCGCCATAAATATGTTGAAATTCCGCTACCATCTTTTTTCTTGTTAAATTAGAAAATTTTAATAATTTAATTTCTTAGACTAATATTTTTTAATACGCGTATAAATAAACATACTATTTAATTAAAATATATATGAGACATAATATGGTTAATTATACTAATTAATAACAACAATACTGCCTCAAAATGTTACCTCATACTGAAACTATAACTTTAGCTTCGAAAGATCATCGTGCTGAAGTACTAGGTAAATGTAATGCCACTTTAAAAGTTGGAGGCCATCGTCACGAAAATGTAGAACTGTTAGTAATGAAGGGATTGTGTGTTGAAGTAATATTAGGCACTTCTCTTTTTGAACGACATTCTTCATTGCAAGTTGATTTTGATGGACCCCAATCCCCGCTTATTATTACGTGCGCTGCTTTTAAAAGTGCTAACGTAGAATCCGTTAGACTCTTTGAACACTTAGACAAAGAATGTCGTCCAATAGCTATCAAATCAAGACGACACTCTAACGATGACGAAACATTTATTCGTAAAGAAATACAAGCTTTGCTTGAAAATGGAATCATTGAGGAGAGTTCATCGCCGTGGAGAGCACAGGTTCTAGTTACATCTAATGCTAATCACAAAAAGCGAATGGTTATAGATTACTCTAGAACTATAAATAGATTTACAGACCTAGATGCATATCCTCTACCTAATATCGAAAATCTTGTTAATAAAGTTGCTCAATATCATGTATTCAGTAAGATTGACCTACGTAGTGCTTATCATCAAGTACCGATTGCTAAAGAAGATAAAAAGTATACTGCTTTTGAAGCTAATGGTAATTTGTACCAGTTCAACAGAATACCATTTGGCGTGACCAATGGTGTGGCGGCTTTCCAGAGAACTATTGATAAAATCATAAAAACGAAAAATCTGAAAGGTGTGTATCCATATCTAGACGATATTACTATTTGTGGAGTTGATGTTGACGATCATGATAGAAAACTAAAACAATTTATGGAAGCAGTAAAAGAATTCAATCTCACTCTCAATTTAAAAAAAAACACTTTTAGACAATCTCAAATAAATTTATTGGGATATTCTATATCAAATAATGAAATCAAGCCCGACGTTGATCGTTTACGTCCACTACTAGACTTACCTATCCCTCAAGATGCAGTGTCTATGAGACGAGTCATAGGAATGTTCGCTCATTATTCGAAGTGGATACCAGGATTCTCAGAAAAGATCAGACATCTTACTACAATTGAAGCGTATCCTATTAATGAAAAGGCTAAAATAGCATACGAAACTCTAAAAGCCGAAATAGCTAAATCAATGGTAAAAGCTATTGATGATCGTATACCATTTACTATAGAAACAGATGCCTCTGAACATACTATAGCTGCGTCATTGTCACAAGGAGGTAGACCTGTCGAATTCTTTTCTCGCATTATTGAATCTATAAGGAAGTGGCGTCAATTTCTGCTTGGAAGACATTTCACTTTGATAACAGATCAAAGATGTGTGTCTTTTATGTTAAATAAACATCATTCAAGCAAAATTAAAAATGAGAAAATTGAACGTTGGCGGCTAGAATTATCAGAATACAAGTTTGACATATCTTACAGGCCAGGAAAAGAAAACATAATAGCTGATACGTTGTCCAGAGTTTGTTCGAGCGTAGCTGACGCAAGTACAGAACTCTACCATTTGCACAAAACCCTTTGCCATCCTGGTATTACTCGCATGACACATTGGGTAAGAACTAAAAATTTACCATTCTCTACAGAAGAAATAAGAATTATGACTAAAGGATATCCCATATGCGCTGAAATTAAGCCTCAGTTCTACCGCCGAAGGAATACTTCGACACTCATAAAAGCCACTTCACCCTTTGAGCGATTATCCATCGATTTCAAAGGACCTCTTCCTTCCAATACACGAAACAAATATATCTTAACAATAGTAGACGAATATTCGCGATTTCCTTTCGCATTTCCTTGTCCTGACATAACAACGTCTACTGTCATAAGCCGTTTGGATCAGATTTTTGTTATGTTCGGAATGCCATAATTTATTCATTCTGACCGTGGCGCTTCTTTCATGTCTGTTGAATTTAAAAAATTTCTTCGAGAAAAGGGTATAGCCATGAGTCGAACAACCGCTTATAATCCACAAGGAAACGGCCAAGTGGAAAGGTACAATGGCATTATTTGGAAAACGGTTCAACTCGCTCTAAAAACAAATAAACTTGCTATTGAAAAATTGGAACTAGTACTTCCAGATGCCCTACATTCTATTAGATCGCTGCTGTGCACAGCTACCAATACTACTCCTCATGAACGCATATTCCGTTACAACCGAAAGTCTACTATAGGAACCTCAATTCCTACTTGGCTAGCGCAGGGTGGTACTGCTTTTCTAAAATCTCATACTAAAAATAAGAATAATCTCGTCGAGGAGGTAGAAATCCTACAATCAAACCCCAATTACTCATTTGTTCGTTATAATGATGGGCGTGAAACAACTGTTAGTAACAGACATTTGGCTCCCAGAGGTAACATAGACTTTGAATTGTTTCACTACCTTTTCATTAACAAAATTGTTCGTACTCCCGGTATCAATAAGAGCTCTGACGGGGTATCCATTTATTCGGGCGATAACAGTAGTTTTCCGTAGTAAGGAAGGCGCAGCAGCCGACATTACCATACAGTTCGATAATTGATTCTCTTGAGAGCCTGTCAAGTCCTCCGAGTTTGTAGATGCTGAAGTAGATTGGCTCTTACATACCTTCGCAAAATGCCCTCTTTTGCCACACTTCAAGCAATGGCTATTCCTAGCAGGACATTCTGTTCTTGGATGGCGAGTACCACCACAGAAGTAACATTTTTGTTTTGTCGTGTTTAGTTTTTGATGAAAAGCATTGACTAATTTATCAGTAACAAAACTTAGAGACTGAGACAGAGCTTGTTCTAAAGATCTAGCTTGTTTGAATGCTTCATCTAAGGTAACGGTTGTATTTTCGAGGATTCTTTGGCGTATACTAGCCGATGTGAGACCAGAAATGAAAGCATCCCGAATAGCTAAGCTACGGTGTTCATCTGCAGTTACAGATTTGAATTCACATTCCTTCGCTAACAGATTTAATGCTTGCAAATATTTATCTACAGTTTCGTCGGGAAGTTGACGTCTAGAGGCGAGTTGGTGACGAGCGTATACTTCGTTCTTGGGTTTCAAAAATATTTCATCAAGAGTTGATATCGCGGATTGATAGTCTTGACATTCACTGACATATGAGTGTATATTTCTGGAGATAAATAATTTATTAGAAGATTTAATTTCGTTTTCTCATCAGGAAGCTTTACTTTAGTTTTATCATCAGGAAAAGGTTCTCCTAAACTCTCAATAAAATTAGAGAAAGTAACTTTCCAATATGACCATTTAGAAGAGTTATCTCCACTAGTATCTTGAGGACTTATTTCGAACTTCGTTGGTTGAAGGAATTTATTCATATTAGTAGAATAGAATACAATCAAATATTTAGTTCATTAAATTGTAGTAATAATTACCCGTTTAATATTAGGCTTTAATGAACTAAATTGACAACACACTGACAGTATTACAAACAGAAAACAATACAATAAATTAACAACAGGTGATATGATATTTTACGCTAAATTAATAAAGTATTTTAGGATTACATTATCACATATTACCTACATAAATACATGGATACATATACAGGGTGTCCCTTAACTTGGTGCACAAACTTTAAGGGCATATAATACTGATCAAAATGAGTAAAAAAAGCTCAGTCAAAATGTGTCCGATCTTTAATAGTTTCCCAGATATAACGCAGTGAAAAATGAGTTTTTACGAGATTTACCTTTGCTATCTCGAAAACTATAAGAATTACGATTTTGATTAATTGAGACTTTTTGTTTACCTTTGAGAGGTAATCTTAGATGGCCTTTTGTTATTTTATAAAAATCAAAAGAGAAATGTTGTGGCGACCTTGGTCAATATTTAATTTTCATATAACTACGTAACTATAAGAAATTGAGAAAAATGTTTCATATAAAATTTTATTGTTTTTTATAGTCTTTTTACTGACATAGACAAAATTTTATTCGATCGCTATCTTTGTCAGTTTTTCTTAGATTTTTCGCTTTTCTCGGAAACAGTTGAAGATCATTCCTATGTTGATGAAGCTTTTTTATTCATTTTGGTCAGTACTATATGCCCTTAAAGTTTTTGCTCGAAGTTAAGGGACACCCTGTATATATATATATATATATATATATATATATATATATATATATATATATATATATATATATACAGGGTGTTAATAAAAAAACTTTACACACTTTAGCAGGTGATAGTAGAGATGAAAACAAGAAAAAAATTCTAATACACTTATGTCCAATACTCATTGGTTTTTAGAAAATTTATGTATGGAATTTGTACATAATACACAGGATTGACGGAAGGTATTGTGCTGGCCACATCAGGTGTTTACGATCAATTGTAAACAAAGTTGCAGCCGTCGTCGAAGAGACTCACGCACTTGATCGTAAACACCTAAAGTCCTTAGTTGTTAAATCTGATGTGGCCAGCACAATACCTTCCGTCAATCCTGTGTATTATGTACAAATTCCATACATAAATTTTCTAAAAACCAATGAGTATTGGACCTAAGTGTATTAGAATTTTTTTCTTGTTTTCATCTCTACTATCACCTGCTAAAGTGTGTAAAGTTTTTTTATTAACACCCTGTATATACAAAAAGCTGTACTTCAAAATGACAATGAAAATAAGTTGGTCGCTAAGTTCCGGCTCAGAATTAGAAGAATTTGTTTTAGTTACGGGTACTGCTAGGGTTTTTGTATAGATCTTGTTTAAATCTCTTAATATGATTGTCATTTAGCGGGTATGCTAAACAGCATTGCTTTTTACAATTTAAATCTAAATTTATTCGTAACAAGACATTAACACGCCTATTCATAAACAAAAATTTAAACAGTGTTTAAACTAAACACTGTTTAATTTTGACATTACGTTCATTTTTGTATTCAGAGACTACTTTTTAGACAATGTTTAAATATTTAAACACTGTTTAAAATTAGACAGTGTTTATCCTTAGTAACCCTGTTTAAACGTATTTTACTCATTCATAGACACTTTTTCATCTTAGTCATCGTAACTAAACAGCAATTTAAACATACAAATTTAAACAACGTGTAGGGGTAGTTTCTATTTGTCAAAATGAGTGGCATTGACGATGTTTTAGAAAATATTGAAGAAATTAGGAAGATAAATGAATATGAACGTCCAGGAATTAAATTTTATTTAAATAGGAAAGATCCGTTTCGATACTATAGTGACGAACACTTCAGAGGAAAATAGAGATTTTCAAAATTGGGGGTAAATTTTATACGAATATTCTGAATAGGCGTGTGAGATTATTTATTAAAACAATCTTTATTTCATTATATTTATTTATATAACTATATTTATTTGTGTTCACAATTCGTAGACTATTTATTTATATCACTCACTGTTCATTACACGACTCGTGTCTATATCACAATGTCGATTGGCTTCCCTAACGGCTTTATATAGCACGGCGTACTTTTTCTAGAGCATTCAACGCGACAATAACACCGAATACAAAGGATTAGGTGATTAAACAGGTTTAGACGGGTGTGTTTACCTCGCCAAGGATTACATCATCGTTCGAGAACTTTCTACCAGCGGCGGCAGTCGCATTCGGCGCGTCGGGTGGACGTGCGCTACAGTATGAACGTCCGTGAACGTGACTTAGACTTACTTGGCAGTTTTGCACAATATAGTTAAATTATTGAATGAAGAAGAGAACTGGAATGATGGAGAACACTCATAAGTAAATCGTATTAGAAATGCACCCCAACGACCAAATTTAAGAGGCGATATTTTTAGAACACATTAATTTAAACTTTAATGTTCGAAATAAATGTTGTTATTTAAGGTTTTATGAATGATTATTGTATTAATTTCTTTACAAGAAATCTTTTTTACATTTTAAATTTACAATTAAACTTATGAAAGTGGCTGAAATAGTTTCATTGTTTGCCAGAATGGAAGTTTGCAGTTCGTTGACTACGCCCATATCATCGTTATAATAATTTGTCTTTCGTAAACTGATCTTTTAAAATATCATAAGTTTGCCAATCAATGTCTGTGATCTCGTCTGTCGATGTATATCGCCACTAGTTCTTGTTTTATTATTTTTATCCTGAAATATATTTCCTAGGTATAATAACACATTTTTAAATCTAGATTACATATTTATTCACTCTTTTAATTTTATTCTCCTTCATTCCGTCTTTATTTTATATTATTTTTTGTTTCGGTGTTCTTTTCGGACCAAATTTAGATAAATTAATTCCCAGCATGAACTTTTCTTTTTGTTCATATAACTCCCAACCGATTTATCTTCAATAACAAAAAATTGTCTTCCAATAGTTCCAACTTCCAATCTTCTGGCCGTTTTCTCTTTTTGCTTGTGTCCTTTCTAATTCTTCTTATTAAAATTTGCAAATGCACTTCAAATTATATTTAATTTCAGTTACTATTTCAATATGTACCTCACAAAACAATATGTACCTGTCCAGTTATGACAGCAATATGACAGATGTAATACATGAATTTGTGTCCCAATTCGTATTTTGGCGATCTAGATTTTTTAAACAGTGTTTATTTTAAACAATGTTTAAATATTTAGTTACCGTGTTTCTGAATGCACAAAATTATAATCAACGTTGACTATTTTAAACAGTGTTTAACTTAAACACTGTTTAATTTTTTGTGTCTGAATAGGCGTGTTGAAGTTTCGGGTAAAATGCGGTTTCTTTTTATACTTTTTATATCTATCATAATTGAAAACACTCTTTCAACATCAGCATTTCCGTGAGGCAACGATAAAATTATAAAGACAACGTTTCCAATATTTTCAAATAACTTTTCATCATTATAATAGGGTATTCTCTCATGATTACAAACATTAAAAAGTTATTTAAAATACTAAAGTTGATTGGTAAACGAGAGAGAAAAAGCAAAAAAGATGTTATAAATTGATTGTTGCAAAAGATATAAAGCATTAAAATTTTGATGATGTACTAGTTGTACTATCAATGGGAGACCAGTTGATATCCCTACTACATGCTCGAATATGATAACACGCCGCATTTAGGTACGTACATGCTCGGGTCTACTTCGGTTCGTTCGGGAGTATTCGTACTACAGCTGTAGGGATAAATAAATGTAATCATTTACTTAAAATGGTTTTCTTATAATTATCTTTACTTTTTTTTAGTAATAATATGTAAGATTACAATTAAATATATTTGATTTCCTACCTTTTGTAATACTTACTGAATACCATCTCGAAAACTCATGAACCACTGATTGTACACCGCTGGTACGTACAACTAGTACGTCACGTATCACGTGACCTACCAAAATTAAATTTTAAAAATTAATATCTCGCTTATTAAAAGGAATTTTTAATTCGGGTTTCCACAGGTACTCTTAGAAATACCTGTTCTTTAAGAATAAAGAATAAAAAAAATATCAACTGTATTGTTCATATTTTTTAATAAGTTATTCTTTTCTTCTTCTGAAAAATATATGCTTAATTTTCTGAGTTATTTAATAGTAATTTCTGAATCAACAATATTATTAAAGTTTTTTAAAACAGAACTGGGTAACTCAACATTTTGTTTGGGATTCAAAGCGTTACTCGGTGTTATAAAATTTAGATTTGCAAATGACGTATCATTTATTGGAAATCTTTTTAGTGAATTGTGGACGGCTTTTTAATAAAACGACAAACATTTTAGTTTGAATTGTCTATTAGCGATATTATCCAAATTTCCCAAAATGTTCATAGTTTCAGCTCCAACAAAAACATGCACTATTTGTAAAAGAACACGAGGATTATATACATCCAGTACGGATAATTTTTCATCTTGATAATACTCGGACCGGACGAAATTTGCACACAGTTGTCTTACGAATCTTTGACATTCTCTTGACATAATGTTTATCAAACTTTCTCAGATTGGAAAATCGCATTAAACTCATTGAATATATTTAAAAAATAATAAATATGCCTTTACATAAGGGTTTTGAAGTTCTGTAAAAATTGTCTCCTAGTGGATTCCGATCCTCAAAAGAAGCCAATCTAAACAGATTTAATAAAATATCCCACTGATCACCTTGTTTTGCTTGGGGCTAAAATTTTTAGCTGATTTTTGTTAAAATAGTTTTATAATTCTTCCAAAATACTTTGTCGTTTAGGACTTTTAGAAAAGTAGGAGTATAAACTATGCAACAAATTTTCAACGTTACTGGGTATGTGATCATCAGCTGCTACCGCTACGAGATGTGCTGAATGACATAAACAACCATTGGAAATAATATTGGGATTATTTCGTAAAAGATAAGATTTAAATGATTTTTTATTCCCCATCATAACATTGGCGTTATCAGAACAGTAACCGATAATATTTTATACATTTAAATTAAGAGATGTAATACAATTTTTAAATAATGTATAGCGACCCCCAGCGGTTCCTTCATCTGCATCAATTTTAAGTATGTCAAGTAATTGGCTAAGAAAATCAAGAGACAGGGAAATATGGCTCATCCTGGGGGAAGCCTATGTCCAATGAGGGCAATATATCACATAATAATAATATTTATTACGCTTTTTCATTACATTTTTTTGTATATAAAGCGATGATAATGACAATGATATATTTTACATATTATTTTTTATAACTAATCGATATTACATTGCATAATAATGGAGATGAAGGATGAAAAGACACTTACATGGAACATCCATACCTTACCCGGGATTCGAACCCAGAATCTTCAGCGTATAATGCGAAGACGCTATCCGCTACACTACATCGGTCGGCAGTATACCACATAATTTGGGAAAGAATACTATTTTTTGGTAGCATTTAACTTGTAATGTAATTTAATATATTAGTAATTATAGTAGTTCATATGATATGTATTATAAATTGGGTGGTACAATAAAGGCTTAATAATAATAAAAATAGAGACCCCCAGCGGTTCCTTCGTCTGCATCAATTTTAAGTATGTCAAGTAATAATTTTGGAAATTTCTGTAATATGATCAACAGAAGAAAAATTTAGGTTATGACCAATTATTTAAAAAGCAAATCTTAAATCGGCAATTATTTGTCGTTTTTCTAATTCCAGAAATTCTTCTGTTTTAAAGGTCTTATCTACATTTTCTACATTTTTAATGGCACCTACATGACTAATATGACGTTTAGATTTTGAATGATTTAATAAATCTGACTTTTTGCTACTCATTACGATGTCGCATGCTTTGCACCGCGTTTTCATTTTGTAGTCTATAATTGGCTGTAACCACCCCTTAAATTAGGGATTTTCCAGCCATAGTGTTGAAAATGCTTGGCTCTTAATGCGCTTATGTTCTTTCGAAAATTTCTCCTGCTTTTCTTGAGAATCTGCTTTATTCACATCCTCATATTGCTGTGAAGTAGTAAGTGGAGATACCAATGGAAGTTTTGTTCCTGAAGATGATGGTCCAGGTGCAGGTTCTGATTGGTTTCCAGTAGTAGTTTTTGTAAACTTGGCAAAAAAATCTTTTATAGTTTTCTGCTTCTCCATATCTAAAAAGAATCATAGAGCATAAAAACAAATAGTTACAACGTCCAACTATGAATTAATATAAGGACACAAGTAGCATGTATTTTTTTTTTTTTTTTAATAAAATTAAGGTTAGTTCTTGGGGAAAACAATAATAAATATTATAACATATCTGTTGAAAGTCGATAAAACAATGCACAAGTAATTTTATATTGTCAATATACTAATGCCAAAGCCAAAATAATCAAATAAAAATATTTAGTCGTCCGCATTCGCCTTTTATACCTGCTCTAAATGTTAGGTGAAATACCTAATTAACTTAATATCAATAACCAAGTGTTCCGTAAATAAAAAAGAAAGACCATACCGCGGTTTAGGTTCAACCGTGGTTCCTGAAATTTTTGTTGTATTATGGAACGCTATGACATTGATAAAATTTTATACATAACCTCTTGCTGTCAATAGTATTGTTTTGTTACTACGAAAATTATTATGGATGATAATGATATTATTGATTACATCTTATTAGAAGATATTTTTTTTCCATCTGATAGTTCGGAGTCCGATGAAGAAATGAACAGTAAGTTTAAATAAATACTACATATGTACATATGTGGAAAATAAATTTAATTGCATAATTTTTTCCTTCCATAACCATAGCCAGATATAAGAAGCCAAGAGTGAAAAACTTTGTAAGAGCAGTTGTTGATATGTATTCTGATAGAGAGTTCAGAGAGAATTTTCGAATGAATAGGAACACGTTCGATTATGTATTAAATTTTATTAAAGATGATATTTCTTCTGCCATTGAAGACAAAGGGAGACATACAATAGATGCAGAGACGCAATTACTTTTGTCGTTATGGTATTTTGCAATACCAGATTCTTACAGGTATATATTTTTAAAGTGTGTGATCAAATATATTATTTAAACTGTAGTTCATAGAATCTTAAACAGAGAAATTATTGATTTAACACATACTAATTCCAATACCCGAATCAACAATATAATTTTTACAAAAGACAATTCAACCTCAACTAAAAACAGCAAAATAATATGAATCCCGACGCTTATCGGATGTCCGTAATAATTTCATTATTTTTAGATCCATATGCACTAAATTTGATGTTGGAAAAGCAACTGCTTTAAGGTCTGTAAGAAGGGTGACTAATGCTTTGTTCTCCAAAAGTTCGCAAATAATAACATGACCTAGCGGTAATTATTTACAAGAAGTCAAGGCAGGATTTTAGAATATGGGATTTCCTGATACTATTGGATGTATCGATGGGTGTTACATTCCTATACCTCTGCCAAAGGAAAATGGACGCGCATATATTTGTAGGAAAAATTTCCCCTGCATTATATTACAAGTATAATATAAATGTTACGAAATTAAATTTTGGTGTTTTTTATATAAACAATTTTTTTTCTTGCAGGGAGTATGTGACCACAGGTTGCTGTTCACCCATTGTTACATTGGGGAAGTTGGCTCTACTAATGATGCTACGGTTTTAAAGCACAGTGAAGTTTGGGACTACATGACCATAAACAATGCCAATAAATTTCCGGATGGAACACATTTATTAGGCGATAAAGCATATCCTTGTCTTCCACAATTAATAATTCCGTATAAGGAAAATGGACCACTTACACCAGAACAAAGAAATTTCAATTATAAATTATCATCAGCTCGTAGTTCAATAGAAAGAGCCTTTGGGCTTTTAAGAAAAAGACGGCGAACAATGAAATTTTTAGACGCTTTATGTCTGGAATGGATACCGAAATATATAATCGCCTGTTGCGTGTTACACAATATTTGTATTTTACAGAATGATTTTGAAGTTGAAATTATAGGTGAATTAATAAATGAAAATGAAACAGATGAAAATATTGAATTAGACGAAAGAGAAATAAGAGAAGTAAAGCGATATTAGGGCGAGAAAAAAGAGATCGTTTATGTGTTGAACTTGCTGAACATATGTAATTAAGAATTAATTTTTTATATATGTAAGTATATAAATATGCATTTTTAAATTGTTATGGGCGTTGTATATTATTTATAAGATTTTTTTTAATTGTGCAGATTTACTACAGATACGACACAGGTTGGGTTTAAGTACATAAAAATAAATATATTTTTAAGAAAAATATGTATTGAAAAATAGATTTATAACAATTATAATTCTTATTATTAAATACTTATATCATCCATAAATGTACTATTATTGTACCAGTCCATCAAATGCTTTGGCTTACAAAGGATTTTTAATAACAACCCTAGTCTACAAAAATAAAAATTAAATTCTTTAACAAGAATAAATTGTCAAACAAAAACTATTCCAAAAATAAATTATTCTTTCAAATGATTATTTTTTTACTTTTTCTAACAAGTAATCGTGGAACCAGCTGAACATTTCTTTTCGCTGTTCCATTTTTTCTTTATGACGGCGTTCTTTAGCTTCTTCGGCTGTCTCTTTGGTAATCTTTTTCTTTTTTTGTGGTGTTTCACAATCTATAATGAACGAGAACGAGTAATTAACATTAATATATACTGTGTACAAATATAATGTAGGTATACCTTGTCCAAAGATATTTCGTTATGGCCCTCTCAGCGGTTCTATTGTTAGGGATTTGAGCTTGATTTATAGGGGTGCAAGGACAGGTATGTATTCAATATTATCACAATTTTCAGCTGGTAAAACATCAGTATTGTCTTCTTCAAATGGTCGCCACATATTAAATACGTATATTGTTGACCTCAGTACGAAAGTTAATATTACTACTGATTTTAAATTTTTTAAGACTCATTTACATACCTACTCACTAGGTATGCCTTTGGTATCTTAGTTTCCCCAATATGTATTAATACCGGTCAAGGACGATTTTCTCATCTTATATTTCTAGTAATAGTGAAAGACTTAATTTAATTTTGCGAATTCATTATTATTTCAAGTAAATCTGAAATACTTAATGCGCACAGAGATTAGAGATTTCCGAATTTAAATATTTTGCAATCCTACCATGAGCGCCAATAGGTAGAATCTCTTGCTGTGTGCGGTTCACCTCAGACTTAGTAAGTTAAAGCCATAACGAAATATCTTTGGACAAGGTATACCAGAATTATTAGGCGTATTTTTTTCGGAAGCATTTTTCGACAAATCTCCATCATCATTTGAATCAATTAAAAGATTTTCTTTAGGTTTTTTCTCCCGTACTTTATATAATCCAGATGATGAGGCTGTAGCCAATGGATTTATTTGTGGATTGTTGAAGTATATTTCGTGGAAATCCTATAATAAATACATTTGTAGTAATAATATTCAAACATATTTCACAAACGCACATCGAAAAATTTCCAATATTTTTTATCGCGACCTGTGCTGGTGTTGTGTTTTAGAACTAGATCATATCTTTTTTTCAAATTACGCCATTTTTCGTTACATTTGTCTGAAGTTTTATGAATGCCCTTCTCATTTAAACAAGAACAAATTTTCTTCCAAACTCCAGCATTATTATACATAGGACATTCGAATTTATCCTTATGTTCGACATAAGTTGAAATTAGAATTCTTATGTCCTCATCAGACCATTTGTTTTGACCATCTTCGACTACATCACTGGTGCACTTTGACTGGGGTTCCATATTTTGTTATATCGTTTCTCTGGGTAGGGGGTAATGTGGCGGATCAAGTAAACATATTTATCAAGTTATCCGCCACGTTAGCCTCGCCCATTGTTGATCAGCTGTTCCGAGGTTACCTGGGAACAGCTGACAACAAAACATTTATTATATTTGTATTCCTCGTTTTCATGAATGTCAAAATTTGTTAATAAAATTTATTAGATATTTACAATACGTTTACAGTTTAAATTTCCAAGTGTTTGTTTTACAAATTGTAACGATTAGATTATCGAACAAAGATAATCCTTTCGTTACATAAAGGGTTTTCCAATAAGAGGTGTTATTTTGATATTCAAAGAAAAATGCCATTTTTTAATATAAATGATCGGATGTTTATTTCATTATAAAGAGGAAGGTATGCCGTTAATAGTGGAAAATAACATCAGGCAAATGACCACCACGACCACGCTGACAGGACAATATCCTTTTCATGAAATTTTCCATAACCAAATCGCAAATTGGCTGTCCTATGTCCTCGATAGCCTCACGAATTCCATCTTTGAGGTCTTGAGTCGACGCTGGGCAGTTGGCGTAGACCTTCTCTTTCACGTGGCCCCAAAGAAAGAAGTCGCAAGGTGTTAAATCACAAGATCTCGGTGGCTAATTGTGATCACCTCTTCGAGAGATAACACGGTCCGGAAACTTTTCCCGTAAAAGATTAATGGTTTCGTTGCTTGTGTGGCACGTAGCGCCGTCTTGTTGAAAGTAAACGTTGTCCAGATCAATACCATCCAATTCTGGCCATAAAAAATCGTTAATCATCTCTCGATAGCGCAATCCATTCACCGTAACTGTTGCTCCAGCCTCATTTTCGAAAAAGTATGGTCCAATGACTCCGCCGGACCATAAACCGCACCAAACAGTCACACGTTGAGGATAGAGAGGCTTTTCAACAATAACTCTTGGGTTTTCTGAGCCCCAGATGCGACAATTTTGTTTGTTGACGAAGCCACCGAGGTGGAAATGGGCCTCATCACTCAAGATGATTTTTCGATGGAATTCCGGATCATTTTCATGCATTTCAACGACCCAATCAGCAAAGACACGACGTTGTTGATGATCGGCCGGCTTGAGTTCTTTATATAATATATATATATATATATATATATATATATATATATATATATATATATATATATATATATATATATATATATAAAGAGTTTTCCAATAAGAGGTGTTATTTTGAATAGCCCGCTATTTCGGTAGATGTCGCTTTTGAAGCTGTCATTTTTTGACATTTGACAAGTAGAAACTACGCCATTAATAAAAATGGAACGATCCAACGCATTGAAATTATTAAAATTCACTATAAAAATTGTTTGAGCGTCGCATAGAATATTGTAAAACTGTTGTGGAACCTCTGGTTTCTCCCACTGTTGGGATCCACTGGTTCCGAGGAGGGGCAGGTATAAAATCCCTTGCACCCTGTTGAAGAGGGCTTGATGTCTTCAGCTCTTAAGTCAAAACTATCAATAAAATTACGAGTTCCAAAGGCTCGAAAAGAAGCAGTGTGCTTCATTGTTTCTCCCTCACGTCGTCCTCCTTGTGAGTGTGTGAGTGTATCAACATTTTTTGGTCCTTCGAGCCGGATTTGTTCCAACGGCAAATCCGGAAGCAATCATCAAACATCATCAACTTCCACGGGTGCAGCCGTCTTCAAACAACGCCGCCTTCAAGCGACACCGTTATCATCAAGGTTAGTGATTCGCCATCAATTCTTATTTTATTCATATTTATCCAACTTCTACTCAGCTAAAAATTGTACATTTCCAAAATGGCCGAGCTAAAAAGCCTTATAGAGTCTCGCGGCTTAATAAAAGCCAAAATCACAAGATTCAAAAATTATTTTGAACAACACAAAAACGATAAAGGCATCGGTGAATTAAATATTCGTTATAAACATTTTCAAAATACTCTAACCGAATTCGAACAAATACAAAATAAAATTGAACTTGTAGATTTAGACAAAAACACACAACACGTAGCATATCGCGAAGAAATAGAAAATGAATATTTCAGATTAGTAGCGGCCATAGAAACTAAATTATCGCAATCAAATTCAGTTGGCAGCGTAGATGATCATAGCAGTAACTCCGATAGTACATCAAATACACAAAGTAATATCAGCATTCACCTGCCAATAATAAATTTACCGGATTTCACAGGTCAATATGATCAGTGGACAAGTTTTATTGAAACATTTGATTCCCTAATACATCAAAACGGAAAACTATCGGAAATTCAAAAATTCCATTATCTACGTTCATGTTTAAAAGGTGAAGCAGCCAGTGCAATCGAATCATTAAATCCGTCTCAGTCAAATTATGAAATAGCAAGAAAATCATTAAAGTCACGTTACGAAAATAAAAGATTGATTGTAAAGACTCATTTAACTGCCCTATTTGGTATTCCACCCGTTTCTAAAAATTCAGCAAATTCCCTTAGGATTTTGTATAATACCATGAACTTGCATTTAGAGCAATTAAAAAACCTAGATCGTCCTACCGATAAATGGGACGATATATTGGTTCACGTTATTACTTCTAAATTCGATTACTCGACATTACACGATTGGGAGTTACAATTAAATAGTGAAATACCAACATTTGACCAGTTGAAAACATTTATTGCTCATAGATGTCAAACACTAGAAGCACTAACTCCAATGTCTAAAAATCAACAGATTCCAAATCAACCCAAATCTCTTGGTCAAAAAGGCAAAGTCACAGCCAATAAATCTACAATCGGTCGACCAAAGTCAATTAGTTGTCCGCTATGCAGCCAGCCGCATTTTATTAATCAGTGCAATCAATGGTTAGGGATGCCAATAAAAAATCGATACAATGAGATAAAACGGTTAAATCTGTGCACTAATTGTTTAAATAAAAATCATTCCTTATCTCAATGTCAATCAATTTATACTTGTCGTACGTGTAACCGCAAACATCATACATTATTACATGATAACGATTATAATAAACCTAATAACAATGTAGTACAAGCCGCAAATTTGTCCACATCTCATTCTGATGATACAAACGAGGTACCCTCATTAACGGCTCATTCATGCAAAACAATATCAATTACATCTCAAATTTTATTATCTACTGCAGTAATTCATGTTTTTGATTCCAATGGTCAGTCTCATGATTGCCGCGTACTTTTAGATTCGGGATCGCAGTCAAATTTCATTTCGCAAAATATGAGCAAAAGATTAAATCTACCAACGAAAAATATAACTCTCCCGATATCTGGAATCAATAACGCTAGCATACATGTCAATCAATCCATGGAAGTCAAAATTAAATCGCGAATCAATAATTTTTCAAAATCTATAAACTGCTTAATATTACCGACAATCACAGAAAACCTACCGATGACGAGTTTTAATATAGACACGCTTAAAATTCCAAAGAATATCGTATTAGCTGATAATAATTTCAATACCACTTTGCCCATTGAAATGCTGTTAGGCGCGGAATATTTCTGGGAACTTTTATGTATTGGGCAGATAAAATTGGGAAACAACAAACCATGTTTACAAAAGACTGTGTTAGGATGGATTATTGGCGGCACGGTACCAATAAACCAAGCACACGGGAAAATACAATCTTGTTTGGCAATAGAGTCAGACAGTCTCCATGCTCAGTTGGAAAAATTCTGGGAAATGGAGAATTGCTCGGCAAACAATATTAAATATTTATCCAAGGTCGAACAAGACTGCGAAAACCATTTTCTAATAAGTCATAAAAGGGATACCGACGGTCGGTTTATAACCAAATTACCCTTCAATGACAACATCTGCAGATTAGGATCTTCTAGGGAAAGTGCTCTTAGGCGGTTTATGACCCTAGAAAATAAACTAACGAAAAATCCTTCACTAAAACTTGAATATAGCAATTTTATAACCGAATACGTACAGCTGGGCCATATGCAAGAAATTACAGATACCGACAAAGAAACAAACGAAGTAGAGTATTATTTGCCACATCGCGCTGTAATAAATTCGGTCAGTACAACGACCAAGTTGCGCGTTGTTTTCGATGCGTCTTGCAAAACTACGACTGGACTGAGCTTAAATGATACTCTGTTAGTTGGGCCCAAAATTCAAAACGATTTATTCGATATTATTCTCAAGTTTCGAACTCATCAAATAGCATTATCTGCCGACATATGTAAAATGTATAGGCAAATTTGGATTGACCCTAATGATCAGAGATATCAGCGAATATTTTGGCGTGAAGAACCTCAACAAGATATTAAAACATATCAGTTAAAAACCGTCACGTATGGTACATCGTCTGCACCATATGTTGCTGTAAGGTGTTTGCAGCAATTAGCGATAGAAGAAGAGTTAAATTCTCCGACAATTTGTGAAATCATTAAAAACGATTTTTACGTAGACGATCTATTAACTGGAGCAAATGATATAAAAAGTGCATGCCACATACGGGACGAGTTAACAAGGGTTTTAGCTAAAGGTGGTTTTCAATTACATAAATGGGCGTCGAATATGCCTGAGTTAATATCATCCAATCTAAATGGATCTAATCATAATATTTCATTAGTTGAAAATACCGAAACAAAAACATTAGGATTAATTTGGGATTTTAGAAAAGACGTTTTTAAATTCACTGTTCAAGAAATTTATTTACCAAATAAAATTACAAAACGAGTAATCCTTAGCATAACGTCCCAACTTTTCGATCCGTTAGGGTTAATAGGACCAATCTTGATAACCGCCAAAATTCTTCTACAAAAACTATGGATTTTAAAGCTAGACTGGGATGAAGCAGTTCCCATGGAAATTCATTCTAAATTCGTCGAATTTGTTAATCAAATCGCGGACATAACAAACATTGAAATACCGCGGAAAATAATACCTCAGTATAATCAATCTCAATCATACGAATTACATGCATTTAGCGATGCTTCCGAACAAGCATACGGAGCTTGTGTATATCTACGAGTCGTGCAGGGTGACAACATACACATTCAATTAATATGTGCAAAATCGCGGGTAGCACCAATCAAATGTATTACATTACCGCGATTAGAACTGTGCGGTGCTCTGCTAGCGGCACGGTTAGCTAATAAAGTTACACACATCTTAAGTATAAACATAAACAGTCATTTTTTCTGGTCAGACTCCACGATAACGCTCGCATGGATACAGACATCACCTAGTTTATTAAAAACATTTATCGCAAATAGAGTAGGAGAAATACAATCCCTAACAAAACCATCTGAGTGGTCTCATGTAACATCAAGAGACAATCCAGCCGACATAATATCTCGCGGTATGTCACCAAATTCATTAAATAGCTCAAATCTATGGAAATTTGGTCCTGACTGGCTTAAAGAAAATTCCGAGAACTGGCCTAAACCCAGATTACAAAATCAAAAAGAAATTCCAGAACTTCGTAAAATTAATTTAGTAGCTTTTGAACTGGTCGATATAAATATTTTAACAAAATTTTCAGATTACGATAAACTTGCCAGAGTAATTTCTTATTGCAAACGATTTATTCATAATTGCCGAAATAAAGCAAATAAACAAATAGGCCCAATAACAGCTGACGAAATTAACAACAGCAACCAGGTAATAATAAAAATTATTCAGAAAAATACATTCGCCCAGGAAATCAAGGATTTAAAGAAAAGCGGTACAGTTAATTCAAAAAGCAGAATATTATCGTTGAATCCGTTTTTAGATGAAAACGATGTATTACGTGTTGGAGGTCGCATTTGTAATGCTTCTATCGCATACGGTAAAAAGCACCCTATTTTATTACCATCAAAAAACCATATAACAAATTTATTAATTAAAAGAGAGCACGAACGATTACTACATTCTGGAACAAGACTAACACTTGATTCACTACGGCGGATTTATTGGCCATTAGCAGGACAACAAACAGTAAAAAACATAATTTTTAATTGCTTAAAATGCTTTAAAACTAAACCGAAACAATACGATTATCAAATGGGGAATTTACCATCTGTTCGAGTGCAACCTGCTAGACCTTTTGTAAATAGTGGAATTGATTACGCTGGTCCATTTGTGTTAAAAACTACTTCCGGGCGAGGGAGTAAAACTGTAAAAGCGTATATCGCACTATTTGTCTGTATGGCAACTAAAGCCATTCATTTAGAACTTGTGGGTAATTTAACTACAGAAGCATTTCTAAACGCTTTAAAACGATTTATTGCCAGACGCGGTATGATATCAAATATATATTCCGATAATGCAACCAATTTTGTTGGCGCAGAACGTGAACTAAAAAACTTAAAATATTTGTCCCAAAAATCGTTTCCGCCCGATTTAGCAGCAGAAGTGTCGAAATTAAATATAACGTGGCATTTCATACCGCCTAGATCACCGCATTTCGGAGGTATATGGGAAGCAGGTGTAAAGTCTGTAAAAAGCCATTTCTACAAAGTTGTTGGCAATCTGCATTTTACTTATGAGGAGATGTATACATTTTTAGCATGTGTAGAAGCCGTCCTTAATTCTCGTCCTTTGACTCCCCTCACCAACGACCCCAACGACCTAACAGTGTTAACTCCTGGACACTTCCTTATTGGCGAGTCACTTACTGCTCCACCGGAACCAAGCCTGCTAGAGTTGAAGGTGGGCAGGCTGTCTAGGTGGCAACACATAGAATACATGCGTCAGCACTATTGGAAAAGGTGGTCAACCGACTACTTGACGCAACTACAGAATCGCCCCAAATGGAAGGCGAAGACGACGTCTTCGACAGCTGAGGTGGGCGCCATGGTGGTGCTAAGAGAAGAAAATCTTCCGCCATTAAAATGGCGTCTGGGACGCATTGACCAACTACATCCTGGTGCCGACGGCGTAGTGCGCGTAGTGACAGTGCGTACCGCTAGTGGCCTAGTGAAACGATCTGTGAAGCAATTGTGCGTTCTCCCTATAAACAACAATTAGAGTACACCACTCAACCCCGTTAACCGTGTGTATAAATCAGACTCATTTTGCAATAAATAGGGATTATGTTTAAGTGTAAATAGTAAATATTTATGTTGTAAATAGTTATGAACATATTATCTTTAAATGTACCTATTGAAAGATATTCTTTCAAGGCGCGCGGCATGTTTGAGCGTCGCATAGAATATTGTAAAACTGTTGTGGAACCTCTGGTTTCTCCCACTGTTGGGATCCACTGGTTCCGAGGAGGGGCAGGTATAAAATCCCTTGCACCCTGTTGAAGAGGGCTTGATGTCTTCAGCTCTTAAGTCAAAACTATCAATAAAATTACGAGTTCCAAAGGCTCGAAAAGAAGCAGTGTGCTTCATTGTTTCTCCCTCACGTCGTCCTCCTTGTGAGTGTGTGAGTGTATCAACAAAAATGGTGAAAATTTGGCAGAGACGGTTCGTAAAACTCGACAATTTTTGGGTCGTCGTGAAGCACCTTGTCGGACCGCAATACAGAAACTGTTGGGACAAGTTAGTGATGTGAAGAATAAAACCCGTGCACGTCGCTCAAGAACAGCCGAGAATATTGCTGCTGTAGCCGAAAGTGTTGAAGAAAACCCAGGTTTGTCCATTCCTCGTCGTTCTTTGGAATTAGGCATTCCACAAACGTCATTACACCAAAGATTTGGGTCATAAGGCTTATAAAGTCCAGTTAACACAAGAACTCAAGCCGGCCGATCATCAACAACGTCGTGTCTTTGCTGATTGGGTCGTTGAAATGCATGAAAATGATCCGGAATTCCATCGAAAAATCATCTTGAGTGATGAGGCCCATTTCCACCTCGGTGGCTTCGTCAACAAACAAAATTGTCGCATCTGGGGCTCAGAAAACCCAAGAGTTATTGTTGAAAAGCCTCTCTATCCTCAACGTGTGACTGTTTGGTGCGGTTTATGGTCCGGCGGAGTCATTGGACCATACTTTTTCGAAAATGAGGCTGGAGCAACAGTTACGGTGAATGGATTGCGCTATCGAGAGATGATTAACGATTTTTTATGGCCAGAATTGGATGGTATTGATCTGGACAACGTTTACTTTCAACAAGACGGCGCTACGTGCCACACAAGCAACGAAACCATTAATCTTTTACGGGAAAAGTTTCCGGACCGTGTTATCTCTCGAAGAGGTGATCACAATTAGCCACCGAGATCTTGTGATTTAACACCTTGCGACTTCTTTCTTTGGGGCCACGTGAAAGAGAAGGTCTACGCCAACTGCCCAGCGTCGACTCAAGACCTCAAAGATGGAATTCGTGAGGCTATCGAGGACATAGGACAGCCAATTTGCGATTTGGTTATGGAAAATTTCATGAAAAGGATATTGTCCTGTCAGCGTGGTCGTGGTGGTCATTTGCCTGATGTTATTTTCCACTATTAACGGCATACCTTCCTCTTTATAATGGAATAAACATCCGATCATTTATATTAAAAAATGGCATTTTTCTTTGAATATCAAAATAACACCTCTTATTGGAAAACCCTTTATGTAACGAAAGGATTATCTTTGTTCGATAATCTAATCGTTACAATTTGTAAAACAGACACTTGGAAATTTAAACTGTAAACGTATTGTAAATATCTAATAAATTTTATTAACAAATTTTGACATTCATGAAAACGAGGAATACAAATATAATAAATGTTTTGTTGTCAGCTGTTCCCAGGTAACCTCGGAACAGCTGATCAACAATGGGCGAGGCTAACGTGGCGGATAACTTGATAAATATGTTTACTTGATCCGCCACATTACCCCCTACCCAGAGAAACGATATAACAAAATATGGAACCCCAGTCAAAGTGCACCAGTGATGTAGTCGAAGATGGTCAAAACAAATGGTCTGATGAGGACATAAGAATTCTAATTTCAACTTATGTCGAACATAAGGATAAATTCGAAAGTCCTATGTATAATAATGCTGGAGTTTGGAAGAAAATTTGTTCTTGTTTAAATGAGAAGGGCATTCATAAAACTTCAGACAAATGTAACGAAAAATGGCGTAATTTGAAAAAAGATATGATCTAGTTCTAAAACACAACACCAGCACAGGTCGCGATAAAAAATATTGGAAATTTTTCGATGTGCGTTTGTGAAATATGTTTGAACGACTAATATTATTACTACAAATGTATTTATTATAGGATTTCCACGAAATATACTTCAACAATCCACAAATAAATCCATTGGCTACAGCCTCATCATCTGGATTATATAAAGTACGGGAGAAAAAACCTAAAGAAAATCTTTTAATTGATTCAAATGATGATGGAGATTTGTCGAAAAATGCTTCCGAAAAAAATACGCCTAATAATTCTGGTATACCTTGTCCAAAGATATTTCGTTATGGCTTTAACTTACTAAGTCTGAGGTGAACCGCACACAGCAAGAGATTCTACCTATTGGCGCTCATGGTAGGATTGCAAAATATTTAAATTCGGAAATCTCTAATCTCTGTGCGCATTAAGTATTTCAGATTTACTTGAAATAATAATGAATTTGCAAAATTAAATTAAGTCTTTCACTATTACTAGAAATATAAGATGAGAAAATCGTCCTTGACCGGTATTAATACATATTGGGGAAACTAAGATACCAAAGGCATACCTAGTGAGTAGGTATGTAAATGAGTCTTAAAAAATTTAAAATCAGTAGTAATATTAACTTTCGTACTGAGGTCAACAATATACGTATTTAATATGTGGCGACCATTTGAAGAAGACAATACTGATGTTTTACCAGCTGAAAATTGTGATAATATTGAATACATACCTGTCCTTGCACCCCTATAAATCAAGCTCAAATCCCTAACAATAGACCCGCTGAGAGGGCCATAACGAAATATCTTTGGACAAGGTATACCTACATTATATTTGTACACAGTATATATTAATGTTAATTACTCGTTCTCGTTCATTATAGATTGTGAAACACCGCACAAAAAGAAAAAGATTACCAAAGAGACAGCCGAAGAAGCTAAAGAACGCCGTCATAAAGAAAAAATGGAACAGCGAAAAGAAATGTTCAGCTGGTTCCACGATTACTTGTTAGAAAAAGTAACAAAATAATCATTTGAAAGAATAATTTATTTTTGGAATAGTTTTTGTTTGACAATTTATTCTTGTTAAAGAATTTAATTTTTATTTTTGTAGACTAGGGTTGTTATTAAAAATCCTTTGTAAGCCAAAGCATTTGATGGACTGGTACAATAATAGTACATTTATGGATGATATAAGTATTTAATAATAAGATAATTATAATTGTTATAAATCTATTTTTCAATACATATTTTTCTTAAAAATATATTTTGTTTTGTAGTATATCTGCACAATTAAAAAAAATCTTATAAATAATATACAACGCCCATAACAATTTAAAAATGCATATTTATATACTTACATATATAAAAAATTAATTCTTAATTACATATGTTCAGCAAGTTCAACACATAAACGATCTCTTTTTTCTCGCCCTAATATCGCTTTACTTCTCTTATTTCTCTTTCGTCTAATTCAATATTTTCATCTGTTTCATTTTCATTTATTAATTCACCTATAATTTCAACTTCAAAATCATTCTGTAAAATACAAATATTGTGTAACACGCAACAGGCGATTATATATTTCGGTATCCATTCCAGACATAAAGCGTCTAAAAATTTCATTGTTCGCTGTCTTTTTCTTAAAAGCCCAAAGGCTCTTTCTATTGAACTACGAGCTGATGATAATTTATAATTGAAATTTCTTTGTTCTGGTGTAAGTGGTCCATTTTCCTTATACGGAATTATTAATTGTGGAAGACAAGGATATGCTTTATCGCCTAATAAATGTGTTCCATCCGGAAATTTATTGGCATTGTTTATGGTCATGTAGTCCCAAACTTCACTGTGCTTTAAAACCGTAGCATCATTAGTAGAGCCAACTTCCCCAATGTAACAATGGGTGAACAGCAACCTGTGGTCACATACTCCCTGCAAAAAAAAAAATTGTTTATATAAAAAACACCAAAATTTAATTTCGTAACATTTATATTATACTTGTAATATAATGCAGGGGAAATTTTTCCTACAGATATATGCGCGTCCATTTTCCTTTGGCAGAGGTATAGGAATGTAACACCCATCGATACATCCAATAGTATCAGGAAATCCCATATTCTGAAATCCTGCCTTGACTTCTTGTAAATAATTACCGCTAGGCCATGTTATTATTTGCGAACTTTTGGAGAACAAAGCATTAGTCACCCTTCTTACAGACCTTAAAGCAGTTGCTTTTCCAACATCAAATTTAGTGCATATGGATCTAAAAATAATGAAATTATTACGGACATCCGATAAGCGTCGGGATTCATATTATTTTGCTGTTTTTAGTTGAGGTTGAATTGTCTTTTGTAAAAATTATATTGTTGATTCGGGTATTGGAATTAGTATGTGTTAAATCAATAATTTCTCTGTTTAAGATTCTATGAACTACAGTTTAAATAATATATTTGATCACACACTTTAAAAATATATACCTGTAAGAATCTGGTATTGCAAAATACCATAACGACAAAAGTAATTGCGTCTCTGCATCTATTGTATGTCTCCCTTTGTCTTCAATGGCAGAAGAAATATCATCTTTAATAAAATTTAATACATAATCGAACGTGTTCCTATTCATTCGAAAATTCTCTCTGAACTCTCTATCAGAATACATATCAACAACTGCTCTTACAAAGTTTTTCACTCTTGGCTTCTTATATCTGGCTATGGTTATGGAAGGAAAAAATTATGCAATTAAATTTATTTTCCACATATGTACATATGTAGTATTTATTTAAACTTACTGTTCATTTCTTCATCGGACTCCGAACTATCAGATGGAAAAAAAATATCTTCTAATAAGATGTAATCAATAATATCATTATCATCCATAATAATTTTCGTAGTAACAAAACAATACTATTGACAGCAAGAGGTTATGTATAAAATTTTGTCAATGTCATAGCGTTCCATAATACAACAAAAATTTCAGGAACCACGGTTGAACCTAAACCGCGGTATGGTCTTTCTTTTTTATTTACGGAACACACTATAAATACGTAACAAATGTCAAAACATTTGACACTTCTCTAGTGCAGGGGATAAAACTACCTTGCAAACCAACGTCTATCGCTGGTTGGCTTGGTTCGACCGGTAACATATTTTTTTCAGGAACCATGTTCCGAATAGAAACCGGCTAACGAATGGGAAAAGCTAAAGAAGAAGAAGATGTCAGTGTCAAGTGCCTTTTGCATGAAATAATATTACTGGAAATTTCGAATCTTTTGCAAGAAAATTTATGTATGGAATTTATTCATAATACATAGGATTGACGGAAGGTATTGTGCTGGCTACATCAGATTTTTTTATTATTCTAGTAAGTAAAAAAAATATATTAACTCAATAAATATAATATTAACAAAAGATATTGTTACTTTAAACTAGAATTATTTAATATTAATAAATACAACGCTAACAAATGATGTTTTTAAGTGAAATCAGTGATAAATACGTGCTTCGATCTTAATATGGGGTCTCGTGGCCGTGTGCCTGAGTGTCTGGTCGCGAATCTGAGGACCCGGGTTCGATCCCGACCGACGCCAAAAATTACATCGAATTTTAATGGCACAAAATTAACCCCTGTGGTGCACTCTCCACCCCAGCTATGAGTGCCCGTGAGGTGACACCTGGTAAGCGCCCACACGGTACAAATATTCCATCATTACCGATATCTGTATACAAAGCAGATTGGCACACCCAGCAATGGGTAATATGCCGTGATGAAATATTTATTTATTTTTTTATTTTTCGATCTTAATAAGAAGTAAATTTTTATTTAATTAAAAAATACTTTTTTTGTTCTTAATAAATTGGACGTTAATAAAGTATTTATTTACTATTAATAGTTTATTTTTCTGTTCAGGCGTGAACAGCTTCTGAACTGAAAGGACACAGAGCACAGAGCACAGAGCTTCATCATTTGGGTATAACTTTACTGTACTTTTCAATCGGGCCAATTTTGTTCATTATTTATTTCGTTTATGATTTATTCTTTAAATTTCTCATATTTTCATGTATTATGTCATGGGATCTCGTGGCCGTGTGCCTGAGTGTCTGATCGCGAATCTGGGGACCCGGGTTCGATCCCGACCGACGCCAAAAATTACATCGAATTTTAATGGCACAAAATTGACCCCTGTGGCGCACTCTCCACGCCAGCAATGAGTGCACGTGAGGTGACGCCTGGTAAGCGCCCGCACGGTACAAATATTCCATCATTACCGATATCTGTGTACGAAGCATACCCAGCAATGGGTAATATGCCGTGATGAAATATTTATTTATTTATTTTTATTTTATTTCTGACATCAGCCGAGTACTTGACTCTAGTGAGTTTCGCTTATCGTTGCCTGAACCTGACCTATCCTACCTACGTCATCGGTTTGCATACCGCTGTCGCATGTTGTGACTCTTGCTGTTGCCACCGGGCCACCGCCAGAATTTCCTCATATTATTTCTTAATCACATTTAGTTTTACAAAATGTATATTTTACTTGGCTGGTACCATAGCATGAAACTCTTTTCCGGTAAATGAAAATATCTTATATGATTAGGTGATATAACAGCCTCTGCCTAAACAACGTTTTTGATTATTAATAATTTAATCATTAAAGCATTTATTGTATTATGATAAATTATCTCTTAATGAAATCGGTTCATTAACCGATCTCATTAAGAGATAATTGTTGAGTGCTACTGCTAATTTTCTATCAATGTTATTAACTTTTGCCAAAATATGTGAAATATAATCAGAGTATTGTATATCACAACTATTCGATTGTTAGTAACTGGAAACTCCTGTGATATAGATGTTGATTGATTACATGTTTCTGGAACACATTGGCTTATTGTCTTCTGCTCTAATAGATTCCAAATTAGAATATGGATCATTCATATTAAGCAGGAAATCCTCTGTTTATTTACGTAGGGGTTGTTAAAGTAAGTTTCGTCTGTTTGGTTTAGCTGCCCAATTTTTGCATTAAAATCTACTTGCAATATAACTTTATGGTTTGCGTTAACACTTGTTTAAATTTATGATTCCATGCTAAATAGGTTCTCCATGCGTTAGTATGAAAGTGAAAGATATGTTGAATAACATAGATTGCCGGTGGCTCTCAATCCTTGAACAATATACGTATACGTAGTGTTTTATTAATTATTTTATTAAATTGCTTATTATGCATGAATTGGCCATTAATTGTTTTAACATATTTATATATTTTTTTTCACTATTAGCCTGTCATTGTTTTTCTCTACCACTTCCTTAGTAACGGTCAATAATGGATTATTATTGACCTACCCACAGGTTCATTTTACGAACTGTAATTTTTCAATGAAATATTATTTTTCTGATAGCAAAACTATCAAACTGCACATTTTGTGCCGCTTCTTTAATTTCCGGAGAAGTACAAATTTCCATATCACTTTCTGCAAACAAAGTTACTTAGTTTTTATTTTTATTCTTTTTACTTCTCGCTAACAGAGGTATTGGATTTATGCTAAAATCGCATATCCATATTTTAATGATTAAGCACGTTTTAAAATCCCTACAATCCGACTTTAATATTTTTACGAAGATGTCTGTCTGTGTGTGTGTGTGTGTGTATGTGTGTGTGTGTGTGTGTGTGTGTGTGTGTAGTGTGTGTGTGTGGTGTGTGTGTATGTGTGTGTGCGTATGTGTGTGTGTGTGTGTGTGTATGTGTATGTAGGTCGATTGGAAGGACGATATCTCAAAAACTATAATACTTAATATCTGTTTAACTACGTATTTCTCAATCGGAAATTACTGGGAAGAGCTGAAAAGGTTTTGGTCATATGTAATTGGACAACCGAAAGTAGCAGATTCTTCAAAAAATCTTCTAAATATTGTTTTTTGAATTTTTTTGTTCTTGTATTAAAGAAGAGTAAATTCTCTATCTGATACATATAAATGTTTTATTATATCTTCTATAGATTTAGAAAAAAAGAAATATAGGTTATATAATAATCTGTTGCAATAAATCTCACAGCCCAAATAATGTCATGGAAACCAATTGAAAAATAAAAAAAAAACTGACAAATAATTGTCAGTGTCAAAAATCCAGAGATATTACTGAAGATTTTTTCTAGGAAGTACATACATTATATTATTTCTTATTGTATTAATAGTTAAATATTTAAAATTATAGGTATAGTACACATTCCCTTTAGAAATACTGTTAATCCCGACAATGAATTGGAAACATCTCGAAAAATTAGAAGAATAGGACAAAATTTCTTCATAGAATGAATTTAAATTTAAAAAATCTAAATATAAAGAATAGATATAAGCGAGAATACAGCCCGAAGGAAGACGATATTTAAATGTTATTAACACAAGATGAAAGTGAAGATGGTCTCCATTCTGCAACTTAAAATACAGAAAATTGTATGTTATCGAAATAATGAGTTATGAAAGAAAAATGTACTTGGGGAATCTCTTAATTCTTGATGTGAGAAGAAGAAAGTAAATCCAACCGGATGTCGGACCGGAAAATAACCAAAATGTTAAATTTTAAATTAGTAAAAAGTTAATTGAACGAATGATTTGTAAAAACTACGTTGGATCAGAATTTAAAATAATATTCGGTTTATGTAATTCTTTGAATTTAAGAATATAATTATAGATAGAGCTCAAACCACTTACATCAGTCCTTTTATTCATTGTATGATTGGTTTTATTGATATGAACCATTTCCAGAAAATTACGTTTACTTGAATTAGTTTCAATTTCGAGTATAGATGAATTATTGTAGTCAACAAAATGAGAAAAATCATTACAATGCTGTGATAAAGCACAGGCATTAGGTCTTAATCTACCATCACTTTCATGGGATGTCATTCTATCTTTGAGTGATCTAGTTGTTTGTCCAATATAAACCTTCTCACATTCACCGCAAGGAATTTTGTACACAAACAGGGAATTAGTAGTTAGCGGATTTTTTATTGCTATTTTTACGTTATTATTTTTAACTTCTTTTAATAATTGAAAAGTAAGATTGTCAATATTTGGTAATGATGTAAAAGTAATGTTACTGTTGTTCTTTTCAGTCTGAGGGCTGTTGTTATCAATATTCAGTCCTACTGTGTTGGTGTTGAAAAGCAAACGAGGAATAAGGGGTTCGGGGTAAGAATCTGATTAAAATATCTTTAAATATATGTAAATGTTTTGAAATGAGTGTAGGATGGGAAATACTAATAATTCGTTTCTTTAAACCCAAAATAACGTTGATCTTGATTTTCATGGTATGGTGTGAATGAAACTGTATATATCTTCCTGAAGCCATGGGCTTTTGGTACCAATCAAGTATGATTGTATTCAACGATGTTCTTACTAATTTAGTGTCCAGGAAGGGTACACTCCTTTCAGTTTCTTTTTCGATGGTGAATTGTATACTGGGGTAAAGTTTACCTTTTATTAAAAAATATGTAGATGATATAATTTGCGCAGTACCGAGTGATAGGACAGAGGAAATACTTGATACATTCAATAATTATAACCCCACTATATTGGCCACAAGTCATAGGCACTCGTCCCTGAGACCCCTTTATAAGAAAGATTTACTTAAAAATAAAATATCGCTTTCATATTTAGGTATATCAAATTATTGTTCATACTGTGGAAAAAAATACTCACTTTATATACTTAAATAAGTTGTTCTATTTGTGAAGTGATCGCTCACATTTTTTCTGCTCTCTCAATTTGCTCAGTATATTCATTCGTAAGCGCTCAGCTAAAAAGAATAAAGCTGTCGTCTGCAGTCTACACGGAAATTTTATAAGACCTCGATACGACTGTACATATCTTTTTGAGTTTTATGACCTTGAACAGGCTCGCTATACGTATTAAGCATAGGCGTACTTATAATATCTGTCCATGATGGAAAACACAAAGAATGTTATATTCATATTAATTTTAGTGTTATAAATCTGGAACGAAAAAAATAATTGAAAATTTCAAAATGAATAGCAAAGGAATTGCAGTTATTTTTTGCGTTAATCCGCCGAAGCGGTACGTGAATGGGTGATAGATAATCAAGTGGGCGATGTTTAAGTGGGCGACGGTCAACTGGGACATACAAACTTAAAAATTCTACATACTTCAGGGGCAACAAGGACTACATTAACCGTGGTTTTAATTGGGGTGAATAAGAGGCTGGAATTTAATGTGGAACAAAAACTAGTTCTGTTGGACGCATTTCGAACAATAGGTGGTTGCAAGATTTTTGTATTTATAAAATAACATTATATCCTCGAAATTTTGCTTATTTAAACGTTATTGAAAAAAAAATATAATTCCTATACTACCACTTGTCGGTAATCATGGAATATTTATACCGTGTGGCCGCTTACCAGGCGTCACCTCACGGGCACTCATTGCTGGCGTGGAGAGTGCGCCACGGGCCAATTTTGTGCCATTAAAATGCGATGTAATTTTTGGAGTCGGTCGGGATCGAACCCGGGTCCCCAGATTCGCGACCAGACACTCAGGCACACAGCCACGAATTATTAATTGTAAAATTATATTTTCAAATATGTTACCTACGTGATTAAAAATAGAGCGTGACGTCAAAAGGCACTCGCAGCAGCGCATCGAAGGAAACAGCTTCAAATGTCAAACACGAAACCACATGTTACGAAAGGTTGCTTGTGTTCCGACAGCCAATAGGAATAGGTTACTTCTTAGTTGTAGTTTTTTAATAGAGTTTTTAGCGCTATTCTTTTTAATTAAATATTTAAAAAAATATGAACAATTTTTTTTCAGTCTACTACGAATTAATTTGTATAATCTTTCACATAAAAAAAATTAAAAAATCTGTTGTGGCCAGCACAGTACCTTCCGTCAATCCTGTATATAATAAATAAATTCCATACATAATTTTTCTTTCAAAAGATTCTAAATTTCCAGTAAAATTATTCATAAACAAACTATTCAAATTGCACTTGACACTGACATCTTCCTCTTTAGCTTTTCCCATTCGTCAGGGGTCGCTATTTTTCAGTATCGTTCTCATTCAGTTCCTTTTCTCTCAAGTCTTCCACAATACAGTCCCTCCATCTTATCTTTGGTCTTCCTCTGTTTCTTCAACCACCTATTACTAAACTATTCATTCTTGTTCCAATATAATTCTTCATTTCTCTTCATGACATGTTCAAACCAATGTAATCGTCTTTCTTGCATCCTTTTAGAAACTTGTAACACTAGAGTTATTTTTATTATTCAAAAAATGATAATTAACAGCGCTTTTTTCACTGTTAAAATCTTCAAATGAGCGTACTTCTGGTTAACCAATTACGTATAACCAAAATCTAATCAGCTCTTCATATGGATGTAAAAAGAAAAGGAATATAATTTTTAGAATTATAGCGTGAGAGTTATCGTCTATGAAAAAATCGTTACACATACACACACACACACACACACACACACACACACACACACACACATACATAAACATACACACACATACAGGCATCATCGTAAAAATGGTAAAATCGTATTCTAGGGACCCTAAAACGTGCTTATTCACTAAAAACTGACCATCGATTTTTTTCTCGTTCTAGCTTTTTTTATTTTGCATTTATTTACTTTGGGATCGACTCTTCTTGAAGAGTAGGTTCCAAAAATGTATTGAATTAATATAATTTTGACATCCCATAAAGTGAATGTCAGCCCGCACAATTTCGTAATTCTACTCATCTATTATTTTATCGGCCAGGTGTTTTCGGCACTCACTTTGTTGTCGCCCTGGTGTCCATCGCTCAGTCGCTCTTGCCCAGTTGATTGTGTCCGCCACCGAGCACACTGTAATATAAAATGGTCGCCACGGACTCAGAGACAGGGAATATCTTATGGATAGATGGACGCCGTCACTGCCTCATCCATACCGGGGATGCCCCATGCCCTTGCGTTACCCCTTCTTGATCTATGTTCACACCCACATAGCCTTGAGCACATGAACAGTAATAGAGTGTAACTTCTGTCTGACTTTAGTAAATACAATAATATTCCGTGTCTCGATTAAAATATAGTTGATTCAGATATTTTTAATTTATTTGTTTTTTTATATCGCTGAATTACGCACTCTTGGAATTGCACACACGTCATTTTTTCCACTTGTGCATAATACGACTCTTACGCCTCTTTTTTAAAGATTTTTAAAAACCAATGAAAATTTCCAAGAATTTATCTAGTAGCGGTTTCTTTTAAATTTATTAGTAACGGGATAGCGGTTGAAAATGATATGTACGAGTATGTGACTAATCTCGTGGTTTACTTCTACATTACTTAATAAATTACTATTTTGACTTAAGTCAGTCATAATTAATATCTGTGTAACAGTTTCCATATGTACAACGAACTGTACAGCCAGTATGACAATAAAACTAGTTTCAAATTTATTAATCACTTGCATGCTTTTCAAAGGTGAGTTTTTTTTTATTATTTGCAAATTAAAAAAATTATTATAATTATTTCACAATAATGCTAGAATTACCATTAAAATATGAATATTTCACGATTATTGTTAATTCTATTCAATGCAAAGTAAATTAATTAACATAAAAAATAGTTTTTTTTTTTCATAATTTTCGCAGAAATTACTATAATTACATTGTATGAAGAAGAAAAATATTAACCAGACATACTGGGTATAGTTTGGTTAACATTATTTGGCGATAGATTTCGCGTTCTTCAGCAGGTATTCGGCAAGAGGATTAAAGAAATTTATGCGGTGATAGAATGTCTTACTTACCAGGGTAGTATTGGATAATATATTTTTCATTTGAGTTTTTCATAAAGGGATACAAATAATAACAAAAAGAGAAGAAATTTTACAAGACAAGAAATTTTTATTTTTGTATGTTTTCAATATAAACCTTTATTGACAAAAAAAACTCATTATTGACAAAAATATTTTATATGTATATTTTACACTAATAATAATTTACCAACAACAATATAATCATCACTGTCTACATCAAAATTATCATTTGACAGTCTAAGATTTACAATAAAATCTTTCACAGTATTACTGAATCGTAAATAATTATTTTCTATATTCATCACATGCTGTACACTAATAGCCCAATTTGTGTTAATATTGTTTATTTCGCGAATTACCTGAATTATTACAAGGCACTTGAGTCATTCCGCAGTTTTTGGTATTAGCGCACTCTCGTTATCGTCACTTTTTAAAAAATTAAACACATTCAGAACTATTTGTTTTGTATCGGCTAATATGTGTTTGGTTTTTGTTCCGCGATCGTGGTATTTTCTTCAAAATGATCGTTCTCAGGTTGCAACATTTTTAATGTTCACTGGAACAATGCTGTTGAACTAATGAATTCAAAATGTCGTTCTAGAGAACAACTAAAATGGTATTTATAAAATTTTCCACCTTAATAGTGTTCTGAGAAACAATGTAATGAAAGGTACCGTTATTAAAAATAACTGAAATCCAATCTCGAGAAGCAAAATGCAAAAATTACTATAAGCCGCTCATGAACACAAGTAAACTTAATACCTGCTGAGTAGATCCAGCAACCCCCCCGGCCCCTTTCGAAAATCAAGTAAATCGCCAAATAACCAGACTATACTACAATCCTATTTGATACGCCAAATAACCAGACTATACTACAATCCTATTTGATACGCTGTTTTAAAATATGTAAAATATTTTTAATTACAAAGTTAGATTTGTATAGTTATAAATGTTATTATTTTAACGTAACTCATTTATCGTCTTATTTTTATTCGCTTGTCGATTATCGTGTAAACAAGATACCCATACCAATCCAATTGTTTGTTGGATCAAAATTTAAAGTTTCACTTATATTTTGTTTCTTTATTTTATTTATATATTTAGAAATAAGGTTGAACTATGCTACTTAATAAAGATTTATCTATACTTGTTACGACTGTTTAAAAGAAAGGATTTTGAATAAAAACTTTACACAAAATTGTGATGTATTATGCACATATTACGCAATATTTTGTGTGTGACTCTGGCTATTTGTACTTTTATATATACTATATATAATAATAATAAATTGCCCTCGTACCGCCTCTGCAAGAATTTTTAATTAAACATACACAAACAATGCGCATTTTTTTATTTGTCGTATCTCGTGCATGTATCTAATTTAATCACAACTGCTTTTATGAATATAATTGGCGTGTATAATTAATTAATTATGAAGTCTGAAGTATTATTTTTAAATAAATAAAATAGTAAATATTCTGATACCAACTGTATAGTGAGACTGAGGATATTTTTGTGTTGAATCTGATTATGCAAATATTTAGGTTGTTAGATCTTTATCTGCGAACAAGTATACGCTATATTTTTTAACAGCCACAAAATTATTCTATAATTATGCATCTCTAAACTAAATAAATGAAACATGATGTTTATAATTATTTAATATCATAATACTGTGTCGCATTTCCATATTTAGGTTTGATTTACATTAGCGGCCAATGACGGTACAATAACGTTACGATGACGGTACAATACTTGTTGCTCCAATCTCCAATGTATTTTAATCGATCCATTTACATCTACATTCTAGGTACGATGACGGTATAATGAAGGTTCGATGACGGCACATTGATATTCGCTGATTTACATTAGCGATACGACCACTGTACAGTGTATAGTATTTTTCTACTGAAATTTTTTTGTATCATAGTGACTGCGTAGTATTTTTTGCATGCAACGGGGAGTGGAAGGTTGCGTTTGAAGAGTACGTGCTGAGTGGAAGTAAACATACGCTAATACGTGATTGACATCTGACATGGTTTTGACTTTTTGATATTTGTCTTTTAGTTACCTAAACCAAAATGTAGTCAAAATGAGCTAGACATGAGAAATTATTGTATACATTATTGAACAAAAGTTCTCTGCTTATGACATAAACGTAAAATATACATCATAGATTATCACAGTACGTACAAAACATTAACGTTTTGTAAATTTTTCTTCATTTTCTTCTTCTTCGTGAAGAGTAAGGGAAATTATAGACAAGTCGGTATTTGATAAATTTTTAAACATTGTACGATATTTTCTACTTTTGACAGACATATGACATATGTACCACAAACCGTCATAATATATAAAAGACAAAATTATATTGTCATGGTATTTTATTATGTTCGTACCGTCATGGTACGGTCTAATGTAAATCAAGCCTTACAGGAGTAATTTCAGTTCTGTAAATTAGGTTTTACATTATTATTATTTTTTACTGTAGATACTGTATAGTTATTAAGCAACCTACTTCTTATTGTCAAAGAGATATATCCCTTAACTGCATGATTTTTTATTGCGTTTGGGAAAAAAATATTTTATGTTATCATAATGAAATACACCACACAATGAGGAAAAAAAATCTGATGTGACCAACACAATACCTCCCGCCATTTACCTATGGGGTCTCGTTGCCGCGTGCCTGATGTCTGGTCGTGAATCTGGAGAATCCGATTCGATCCCGATCAACGCCAAATAATTCGAATTTTAAATGGCATAAAATTAACCCTTGTGGTAAACGCCCGCACAATACAAATATGTCATCATCATTACCGAAATGTGTGTACAAATCAGATTAGCACACCCAGCAATGGATAATATGCCGTGATAATATATTTATTTATTTCTTTATTTAAATACATACCTGCATATTTACTAATGCTAGAAATTATGTATATTAAATTCCTTTCCAAAATTTCCTATTATTCTATTTACAATTTTCCTTTTAAAACGTTACTATTATTAATTTGAAATGATTATTTTTTTGAGAGTGACATTTATCTGTCAGTTACATACATTTGAGCTGAACTATGTAACCATGGACATGTGTTTAAAGCATAAGCTCCGAGATATAATTTTTATATTACTTTATAAATTATCCATAAAATAGAACCTGTAGAAAATGGAATAATCTTTAATTTTTATAATAACAAATTGCGAAAAAAATACATTTAAAGATATTTTTTGAAGAAAAACTATCTTGAGTTTCAAGTAAACTGCCATTTCCGATTATCCGATTGCCACCAAAATCTAATGGCTTCTTTCCATATTAGAATAAGGTAGCAATACATGGTTTTAAACTTTCTGAATGATATGTGACGCCGATGCCTGTTCGGGCGCCATTTGTGACGCCGGTCCTGTGGGTTGAGGCGCCATCTTGTCCTCCCTGCTAGCAAGGTTCGGTTTACTCGGGCGCCTTCGGCGGATGCTGAAAGAGAGGAAGGATTGCTGGATAGCTATCTGCGCAGGTGGGTTAGGGTTTGTCTCAGAAAAGCACGTAGTTATCTCAACCAACTACTTTATTCTTCCCAACGTAATGTAAAATTAAAATGTAACAAATAAACAAATAAAGAATGAAACCCTTTGCGAAAACTGTGACGGACTGAGTTTCCTTTACTAGGGGAACTGTGCTCCCGCGAAACGGCAATAGCACAGTATCTAACGGCGATAAGTAAAAATGCAATTATCTAATAAAAGATAAAGTAAAAAACGGACTCCTCTACATAAGGTACCGGAGATACGGACGGCGGTTTATCTCGGCGAGTGCGAGTGGTGAATTTCAATCACCCAAACTCGACTTAGAAATTCGGCGGTATAACTCCACGACTCAATCGTTCTTCTCAGAGCTCGGCCACGACGCTCTGAGTTGCAGCTCTAGTCCGGAACCCAGTTGCTAGGTTGAAGTTGGACGAACTGAAGAACTCTTTTCTCTGGACGGTGCGCGGTCTTTTATACCCGAGATTTGGTACATCAGGAAAAATCTTGCGTATTATTAAAACTTTCTGAATGATAGTATTTGAGTTAGAACGTGAAGAGGACACACACACACACACACGCGCGCGCACGCACACACACACACACATACAAACACACACAAACACACTCACACACACACACACACACACACACACACACACACACACAGACATCATCGTGAAAATGTTAAAAATGGATTCTAGGGACTTTGAAACGTGGTCATTTACCAAAATCTCGATATGCGATTTTTAGCACGATCCCTATACCTCCCTTACCAAGGGTAGCGGGAGGTAAAAATACTTAAAAAAATATATTTTGTGAAATTAACGTATATTTTTGAGGTTTATTATATGTTGCTGTTGCTGTTAAACAACATTATGCAAATTATAACTACATAAAAAATATTTCCATTAAATGCATAATGTTGCATTTCTGTAACATATACAGGGTGTTTATTAAACATACGGCAAAAATTCAAGGGGTTATTCCATGGATTATTCTAAGAATATTTTGTCCTTTGATGATTTTTGAAAAGCCGCTTTGTTTTGAAGATATAGGGCGAAAAAACTTTTCGACAATAACAACATTTAATACCAAAAATTACATGTAAAGTTTCTTAATCTACAAGAACTGTTGAAAATGACTACCCCCAGCTACGATGCAAGAATCCACTCTTCTTCTCATTGATTGTCGAACTCTTTCAAAAACATCAGGGTCGTTTCTTATGGAGTTAAACCCAGCAATTATCCGATGTCTTAAATCTTCCAAATTTGCCAATGGAGTAGAATAAACTAATGACATTAGATGGCGCCATAGGAAAAAATCCAGGGGGTTTAAGTCCGGGGATCGAGCAGGCCATAAGTGAGGTCTATCTCGACCAATGAATTGCCATCAGCAAGTACATAAATGAAATGCATGTCAGTCAGCTCGGCGTTCGTATTCATGATAGAGGTCTTCATTAACAAAGTAGTATTATAGACAGAAAATACACGTCAATCAGTCTCAACAATCATCAAAGAATGGTCCAAGGAATAACCCTTTAAATTTTTTCCGTATGTTTAATAAACATCCTGTATATATATTTCTTATATTAAATCAAATTTGTAATTTATTTTACATTATTCAGTGTTGAATTTGAAGAAGCAATTATTGTTTTTATTGTAGCACAGTCCTACACCACATTTTCCGCAAATTGTTTATGTAGGTAATAGGAGGTATCCTTGTAATGTGGTATTTTGCACCTAATTCTTTGTTAGCTGACCATTCGGGCCAATGTCCTAGATTATTTATTCTTTCATCAGAATATGGCATATCTTGTACAGGACCCTTATACTTTTTTGTCTCTGTCTGTAGTTGAATATTATTACTAATCTACCTCTTTTATTACCAGAATTTTGTTTTTCAAAATTGCACAAACAAGATGCAATTTCTGCTAGCTGAGTCATTTTATTCTTTTAACTGTTTACTCTTTTGCACAATTGCCTGGAATTTTATCAAAACTTAATGAGCCAAGCTCATAACCTTCTACTAAATTTTACAACTAAAAGTTACTTCTAAAATAGATTAGAGTAATACTAGTGATACTGTTTCTCATAATTTCACTACTAGCTTATTTTAACTAGTAGTAACGTATATGTGGCAACCATGTACTATTAATGAAAACGTTGAATGAGAGGGATAGATATATAGAGAAATGAAACATGTTAGCATGAAATGAAAGATATGTTAATACAGTGCTACTAAACTTATTGAAAAACGAATCTTGCAATATACTTATATTCTAATTAAATCTTACAAAAATGATTATTTTTATTTATGAACATCTGTCAAAACGCAAAAATCTTCTCTCTCCAAATAAAAAAAATTCTGTTGTGGCCAGCACAATACCTCTCGCCACTTACGTTTTTGGTTACATAAGTATTGGGTGAGAGCAGTCATGTGACATTGTTGGCCTTGATAAGCAGATATGGGAGCCCGTTTTAGAATGATAATTAATAACTATGTACGTAATTTGAAGATTGTCTAAATTCACGTAGTTAATTTGTCACCAGGAGCGTGGAATTGTCGAGGAAAATAAACTACATGCAATTGGAAAATCACTAAATTTAGAATGAGAAATTATGATATTTGACATCTATGTACATAATTACTAGCTATCATTCTGACACGGGCCACCATATCTGCTTGTCAAGACCAACAAAGTCACATGACTGCTCGCACCCTATTGTATTTAACATTTCTTGTATACCAACACTCTACACCAACAATTCTACTTACATCTATTCCTTACATTTAGATTGTTTAATTTTAAATTCATTCTATGAAGAAATTTTGTCCTACTCTTCTAATTTTTCGAAATGTTTCCCATTCATTGTCGGGAATAACAGTATTTCTGAAGGGTATGTGTAATATACCTATAATATTAAATATTTAACTATTAATACATTAAGAAATAATATAATCTATGTACTTCCCAGAATAAGTCTTCAGTAATGTCTTTGGATTTCTGACACTGACATTTATCTGTCAGTTACAAAAATTTAAATTTTCAACTATGTTCCATGGCATTCTTTCGGTTGTACAACAGATTATTTTATATATTATATTTCTTTTATCTCTAAATCTATAAAATATATAATAAAATATTTAAATGTATCAGATAGAGAATTTAATATTCTTTAATATTAGCAAGAAAAAAATTTTTCATGAACATTCTACTTCCGGTTGTCCAATTGTTACCGAAACCTTTTCAGATCTTCCCATGAATGCCCGATTGGGAAATACGTAGTTAAACAAATATAAAGTTTTATAGATTTTGAGTAATCGTCCTTCCAACATCCTACATACATACATACCCACATACATCCACACACACACACACACACACACACACACACATACCCGCACACACACACACACACACACACACACACAGACATCATCGTAAAAATGTTAAAATCGGATTGTAGGGACCTTAAAACGTGATTATTCAATAAAATCTGGATATGCGAATTTTAGCATGAATCCAATACCTCTCTTAGCGAGAGGTAAAAAAAAAACAATCTCCCACCTCCGCCTTCTCAAAAACCAACTGCCACAATTATATATTTCCATTTCTTAGCAACCTTCTTGACTCACTTGATATTACACCTGATATTTCAATATCAACAAAACTAGAGTAGGCATAACCTGTAAAATAACCACAGATTTGACAGTTGTGAGAGCGGTGAAATAGTAAAGTGTAGTAATTATTGAATATAAAAAATAAGATTATTTTAAAAAATGACAAATGAACAGGAGCGTGGGGAAAATTGGACACAAATGAAAAATTATATTTATTATATTTAATTGAAGTAAATTTAGAAATAATAGTGAACAAAAGTCAAGATAGTAATATTTTAAAAGAACCTAAATTGATTTGCATATCATTAGCCACCAAAATGCCACTGGCGGATTTTTTATTAGACACGGCGGAAAAATTTTAACGGTAGCAAATATCCGGAGAATAATTTTCAACAAATAAAAATAATTTGAAATGAATCAAAATTATGGACATTCGCAAATACGAAAAGATAAATTTAGTAATTTAATGAATGTAAATGATACTCGTATTGCTTTCTTTAGGATTTTTTTTAAAAGTTTTTTTTAATTGTAACAAAGAAATGCTTGATTACAATAATGAGAATGTGATACCAACAAAGAAAATGACCAATCACAAAAAAATTATTATAATAATTGTTTTTTTATCTAATTATAACAGAAATTTTTAATTATAAGAAAATTTGATTGCCATAATAAATATCAGTAATTAGGTACATAAAAATAAATTCATTATAATCGTTGATGGATTTAGGCGGAAAAGTAATATTAGGCTGCAGGCGGCAAAATCGTTAAATCGCCATTGAAAATGCAAGTAGAAGAAGAGGGTATTACAGTATTACTACTAAGTCGTTACACCCAAAAATGGTAGATAGAACTCATTAAAACAAACAACTTTTCTTAGCTCAAATTTTTGATTTGGAGCCCCAGTTCATAGTTTTTGGCGTTCTCTTGTTTTTCGAAAAATCGTCATAACTCCCTTATTTTAAGGAATATTTAAAAAATATAAAAACTTTCAGCATTTGCTTTCGGTTCTCTAAAACACTTGTATTTACAATTATTTTCTATTTCATCAACTAACAAAATGGCGACCAATTAAAAATTTCAAAACAAGATATTTTGAAAACCACCCCATCGATTTTCGAAAATAAAACATTTTTAAAATCCTTAAACTTTCTATTACAATATTTGTCTGAAACATTTTTTTCTATCTGTCCAAAAAAAAGTTTTTATTCACTTACTTGGCTTGCATAAGTATTAACAAACTAAAAAAAATCTGTTATGGCCAGCACAATACCGCTCGCCACTTCCTTTTTTTGGTTACATAAGTATAGTAATTATGTACATAGATGTCAAATGTCAGAATTTTACATTAAAAATTTCAAGATTTTCTAAATTTACGTAGTTAATTTATCACCAGGAGTTTAAAATTTACTTGTCGTATGCCTTAGATATTTAACATTTAATTCTGCTCCACATGGAATTGGAAAATCACTAAATTTAGAATGAGAAAATATGATATTTGACATCTATATACATAATTACTAGCTATCAATCTGACATGGGCCCCCATATCTGCATGACAAGGCCAACAAAATCACATGACTGCTCGCGCCCTATTGTATTTAACATTTCTTGTATACCTACAATCTACACCAAAAATTCTACTTACGCATATATCTATTCCTTATATTTAGATTGTTTAATTTTAAATTCATTTTATGAAGAAATTTTGTCCTTTTCTAATTTTTCGAAATGTTTCCAATTCATTGTCAGGATTGACAGTATTTTTGAAGGATATATGTAATATAACTGTAATATTTAATATTTAGCTATTAATACTTTAAGAAATAATATAATGTATGTACTTCCCAGAAAAAGTCTTCAGTAATGTCTCCGGATTTCTGACACTGACATTTATCTGTCAGTTACAAACAATTTAAAT